>QEPC01003796.1:2290711-2306678 GCA_003113815.1 Sphenodon punctatus | reverse complement strand
TATCAACTATCTTGTTATGTAATTAATAAATATACTTCTTAGTTTATAAAGAAGTGGTCTAGAGTCTAATATTGGAACACAAGTGAGCTACAAGAGCCCTCAAGCTCTTGCGAACCCAGAGAGTAAAGAGTCTGGAAACGGGAAGGATCGGGCGCTTGGGTGACAAGAAGTTTCATTGTGGCAGACTTGAATTAGCCAGTGAGAGAAACTGATTCAAGAGGACTGTGTGCAAGGGAAACTGAGTCACTCAAACCCGGTAAAGTGGGGGGTACGGACTCCGCAACCCGTGACAGAGGGCAGGCATGCCGGTGGATTCGTTACGGCGGGGGGGGAAGCTGGGATGGATCTGGAAGGTGTGCTGGTAGCCGCCTCCACCACCTCCGTCAGAAAAGGACACCGCCCCCTCCGCCCAGAGGGCACCGCCCTCAGGACAGCTCCTTGCTTATGGAGCTCAGCTTACCTGCGGGGAGGGGAGGGCAGACAGAGTGACCCAGCTGTAGATGATTCCAGCAGCATGTGAAGGGCACGTTGCGCTGTGCCGTTCACATCATGAGAAATACCACTAGGACACAGGGGGAGAAGGGGACAACAGTGAAATGAAGAGGAATCAGCAGTAGCAGTGAGTTTGCAAGGGGGAAGAGTGCCATGTTAATGATAACAAAAGTCACCTTATCAGTCTGGGCTACAACTTAATCATTGTTGTTAACTCCTTTGTCTCGACTTGACTGGAATTGCAACAGGGATAAACTTGGCTCTAATAGTATCTCAGCAGGGCGAGACATTTCATTCTGGTGACTCACCACATGCAGACACACAAGCTAATCCCTAAACCAAGGGTGGGGAAGAAGTTTATTCCTAAGGTCACAATAACATGGTGGCTGTGGTAGAAAAGTTCCCTTCCAGAGCAGAGGGAATTAGGGTCAGATGGGCCAGGACCTGGGATTACTGGAGAAAGTGAGAATTGGTGAACCTTGATCCTTGCAGCGTCCCTGTTTCCAAGGACAGGATCTAAAGACAGGATGGGGAACCTTTTTCCTCCTGGGGGGCCGCTTTGAAAATGAATACACAGGCTCTAAGGGCTGCATAGAAGTTACGGGGGGTGGGAGCAGTCAAGAAAAAGAGGGCCCAGGTCATGGATTTGTGTGCGCCTTCACCTCTGCTCCTTTACCCCGCCTGAGCCCAATTTGTTAGTAGTTGGGGGTAGGAACTGGATCCAGATCCAGGAACGGGGAAGGAGCTATATAAAAACTTGCTGCAGGTCTTTAAGGCTATGCTTTGACTTGGTGCTAGGGGTGTAAGGATTTCTCAGGCCACATTCCAATGAACAGAGGGAAAACAAAGTCACTTCTTCATAGTTACTATTACTTAATAATAGTAATATTAGTAGTAATATTTATTAAATAATAATACTCAATAATGATTTTATTTCTATAGCCCCTCATACACCAAATGGTGCTTGGAATGCTTCAAAACATAACAATGTAAAATCCATTTTGCTATACAAATCTATTTGAAAAGAATGTAAAATGGGAAGGTAGAGAGAGAGAGAGGAGAAAACGCACTAAGAGGACCCAGCCGTGGATTCTAAAAGCACCTGGGGGAGGACAAATAAGTCTTGGAAGTGCTTTCTAAAACTAAGGAGGGAGACAGACATCTAGAGGGAGCAAGTTCCACACCAAGGGGCCTGCCCCAACAAAGGACAATCACCCATTGACTTTAGGCGTGACGGTGGGATCCCCAAAGAGTGCGTGGCATTCGAGTGCCGATTACCATCAGTGTGAGGCTCCAGGAGCAGGTCTTGAATATAGCCAGGGCCTAAACTATTCAGGGCCCTAAAAACAAAATATATGTGTTATTTCTTCATATAGCACCAGCAATGTACCAAGTGCTGTACTATCATTAATTAGAGAGAGTTCTCTACTAGGGGTGCAGCGGGTAGTGCATTTATGACCCGTGTTTAATATCTACACTTTCGTGCACCCACCCAGCCCCCATCGGGTCAACGGTTATTCAAAGGACGATCAAGGACAGTGAAAGAAATTACATTTCTCTCCTCGATTCTCTCTCTAATTGACATTGGATAAAAACAGACGAGATGCTGGACTGCTATGGTCCACTTTGGCCCAGGACCCGCCGGCACATATGTTCATGCGCTTCCCGATGTTAGCCTGGAGCTGCCCCAGGGTGGGTAGGCGGCTAGTCCAGTCTGTGTCCTCAGAAAACTCTGGCAGCCTATGCTGACCAGCACATCTGTTCTGCCCCGCCTTACCTGCCGTGGGCCACCATGGCATCCCATCATTGGCCACCATGGCTGTCGGTCATGGCAGCGGGCAGGGCGCTGGGACAGGGCCAGTCACCTGCACATTTGTTGAGCTCTCTACCCTACCCAAGGCCATGTGGGCAACAGGAAAGTTCTCTGGCCACGGGCAGATTGATGGGTGACCCGACCTGGCCAAGGGAGGGGTGACCACTCGTTCCTGCCCTAGGCCAGGGAGCTGCTGCACCAGTCATGCATCTGGTTTTAACTTTTTACCCATTGACTCCTTCCAGAAGAGAGCACTGAATAGCCATGATGCTACATGTTGCTAAATGAGAGCCTCTGTACCCTAGAAGATGTAGTGTTGGATCTGTGAGACTGGGGTTCAAATCCTGGCTTAGTCATGAACTCACCAGATGGCCCTGGGCCTCTCAGTCGCTCATCCGTAACATGGGGATAATAATGGCCTATCTCACAGGTTTGTTGCGAGGCTCAAATAGATAAGGATTGTAAAGCACTTTGAACACTGACAGCACTATAGAAATGATTACCAATAATAACGTCGCTGAAGGGAGGGCAAAGGCCAAAGAGTCTACTCCTGAGGGGAGCTCAAGACAATGAGAGTTGTGGGGTCAGGTCACATCACCAGTGAGAGGACAATGTGCTTCTGTTGGAGGAACATCCCTACAGATCTAAGGGCTCTGTCTCATCCAAAAGCGGAGGTAAATCTTGCTCTAACGACACTCCTTATTCAGGAGAATGTGAAGAGCAAATCCGGGGCTTAGATTTTCTGAAGTGACTGGTGACTTGGGGTTACTTGTTTCCAGGTGTTGAACATGAGGTCTCTTAAAGGGTTTTTCAGTTCGGCTGATCACAGCCATGACGGAAATGAGATTCCGTTAAAACGTTTCAGGTTCAGCACCCTAAATAGAGTTACTCACAATTAGTACCATACAGTAGATTTTAGAGCGTTCCTTATTTTGGACATTCAGATGACCCCCAACAACTCTGAAACACACTGCATTATTGGCTAAAACCAGAGCGATAGTGAGCTACTCTGGTCTGCTTTGTCACGCATTGGTCTGGACCTCACCCACACACCTGTACAGGCACTGCCAGATGTTGGCCCAGGATTGCCCTGGACCATGTTGGCCACAGCTAGCCTGGGCTGTGACCTCAGAAAATCTCTGAGGTCACAGCCCCAGGCTAAGGCCTGCCCGACTGAGCCGTAGCGGGCCACGGCCGCGGGTTTGGCTGGCCTGCTCTGGCACCGGCGCTCTGGGACGTTCCACAGAGCGCTGCTGGCAGGGTCAGGCACAGCCAGCTCCAATTCAACATCTGGTGGGGTGCCTTCAGGTGGATGGGCCACCTGGTGCTGAAGCAGGCTGGCATGGTCAGCAGTGGCCACCGGGGCAGCTCGTCCATCTAAACCCCCCTATCTCTCAGTCTCAGTCACCCATCTGTAAAATGGGGATAATAACGGTCTAATAATGACCTTAATTTATCTGGGCCTGATGGGCAGAGGTGTGACAGAAGAGGGGGGTGGCATATATTATACGCATACCCCATATTAGATATCATATGCATAGCACATATGAGCAGCCAACAAAGTTGCAGGCAATTGGGTATCTATTGAAGTAAGTCCTGCACCACCTAAGGACAACCTTGTTCACCCCATCTGTAGATCCCGCCTGTCAAACTCCTTTCTTTTAGACGGCTTATGAATTGCTTCTTAGGACAGGGTTGGCAGGGAGGGAAACCCGCCACATTCCTGACCAGGGATCTTAACAGAACCCAAGAGTCCCAACTTCTAGCCTGACTTTCTCACTCATATGAGGAGGAATGAACTTTCAACATATTTGTTTTCATTGTGGTGCTTGCTATTTACATCCTCTTAATTATTCAGTATCATATACAGTTTTTAAAGTGACATAAAGCTTTTCAGTTCACCTTTGTCTCTGCGTTTATTAAAAAAAAGCAAAACTTTAAAAGGAGGAAAGATCAGAAGATTAAGTAAATTTATGAGAGAGGGGAAACTTAAAAGGCATTCCAAATGCTTTTCTTGCAACGCTAATATGTAGATCTTTTAGAAAACATGCGTTCAGAACTCAAATTAGCACGGACATACATCATGTGAAAGACACAGCCCAGAGGGCTTAGGGTCAGTCCTTTCTCCAAATAAAATAATTAGGGTTGAAACAAATATTCAGTGCAAATACCGAATGTGACAAAGTTGCCTCCTTTTAAAAAGCAAAGCAATATTGTTTATTCAATATTTTCCTACTTCAATATTATATTCAATATTTGCCTCCTTTTAAACAAAGCAAATAAAAAGCATTAATTATTAATTAATTATTATTATTATTTATATAGCACAAGCAATGTACCTGGCACTGTACAATCAATAGTTCCTGACAGATCCCTACCCGTAAGGGGCTTACAATCCAAGTGACAAGGAAGGGGGAGACAAGAGAGGCTGTGATCTCACTAGCGGATGTGGTAGTGGGAGGGGCGAAGGAAGACACAGCAGCACGGAGGAGTCGCCCATCAGGAAAAGAGCCGGTGTGAACAGGGATCTGCCGCGGCTTTTCTCTCGCTTTTGCGCCTTGACATGCGTGAGAGAAGCCGCGGCAGATCCCCGTTTGCACCGGCTCTTTTCCCATCGGCCGGCTCCTCCGCGCTGCCACGTCTTCCCTCGTCCCTCCTGCTGCCGCCACCGCAGGTGAGAACCCAACCAGAGAGGCGAACATCGGGAATTGCAGGAACTAGTTTCTGAGTGAGGGGGAGAGGACGCCGTTTCACTCATGACAACCTAGGGAAAGCCTGACAGAAGAGGTGAGTTTTCAGGAGGGATTTGAAAGGTTGGGAGGGAGTGCTGATTTCCTGATCTGTTTGTGGTTACAAATATTTGTTTTGGTAGCTTCGTGTTTGGGATATTTGTTATTTCATTCATTCATTCGGTATACAGAAAAATGCCATACCTGAAGTTGCAAATTCCATGACAGGGATGAAGAGATTTGGATATTCGTTTGTGGGAACAAACGCGGGGATTATCTTCATAAATATGAAACACTGTATTTGTTTCAGTCCTAGAAATAATCCAGTCAAACCGGATCAGTCTAACATATCTTGGATTAGAAATAAATTCAATAGCAGGGAAATTATGCATGCGATTATGCCAGTAGTTTGCAAAATTTTAGCCTATGTGAACCCATTTTGAGACTGAAGTATAATCCTGTGACTCCAGGCATAAGATAAGTAGTGCCATACTGAGTCAGACCAATGGTCCATCGAGCTCAGCATCATGTCTTTGCAGTGGCCAATTTTGATTGCTTGACGAAGTGCACAAAATCCATAATGGAGTCACCCATTTCCTGCTACTCACTAGAGCTCTCGCTGCAACTCTGTACACTTGGGGTATTTTCAGAAGTTACAAGATCACAGTGAACCATGATGAATACCCACCTGTGGTCACTGTGACTCGCACGTCTGTTTGGCAGCCGCCAGATGTTTGTCATGCTCAAACCACACATGGGGTCACTTTCAACCACGCTTCCCGGGCTAGCCACACCAATTCCCCGGGAAGCGCAGTGAAAGTGATTTCCGGCAAGGATCAAAGAAAAGTAACGTCTGGTCGGTCGCGACAGCCCGGAATCACTGGTGGGATTCCGGGCCGTGGCGAAGTCGGCCAGACGCTGCGGCGGCATTGGTCCCACCGCCCGCCCATCTCCCCAGAGGGTGGGCAGCAGGGAGCGTGGAGGGGGCAGGACCGTGCGGCTGCATGTTGCGCCGCGCAGTCCCGCCCCCTCCCCGATTCCCCGCCGGGATCCCCCAGCACGTCTGGTAGGGCATGACGGGGTCATCCCGGCGGGGGATCAATGTATTGATTTTGTGACGTGGCCAACCGTCACGTCTGAAAACACCCTATATTGGGCGTTCCCAGTCGTAACAATCAATCCATGGAAAGCCGTCATGCTGAAATTGCTGTCATCTCAATCCCTCAGCTGCAGTTATGTGTTCCAGCAGCAGCTACCCAAGAGCCTCTGCCCATGAGTTGTTGCCTGGATGATACAATGTTTCTATGGGCCCTCAGATTACCCTACATTGGAAAAGAGGCAATACTTTTATCTATACATAATAGAGGCTACATGATATTGGCAGATGCATGTGTTGGCCACAGCCATGATTTCTGGGAACCCAATCTGTATTAATTTGAGACACATGCCCCTCCCAAGCAGATGTAACGCACAATGTGTGCTTACCACTAAAAATGAGTTGTTGGTGTTACATCTTGCAAAGCCCAGTATTGTTCCATTGGGTTGGTCTCAATTTGACCAACAAGACCCAACTCAATGGAGTCTACAGTCGGTGTGCATGTCGCATGTATGAGTTTGTGTATGAATTGGAAAATGAATTTAAATGTCCGTTACACAATTTGCGTAGCATGCACAGAAGCAATCTGTAAAGTGAAAAACGACTCAAACCAGCATTTAAAGTAGTGGCTGAAGTTGCTCTGCTGTATGTCCTGATGTTTGGAAAAACTTCCTAAGTGTGACTGACCACTTCTGGGGCAATGGTTGTCGAGGAAGGTTGTGGAATCTCTCTCTGGATGTTTTCAAAACCTGGCTGGATAAGCATCTGTCCACAATGCTGTACGTCTGGATATCCTGGACTAGTTAACCCTTGCGATACCTCCTCCTAACTCTCCAGTTCTGTGAGTCTGCAATTGGTGCTACAGCCCATGAGGCTACAGTTCACACCACCAGTGGTGAATTTGTCAGAGAGACTTTCCACAGAGCTGACCTATAGGCTATAGATCCAGGGCCCGATCTTCTGATTCAGGTTTACACCATCACAACTCTATTAGTTTCAGAAGACTCGTGCTTGCTTTAGGGGACTGGGAAAGGATCATTTGATTCTCTGAACTCAACCTGGTTTGGAGGGGGGCGGGGTGTGGCGAAAGAAAGAAAAACAGCTGGAAAGTGAGTACAGCACTTTGGAAGAAATGACCAGACTTACACATCTGAGCCACATAATAACAAATGTATTTCAAGGCCAGCCTCATAATTACTTATAAATAATTCTTTTCCTCTACTAAGAACAGAGTGGCAGTAAGAGGCACTTGAAAATTCTATATTATCCTTCCTTGGTCATCACTGTGGCCTTCAGCTTTAAAAGCATGAACCTCTCTCACTTGAGCTTAGCGCTGCATCGGGTACTAAAATTAGTACCCGTGAGTAATGCCTGTATTTTCGGGCACCTGACGAGCTACCCCAGGACAAATCGGGCGCCCGATGTCCAAAAATGTGAGCGTTATCCTGAGACACTGACAAGGCCCAGCTGGGAGCACTGTAGAATCCAGCTCCGCATCGCTCCAACCAAGGCGTGACGGTTTCAGGGGTGGGCAGGGGCTTCCCTCACACAGCAGTCTGAGAGGAGCTGTGGCCAGGAGGCCACTTTTGAAACTGACAAGCGCCGAATGAGAGCACCATGGAGCTGGACTCTGCAGTGGTCCCAGAGGCGGCCTGTCACTTTCAAAGGCTGGCCAGCACTCCCTCTCCCCTCCAGCACCTCTCAAGTGAGAGGCACTGGGGGTGGTGTGGAGGGGAGCGGCCTTTGAAACTTAAAAGCCCCGGTTGGGACCATTGTGGAGCTGGACTCTGCAGTGGTCCCGGCTGGGGCCTGTCACTTTCAAAGGCCAGCCGGTGCATTCGAGCAGACTGTCAGGTCCTGCTCAGGCCTCGATGGTGTTTGAATGGGGCTGGGTTGATTTAGGCACCCCAGATTAATCGAGAGTGCTGGGGGCAGGGAGGAGTGCTGGCTGGCCTTTTAAAGTGTCAGGCTCTGGCAGGGGAGTGCTGGCTGGCCTCCTGGTCACAGCTCTACTTCCGGTGGCGGCTGGATACAGTGGAAGATTTAATCTGCCATTGCTGCACCTGCCGGTGCCAGATACCACTGCCGGGAGCCACCACTGCTGGAGTCTGCCACCACGAGCGGCCCAGTGCAGGGCCCAGGACAGTGAGAGGCGGAGGCGGAAGCCAAGGTAAGTGCCCCTGAAATGGCTGGGCTTGGGAATGGGTGGAGGGGAGTGCTCCTCCGCCCGTCCCTGAGCCCAGGCCCAGGCCGCACCCCCCAACCGAGCCGGGGAGTGCCCCTGAGCTGGGGAGCACCCCTAGGCATGCTGGCGGCAAAGACAGTGGCAGGAGACTGGGCCTTTGAAAGTGACAGGCCCCCTCTGAGACCACTGCAGAGTCCAGCTCCACGGCGGGCCCAGAGCAAAGATAAAATGGTTGCCCTGCCCCCTCGGAAGCCCCTTCCATGGGGCTCTACAGGTGGTCATGTTTGGGGCCTGCTCCCTTCCCTGGTTAAAACAAGAGCCACTGCCGGACCCTTAGAAGTAGAAGAAATAGCAGAGCCTGAGACGTTCACTTCAGGTTGCCCTGTGGCAAGGCCGGCCAAGACAAAGTATAAAAGCTAAGCAGGAGAGCCCAGCAAGGCAAGACCACTAGGCAAAGGGCATTGAGAGACAGAGGGTGTGTGAGGAGATGGAAGCCCTGAGTTACGAGGGCTGGCTGGCTGGCTATGGCTGGAGTGAAGATGAGCATTGCTGAAGCCCCAGGAGCTGTGGCAGCCTGATCCCTGCTTGGCCCTTGTGGCAGATCATTGCCGCTTCTACACTGTGGGGCCGGTGCAGGGAGCTGGGCACACAAGCAGCCCCCTCTGCAAGGAAGCCGGCAGCCGGGTTACTTTCTGAGCTCCCACCACAGCTGGGGCAGGCTGCAGCGCTGGCCACACAAGTAGGTGCCAGGCCCGGCCTCACCTCTTGGAACGTTCTGCCCCCCGGCCTTGACGTGGCCGTGCACAACGGAGAACAGCAGCTGCCATTCCAGCCCCACACCAGTCCATCCCCGCATGGCAGGGCAACAGGGCTGGCCTTACTGTTTGCAGGGCCCCGGGTGTAGGAGAAGTGACACGGCCTACCGCAATTAGACTCCCGGTCCGTTCGCGGCTTGAAAAGAACGCGTGTCGCCGCGTCATGGGCGCGATTGCCGGCGGCGTCTCGTCTAATCTCTCCTCGCGGGGTTTTTGAAACACCGTGCGCTCCTCTAGAAATGGCCTTCGAGAGCTGTAACCCAGGAGGTCTCAACATGGCTTACACCCCCCTGCCCCCAGTGGGTCTGGTCCTGCACCAACTCAAGGTTCTCTCTTACAAGAAAGATCAATAAAAAATACCACACTTCCTCCAATAGTACAGAATTTATTACACAGTTTAATGAGCCTTAAAAGTGGGTTCCGTGCAAAAACCATAGAACACCTTTTATCTCCTCAAAGACAATCGATACCTATTCGAATTGCATTGCCTTCAAGGCCTATTTTTATTTTGCATTTAAGAGTGTACAGAGTCTCTTGCTGCTACTGAGATAATAAAGACACCTTAAACACAGGAGGGAGGGGTACACAACACATGAAAGGTAATATGCTCTCCTTTATTACTGGCATCATTTTCCCTGGGATTACTTTTCAAATATAGCAGGAGTTTAAATATATAAAAAGCCAGGTATCTTTGAACATTTTTGCATTTAAAAATCTGTTAGTGGGATACTTCATTAAATACTTAGCAAGTTGCCTATTTACTTCAAAACAATTTATTTACCATTTTAAGATCGAGGCGGAGGCGAACGCTACCAGCCACGCAGTGCGGACCGAAACAGAGAGTCAGAGATATCTATTAGACATGCCCTAGCAATGCTTTTAAAACTTAAGAAAGCTGCACATTTTTTTTCCTCTCTCTTTCCCTCTTGCAAAGATGAAAGCATTTTGGGAAGCCGGAGAGCAATCATGTGCAATTGTAAAGCGATTGAAACCTTTTAGAAACTTGTATATGTATTTGATGTATGTTTTTACATTTGATGATGTGCGAGGGTTTTGGTTTCTTGTAGACTCAGTTTGAAGCACCTTCCTTATTCCTCCTAACCTTCCGAGGAGCTAGATTCAAATGTTACCTTGGGTAGAATAAAACACACACACACACACATGCACAAATTTAAGCTCCTTTTAGTTGCAAAACTGTTCGCTCAGATGAGTAATTTCATTTTTATTGAAGGTAATTAAAGTCCATTTTTTAAACTGATCCCCCTTGCGTGTGAGAGCAATCTTTAGTCAGGGGAAAGGAAAACAATTACTATACAGAAACTGAGTAAATAGCATGGAAAGGCTAAGACAATCCTAGACTTTCAGTCCTTCCCACCGGACTGGCATTTGAAATCTTCATTAGCAACCTCCGGAGAAGAAGGGAGATCTTCAGTATAGATGCCAGATTATTGAAATGCTCCCTCCTATTTATTTTCCTCTGGATTTGTCTTTCCGCCTCACACTGTACTGACATTCAGATGTGGGAGATTGCGTAACTAAAGCATCCATCACCGCAGTAGCCATCCTCCTCTGTCTAGCAATTACTTGAAAAATCAATTCAAGGATTATGTGAAATATAAAGTAAAAACCAAAACAAGACAAAGCTCTGAAGATTCCCCGCCCCCCACCCCACCCTCCAGTTCATGAGAAGGAAAAGGACCAGCTCAAATTGACAAGACGTTGTCCGGGGTTAAAGGAAGGAACCCAGATCAAGTGAGTATTCTGTTAAGAATCAGATAAATCTCTCGCTCATTCAGTAGTTCCTTTGTTTCATCCAGGACATTAGAAAAGGAACACGTCCCTTGAAAGAGGAGTAAGCCAAACCCCATTAAACATGCATGGGGAGGACTTCCAGCCTGCTGAGCAGGGAATTACATGCCCAGACGCTGTTAACAACAGTAGTTGTGCATATAATTTCCTGCGTGTTACTCTGCAAACTCACCCCACAAACATTAGCGCCACTGCTCATTATTTGATTTTATTGCTGGGGTGTAGCAAGGAAGGATGTGGTAGGGAAACACACCCTCCACTTTCTCCCGTCTGTCTCATAGGCCACAAAAAAGGGTAAGTCACTCAACGAGATGGGCACAGCAAAAAAAACAACGGTTCTCCCTGAACTAGGGGGAATCTCCAAAATAATGGGGTTGCGAGAGGGAGAGAATGGGTGTCTTCAGATGGACTCGGGGCTGACCAACCCCAGACCTCTTCTGGAGGTGCTCAGCCCCATGTCACCCACATCCGGCCACGCCTGCACCCATGGATTTGGCAGCTGCTGCAGCTTGCAATCCACTTGCTCCGTGCTCCCCTCCTCCACACCGTAGAGTTGCGGGTAGATCATCCAACGCTCTAGGCTGCTGCCCGCAGCTCTATTATGTTTCTACCCTGCCCCTCTCACGTCAACCTCCAGCCAAGAGCAGAGCTGTACCGGCCCTCCACTGAGCAGACGGATAACTGCTCTGCCTTCAGATCGTGCCCCAGGTTTAGGCGCCCCATGCTCTGCTGGCGGTACTCTGGGATGTTCTGGAACACTAGAAGCAGAGCTGGAGCAAAGCAGGCAGCAGCAACTGGGGCTGGAGTGGAGCATGTCTCCTGGCCTCTGTCTCTGCTCCGCCTGCACATCTGGCCACCCTGCCTTTGGACTGACGGGCCACCCGGGGGTGAGGTGGAGCAGAGGCATCGGTACTGTCGATCTAAAAGCACCCATTATGGAAGAACAAGGGAAAAGGTGTGGGGAAGCAATCGGAGGATGGAAGGGGAGAGGAAGAGAGGGAGCAAGCGGTATGTATGGGTGTGTGGTGGGGGCGGGTCCTGAACTAGGACAGACAAATGGAAGGGAGGACGTGGTTAAAAAAAGTTGGAGGCTCACTCTTCTAGATCTTTACAGAGCTGGCCATGGAATTACACCCAATAATTCCTGCATTAAAGCCAGAACTTCTGGATGGGAAAGGTCGCAGCACAACACTGATAGTATAGGCAGTCCCAAACTATGAGTTATGGTGACCCCAGGTTGGGTAGTGCCACCTGTGGATGGGGTCACAATTTTGATGCATCCTGATCCACACTTACTGTGAATTGTGTTCAAAGAAATCATGCTCATGCACACAGATAAGTGCACCACCCCACCTCTGGCATGTGGTAATCCAAGAACCCATCATCCAGGCAACAGCCGGTGGGAGCGGACTCCTGAGTAGACACTGCAACATGCAACAGCATCAGCATCTGTACGAGCAGCTGCAGGACTGGGATGATGATGCCAGTGATTTCACTGTGCGATGGATTCCCATGGCTCTGTTGTTACATCCAGGAATGCCCAAGGACTGTCCTTGTGGGTTTTCCCAGCACAATGGAACCGTGGTCTAGGATTTGGGCTCCTAGACCCAACTAGTAACTAAAAATGGTAATTTCCATCTACACAGTCCCTCTCTTACTCCCCAAAATGTCATCCAGTCTTCTCCTCCCAAACCAGAAGAAAACAAAACAGACAGGTAGCATTGTATTCAGAAGGCCAGGCTATATAGATTAATAAATTGCTAAGGTACTTCAGGCAACATCTTAACATGAGTAGTAGTATTGATAACATAGGATATTTTAAAATGAGACATGGCCCCCCACTGTCCATGAGTCCAACCGCTTGTTTGAAGCTGGTGCATGGGGAGGTGCGTTCCTGTGACCCACGTAGCAGCCACGCATGGAGCACTCCTGAAAAATTTGGAGTGCCCTGAGTGGACCAGAATGGCCGCTTCCATGGATGAGGCAGCCATGTTGGGAGCTGCTTGCTTGAAGCCTTCCCCATGCACTTTGTGTGCGTGGGCGTCCCGCTGCCGCCCGCCCACCGCCCCAACCACTGACCGCCCCACCCCTCAAAGCCTTGCTCATTTATAGACACTCGTAGCAGGTTCCAATTTTACAGTGGTGTAACTTTCAATCTGGAATGCGAGACTGTCCTTTGTCTAGGTTATGAAGTAAGACAGTGTCTGTGGTCAAACTTAGCTCCTTCGCTTTGGTTTCTCCAAGCTTTTCTGCGGTACGAGCAACTCCACAGGATGAGATTTTAAAACCAGCACACATCTAACGCGCCCACCGCCAGCCACAAAGAAATTCTAGCCATCTGTCTCTGTCCTCTAGTCTTACACAGCATTTTATCATATAGATCACATCAAAAGACCTTGGCTGTCGTATAAAAGTTTTACAGAAAATCCACTGAAGAGAAGCGTAAGTATTTTTATTTTTTGAATTCAAAACTGGAACACACATTCTGGATTCCCACACTTTGGTGTGGACTTGGAGCGTGGGCTGTGCTTTTCTGTACGGTACAGCGAGAAAATACAGCCCTGGCATAATTAGAATTACAGTCATGGCCTGTGGGATCTAGTGATTTGGACATATTTTATTTAACCAGCTTAGTAAAAGGTAATATTCAGCAGCTGTGATCTATAGCAGAATTAAAATTTTCAGGGTCAAGGAGGGATTTTGATATTCGGAGGTTGGGCAGAATTGCTGTAAAATCTCATGAGCTGTCGTTAAAAATAAATGAGAAAATAGGTTATCCAAGAGTCATTGTAAGGGAAAAATCAATAGGCAGCGTCTATTCACTGGGGCTATCAAAATCCTTGAAATTTGAACAAAAGTTTCACGTTTAGTGTGCTGTAGGTTTTGAAATGTAAGTGCTGAATGCTCAGTGGATACAAATTCATTGTGCCGTGCATTCAAACAAGTGGGGAAACCATCTGAAGTTTTGGAGTTCCCTATTAAGACGGCACAGTTGCAAAAATTAGAGATGTAAAAACACTTGATGGTGAAACTCTGGAAGCAAATTTTAGCTAACTGATGACAAATCTATGCTTGGAAAATTTATTGCATATTTTTAATCTCATCCTTGTTCATAAGAACATAAGTACCACCATACTGAGTCAGACCCATGGTCATTCAAGACCAGTATCCTGTCTCTGACAGTGGCCAGCTACAGTAGCTCAAGAGAAGTACAAGTATTATTATTATTACTATTATTATTATTTATTTAGCACCAGCAATGTACCTGGCACTGTACAATCCACAGTCAGGGACAGGTCCCTACCCCTAAGGGGCTTACAATCTGAAAGACAAGGGAGGGGGATATGAGTAGGGCTGAAGCGGCAACAGCTTTTACCACACTGCGATTCCATTCCGCCATTTCGGAATTGCCCACGCCAGACCGTGGCTTTTCTGCCGGCATTCCGTTAATTCCGCCGGCATTCTGAAAATTCAGAAACTATCAGAAAAATTGCAGAATTGTCAGAAACTGTCGGAAAACTGCTGTTCCGCTATTTCGTGGCGCTGGCGGAATGGCGGAAGTAGCGAAAATGGCATGTTTCCGCTATTTTGCGAAGCCTGTGGAAGTAGCGGAATGAAACTAGCGGAATAAAAGCCTCTGCCACGCCGTGCCACTAATTACGGAAATGCTGTTTCCGGCAGAAATAGCTACCGCTGCGACTTTCCGCTACAGTCCTTGATACGAGGGAGAGGTTCATGCAATTGAGAAGTTGCAGACTCGCATGCTTCGCTTAGTTACAGGCAATTAGGTTCTGAGTGAGGGGGAAAGGATGCGGTGTCACTCATGACAAGGTAGGGGGAAGAGGTGGGGTTTCAGGAGGGATTTGAAAGTTGGGAGGGAGGGAGCGGAGCGAGTGTATCCAGGGAGGGAGTTCCAGGCATGAGGGGCAGCAAGGGAGAAGGGGCGGAGATGTTTAGAGGAGCATGGGGAACAGTTATTTATCCTCTCAACTAGTACTAGAACTAGTACTAGTTTACGAGCAGGCGAGGGTGGGGGCAGAGGAGGAGCGAAGCTCCCGGACAGGAGTGTGGCGGGATACAGGAGCGGAGAGTTACGGAGGAGCAAGGCCATGAAGAGCCTTTAATGTGAAGACCTTCATGGACCTTCATGGAGTAGTACAGGGCATGAAGGTGTGACCCATCTCCTGCTAACTACTCCCAACTACCGGTAGCCAGTGAGTCCCAGCTAATAGGCATTTATGTCTCTATTCTCTAAGAATTTATCTAGTTTCCATTTGAAGCTGATTATGATGCTGGTGTTCACTGCCTTCTCTGGCAATGAGTTCCACAACTATTGTCCACTGACTAAAAAAGTACTTCCTTTTGTTTGATTTAAATCTGCTGCCATTTAACTTCAGCAAGTGTCCCCTTGTTCTCCTATTGTGAGAAAGGGCAAACAACAGTTTCCTATTACTTTTTCCACACTGCTCATGATTGTATAAACTTCTATCCTATGCCCCCTTAACCACCTCTTCTCCAAGCTAACCACCCTAACCTGTTACGTCTCTCCTTGTATGGAAGTCGATCCATCCCTTCTGGCATCATAAGAACATAAGAAGTGCCATACTGGATCAGACCAATGGTCCATCTAGCCCAGCATCCTGTCTCCGACAGTGGCCAAACACGGTGGCTTGGGAGAAGCACCCAACATGTCACAATGGGGGAATCCATTTCCTGTTGTTTTCCCCCAGCTCCCGTCATGTTCCCTGATCCTGTCTGGCTAATAGTTGCTAACGGACCTATCTTCCAGAAACTTGTGCAAACCTCTTTTAAACTCAGCTCTAGTACTGGCCCTTACCACAGCCTCTGGCAGTAGATTCCATACGCTGAGTGAAAAAATATTTTCTTTTACTTGTTTTAAACTTGCCACCCATGAGTTTCATGGAGTGTCCCCTAGTTCTAGTACTAGCTGAGAGGGTAAATAACTGCTCCTTGTTTATTAGTTCCACCCCACTCATGATTTTATAGACCTCTATCCTATCTCCTCTC
>QEPC01003796.1:2271215-2284658 GCA_003113815.1 Sphenodon punctatus | reverse complement strand
CTAACACACAGCTGCCTTCTCACACAACTCCCCTGCGACAGCTGAGCCTCTTGACAAGAAAGAGGCCCTCCTCATAAGACTATGATTTCTAAATTTATAAACTGGCCCGAGCCGGTCCCAGGAGGCCCGCGCTGGCCCCAAGAGGCCCCCCCAGGAGGCCCAAGCCGGCCCCCTCAGTCGGCCCGAGTCGGCCCCCCCCAGGAGGCCCAAGACGGCCCCAGGAGCCCCCCACCCAGGAGGCCCAAGACAGCCCCAGGAGGCCCTACCAGGAGGCCCAAGCCAGCCTGAGCCAGCCCCAGGAGATCCCAGGAGGCCCAAGTCAGCCCCCACAGGAGGTCCAAGCTGGCCCCACGAGGCCCCCCCAGGAGGCCTGAGCTGGCCCCAGGAGGCCATAGCCAGTCCCAGGAGTCCTCAGGAGGCCCAAGCTGGCCCCATCCCCCCATCCCTCCAGGAGGCCCAAGGTGGCCCCATCCCCCGCCCAGGAGGCCCAAGTCCCCCCCAGGCCAGCAGGCCCCAGCAAGCACCCACACCTACCTGGCTTCTCCCTTGCCACTCGCTGGTGCAGCTCTGCTCCCTCGCTGCCGCTGGAGCCGCCGCTGCCACTGCTGCCACTGGAGCCGTTGCTGCCTGCTCACATGCCTCTGGCCATGAGTCTTTACCCTCCCTCCAGGAAGTTGCTTTTATAGTACTTCCGGGGCAGGAGGGAGCAAGAAGGGGCCAGAGGGTGTGGGGAGGGAGACTCGGGGAGGCCGGTCCATTCCAGGCTGCGGCGACCTGGAACGGGCCGGCCTCCCAAGTCCCCCTGACCCATCCCGACCCAACCCAATCCGATGGGGGGTCGGGGCCGACAATTTTTTTTTTAAAAAAAAAATAAAAAATAAAAAAACCCAGAGCGCAGGACTGGCCCTCCCAACCGGTCTGGCCCAACGGGAATCCTCCCGGTGAATCAGTGGCCAATCCATCCCTGTCTAGTCGCCTACCTGCCTGTTTCATACACCGCAGCCCCTCAGTAAACCAAGGGGCCCTGTGGTGATGAGACAGAGGTAGGAGACGTCTCGGAGCCACCCTGTTTACCAGGAGAACTTTTTACACACAAATGTTCTGGGAGAAGTTCTATGCAGAAGTTCAAAAAGCTGGATGTTTAAGATCTGGGTGAGTGATTCAGACACACAGAAAGTTCAGGATGTAACAGCAAACATGCAGGAGAAATGTGTGTGTAAAAACACACAGTGTCTCTGTTCTGGTTTTCTATCAAAGCCAAAACAGTGGGAGGGGAATCTTGACAATTTTAAAACAAATTTATTTTGCCTGCTGAGCCAACAAGAAAGATTGGAAAAAGAAATGATTGATAAGTCCAAGCTTACACATAATTGATATGGAAAAGGTGTATCAGTCTCACTTAGAAACAATTAACTTTCCCCTCTGACACAGCAGTTCAAAGTAACCTCAGCATTTCAGTATGAATGGGCAGAAGTTCAGCATGTGCAATGGTTAACTATTGCAACGTACACAAATGGAGAAAGAATTTTTATAAATGGCTGACTTGAGATACGTTGCAGGGAGGCAGATGAATATGATGTACTGATATTCTGCCAATACTAGGTATCTGCCAATACTAGGTATCTGTCGATTTATGGGGGGGGAGGGACATCCTAGTCAGTAATAAAATGGACTTTATGTAGCAAACTTTTGGAATGCTATACTTGATACATTAAATAAACTCCCTCCACAAGTATAGTTAATCCATGTGTCAAGGAAAGACAACTTAAAGACATTACTTGTAGAGTCATTGCAGCGAATCTGAACTGCAAAAAGCTGGAACTTGCCCAGCATGCGAGTAGAAACCTAGAGGGAGGGGGAAGGTGTGGAATGTTGAGGGGTGGCCGTTGGAAAAGACGCCGGTGGAGGAGAGGAAAAAGAAGGAGAGGAGAGAAGAAAGAAAGGAGGGGTAGCTGGTGCCCTCCCAACCCGCGATTAGAGAGCTTCGGGAAGAAAGTAAGGAGAACTCTGATGCCACCGTCCCTCCAATGCCAAGAAGGAGCTGCTGGCACCCCAGCAGTGGACCACGAGATGAGCCTGGGACTCTTAACACTGGGACGCAGCTGGAAGGGCACCCGAACTACAAAGGTCATTTGAGAGTATTCAAGGAGAAGCTGGGAACCAGCACACCAGAAGGACAAATCTTTGGGGGAGTTCTGTGAGCTTATGAGCTGGGACGTTAGACGAGTTAATGTGTAGGATTATTATAAGAACTGTTAAACTCATTGCATTGTAAACCACCAGGGACAAGGCAAAACCGAGTGCCTAGCCTGTATAGAAACCATTAGCCAATGTATAAGCTGTAAGATAGTTTAATTATTATCAGGGTTAAAGGTTTAGTTAAATACAAAGAGTTTTTGGATTGATTGTCTCTGCCTCTCTTCCGGTTTGAGTTTCCTGGGCCTACCAAGGCACTACAAGTGGCGTCACGAACAGGATTCGAAGAGTCCGAAGAAGAGACAATCATTTTAAAGAATGAGTCAGTTCGGGGATGTTGCAGATGAGGACAATGGGAGGATGGGAACCTCCAGGGATACTGTGACTACTCCCCTAACCATGCCATATTTCTTTGGGGCACCCTGGTTGCCCAAGTTCTCAGGAGAGATAGGGCAGGGGGTAACTTCATATACAGAGTTTAAAGAAACTCTCCAGTCTATGTTTAGGCGACATGAGCTTCCAGAGAGGCAGAAGATCGAGATTTTAATAGGGCAGTTAGTAGGATCTGCAAAGAGGGAAGTTCATACTTGGCCAGGCTGTGAAAGAAACTCCATAGAGCAAATCTGTAGGAGGTTGGGCTATATGTTCAACCAGCACACTTTATCAGAACTCCAGGAGCATTGTTTTTCTAGGAGGCAAGGGCCTGCAGAGAGTCTCAGGGATTATGCCTTAGGGCTGCAAGAGGCACTGAGAGAAATTGAGAGGCTTGAATCCAGTGCAGTCCACGATGCAGATAGCATGTTAAAAGAAAGGTTTGTGGAAGGGGTGAATAATGGCACAGTCCACAGGGAATTGAAATTATTGCTGTTGCAGAACACCAGAACCCCCTTCTTAGATTTTAAAGAGCAGGCAATAGAGCTCTTAGCGAATCAAATGCCCATGCAGACCATTACCGGATGCTCGCATCAGGGAGATGATAGTGGAAGTTTCCCCCTTTTTAAAGAGGGGGTTTGTAATGTAGCACAGGCTGGCAGCGGGTCTAAGACTAGGGTTATAGAAGATAAAGACACTTTACACAGGCATTTAGAGATGGGTGAGGAACTAGTAGAGATGGTAAGAGAAGAGATTCAGAAAGTGAAGCTAGACCTGCGGCAGGAACTTCAAAATACAACAGGCTATAGGCAGGACCCACAGGGAGCTAGGATGGGCAACAGGGTAAAGAATCAATTTGACTATGATGGTAATCCTATCTGTAGAAGATGTTGGAAGGTAGGGCACATAGCGAGGAGATGCAAGTCTGAGGATGCTAAAAGTCAGGCGTTAAACAGGCCAATCCAGGGCCAGACCTCAGGAGTATCGCCAATAGGGCCCAAATGTCTTGGGAAAGAATCCGTGGCAGTGGGAAAGTCTCCTGTTACAGTGATTAAACTTAATAGGGGTAAATATCGGCGCTCTGTTGGACACAGGATCTCAAATCACCACTATTCAAGATGGATATTTTAGGAAATATTGGAGTCCGGACTGTTTATCAAACTCCAAAAGTAATATTAAATTGGTTGCAGGGAATGGCTTAGGGATTCCGCAAATGGGGTGTATGGAGGTGGAAATTCAGATTGGGAATACCAAGTACCCCGAGCAGAGCATTTATGTTATTGATGAGCAGAGCGACTGCGTAGCACTGGTGATTTTAGGCATGAATGTCTTGCAACACTGTTATGAAGAAATGGTGCAATTGTTAAAATGTAAGGAAGGCCAGTTTCTCAATAATAACAAGAAGGTTTGGCAAAATGCTATTAAGCATATAAAGGGATATTTGAAGTTTGCCAATCAAAATGGGGAAATAGGAAAGGTAAGAGTGAAAGATAAGTACCTTGTTAAACTGGCTCCTCATACAGAGACCATTCTAATCTGCAAAGTGAAAGTTGGTTTAACGGGACAGGACTATATTGCTCTGTTAGAGCCTTGTTGAATAAGGATGGTAAGCTAACCATAGACGCAAAAAGTGTGGTGACAGTGACAAAAGGGTTAGTACTAGTGCAGATCCTAAACTATGGGGCTAGGCTGATAGTGCAAAGAAACCAAGTGATCGGGCATCTCCTACGCATCGGCTGGGAGGATATCATCAGACCTGAGAGGCTACCTGAAGATGGGAAGGCTAACATACCAGACGGCTTGATGCAGGCAGTAAGTGTGGAGGATGGAGTACATCCTTATGCCTGGATACAAGAAATAGACATGGGGATGCCCTCCATTTCTGTGGAACAAATTAATCAGGTAATACAACTGATTAAAAGTCATGCACAAGCATTTTCACAACACCCTTTGGATTTCGGTTGCGCCGCCCAAGTCCACCACACCATTCCAACAGGGACACATCCTCCTATCAGGGAGAGGTTTCAACCAGTGGCATCAGCACTATACCAACCCGTGAAGGGAATGTTGAAGGAGATGTTGGAAGCTAAGGTAATAAAAGAAAGCCATAGTCCATGGGCTGCACCTATTGTGCTCATCAAAAAGAAGGATGGGAAACTACGCTTGTGTGTGGACTACAGAAAGTTAAATCAGATCACCCATAAAGATGCTTATCCTTTACCTAGGATCGAAGATTCCCTTATGGCCCTGAAGTCGGCCTATTATTTCTCCACCATAGACTTAGTTAGTGGGTATTGACACGTTCCTGTGGCGCCAGAGGATCAGGAGAAGATGGCTTTTGTGATGCCCATGGGACTATGAATCACAAGGATGCCATTTGCGTTCTGTAATGCCCCAGGGATATTTCAATGGTTGGTGGAGCACTGTTTAGGGTCAGAAAACTTCGACAGTGTCTTGCTATATTTGAACAACATCATTGTTTATTCAAAATCCTATGAGGAGCACCTACGACATTTAGAACTAGTCTTTGACAGACTTACTCAGTACGGGCTGAAGATTAAACCATCCAAATGTCATTTCTTGAAGGATAAGGTAAACTACTTGGGCCATGTGGTGTCCTCGACAGGAATTACCCTGGATCCAGAGAAGCTGAAAGTGGTAGAAGAGTGGCCCGTGCCAAAGACGGTCCATGATGTGTGGAAATTTTTAGGATTCGTTGGGTATTATTGTCGATTCAGAAAAGATTTTGCAAAAAATTGTTGCACCATTGCATGAACTGTTGAGGGAAAATGGTACTAAGAAAATTTGTAAGAGTGCCCAAGTGCACTGGAGCGAGGCATGTCAACAGGCTTTTAACCATCTAAAATCGTTGCTTACCCAACCTCCAATACTAGCCTATCCAGACTATACAAGGCCCCTCCGAGTATATATTGATGCTAGCAATAAAGGATTAGAAGCAGTCCTAGCTCAGGAACAGGAAGGTAGGGAACGTGTGATTGCCTATGCTAGTAATGGATTGCGGGGTTCTGAGAGAAATGATGAAAGGTACAGCTCCTTTAAGCTGGAATTCCTGGCATTGGTTTGGACTGTGACTGAAAAGTTTCAGTATTACTTGGCTGCCACCCCTTTTGAAGTGTTCACTGACAATAATCCACTGACACATATGCAAACGGGGAAATTGGAGGCACTGGAACAGAGGTGGGCTTCACGTTTGGCCAACTACAACTTTTTAATAAAATTTTGCCCTGGTAGAGATAACATGAATGCAGATGTATTGTCAAGGCTGCCAAATGAAACACATCCGGAAGTTGACTCGGAAAAACAAGAGAACCTGGAAATGCCACCCTTCCTAAATGTTCCCACTGAAGAAGTCTATGTTGCTTGCCAATAATATGAGAGAACTGATAATAGGGAAGAGGAACCAGAATCGGAAGTGCAGCAAGGAAGGTTGGGAAGAGGAGCCCAGTGATCCGGGTCCGCTAGTGGTAAACCTTTCACAGAAGGTTGGGAGGCGGAGCCCAGTGATACAGAGGCGGAGCCCAGTGATCCGGGAGTTAAGAAGAATTTTACAGAAAACTCATGAACTTACCGCAGAGGACAAAAGAAGGCTCTCACTCTGGGGTGAGAGCCAAACCTTTTCACCTTTCTTTAGTCATCACTTGCATCGTGGCCAATGATGACGACTATATGTTCAGCTACAAAGAAGCTGACATTTGCAAAATAGTAGATTCACAATCTTTCTTTAACAATATTGGTGAACCCAATACCAGGGGGTCCTGGAAGGAATACATGGAGTGCAGAATGAGATCCTCGAGACTAGAGCTCCATTCTAAAGCTCTGGGTGACTATGTTAAAAGTAAGAGGATCCCTAGAGGTCTAAGAATGTTGAAAGAGCCAGGTGTTTTTCATAATATCCAGGAGTTTAAAACTAAGTGGGTACAAATTCTCAATAAATGTAGCCATGATCTCATGGTCCTAATTATTGAAACTTCCAATAAAGAGATTCAGAAACTAGAGGAAGACATTAAAAGCAGTGGAGAAAAGTGCTAGGGAATCTTTGGGAGATAAAAAATTTAATGACAAGTTTAAATCCTTTTCTATGGAATTAGATAGGGAATATAAAATTATAAAAGATCAAAAATTGATTAAATTCCAAAGAGACCTAAACGATTACGAAATGAATCGAGTATATGACTGGAGGAGAGGGAGAGTTAAGAACAAAATTAACAAAATCGGTGAATTTCAATTTGACTACAAGCGATGAAGGGGATCCAGACAGAACAAGCCATAGTGAAACGGAGGAAGAGGACCTTGGGGAACCAGGACCCAAAGCTGTATCCCATCAGGGATCTTTTTTGGATCAGCCCAGGTACAATGTCCACTCCAAAAGGACATTTGTACACGAAGAGAGGGCAGGAGCACGGGTCAGAAAAACAACCAGGGTCCACCAGTGGTAAACCTTTCGCAGAAAATACTCACAACAACGGAAATACGAGTTTTAGAATGTGGCCTCTCGTTTGTACCCACACCTAAATACGATACATTTAATAGTAGAATAGAAATATTCAAATTGGTGAGACAGATTCAATTGAGGGACTGGTTTGGAAAGGACAATGATAACAGGTTAGAGGATAGAGGCTTTGGGTCCAAATCCACCTTTCTACCACCTGTTCATAATCCACGCATCACAGTATTTGAAGATTTACTACACAAAGAATTAGAAAAAATAGATCAATCCCCTAAGAATGTTTGGCACAATTTGAGCCAACTTGAAAAACAAGTTGCAGTTGCTTTGGGGAGAGATCCTAATATAGTCATTAAACCAACGGATAAGGGGGGTGCGATAGTCATCATGGATAGAGATGTTTATGAACAAGAAGTTCTTCGTCAGTTGCAGGATAGAACCTATTATGAACCTGTCAACAAACAATTCTGGATGAATGTCAGGGGGCAGATTAAGGATATTCTATATGAGGGGTGGGTAGAAGGATGTATTAACAAGAAGGAATATGATTTCCTAATGGAAAGTGAGGACAGAACCCCCCTATTCTATATCCTACCAAAAATCCATAAAAGCAGGACCAATCCCCCAGGGCGCCCTATAGTCTTAGGGAATGGGTACATTCTGGAACCCCTCTCCCAATTCCTGGACTCCTTTCGGAAACCGTCAGTTCCTCTACTAGCCTCATACATCAGGGACTCACAGGACTTCCTTAACATTCTAAATGATGTTGATTGGCAACTGACTCCTGATTCATTGCTGCTGGTAAGAATGGATGTAGCAGCACTAGATACAAACATAGCTCAGGAGGTTGCTTTAGAAGTCATCCAGGAGACTCTAGATAGATTTGACATTCTTCTTAGTTCAATTGGCTGAGGTAGTACTCACCAAAAGCTGTTTTGAGTTTAGAAATCAACTGCACCTACAAAAGAGTGGCATAGTCATAGTCATGGGTTGTGCCGCAGCCCCCGAGATCGCCAATCTCTTTATGGGGTGCTTTGAGCAGAAATATATTTACGATGAGGATTGCAACCCATTCAAACGACATGTGTTCCTTTACAGAAGATATATAGACGGTTTATTCTTTATATGGACTGGAACTGTAGAGGAGCTCTTGGAGTTTCACAAGTATCTGACTGGGTGCATGAGTAATATTCAGTTTGACCTCAAATATGATAATTGCAGGATACACTTTCTAGACATTTGCCTGCAATGGAGGAAAGGAAGGTTAGTCACCTATACGTACAAAAAAGACACAGATGCGAATTCCTGCCTACATTTCCATAGTAACCATCTGAGACATCTTAGAAACAATTTGCCATATAGTCAACTGATCAGAATCAGGAGAAATTGCAGCACTGCTGGATGGTTCATGCAGCAAGCAAATGAATGCATGGATGACTTCAGGAAAAGGGGATACCCCGATAAAATCTTGAGGAAATGTTTCTTTAGGGCCTTTGGCCGGACAAGGGAATCTCTGATAACACCCCAAGATAGGAAATCCTGTGGGTGAATGGTTGGCCCCCTGACTTTCAGTCCAGGTGTGGGCGAAATCAAACAAGCCATTTTGAAGAACTGGCACTTGATAGACAATATACCAGGGTGTGATAAGAGACCCACGTTTGCTTATAAAAAGACCAAGTCAATTTGGGAAATATTGGTGCATACAAAGACCTCTGTAGACACGTGCACAGTGAGAACTTTACCAGGAGCCTCTTTGCCCACTGGACACTTCAAATGTGGCAATTGTGAGACATGCCAGTATAGCTTACCCTTAAAAGAATTTACACACGCGACCACACGAGAGAAAATTCCCATTAAACATTTTTCTGCGTGTTACACCACATTCGTCATTTATGTTATTATTTGTCCCTGTAATTTACTTTATGTAGGATACACTACGAGGAAATTTAAAGTGAGGATACTTGAACATGTAGGTAATATCAGACGGAGAGTACTCAAGGAACCCTTAGTGCAACATTTTTTACATCAGCAACATAATGAATCACAGTTGAGATTCATATGTATAGAGACAATCCAGGACCATGGAGGTGGTCAGCAGAAAGCACTACAAAAAAAAGAAACATTTTGGATTTTTAAGTTGAGAACTCTAGTTCCTAATGGATTAAATGATGCATGTTCATGGACAGCTTTTTTATAATAGAAAGATATTTTACGTGGGATCACCATATTCATCATTGGCCATCATGCGTTTGGTGATTTTTTGGGCATAATAGTATATTTTGGAGCCTAGATCACTGAATGTGCTTCGTTTTTTCACTTAAAATTGTACGGTTGGTTACATATTGTTTATTCTGTACATAAATCAAGATATATTGCATGTTCTCCTTATATCACTACATTCATGTTGTTGCAGTTTATGCCTTGATGGCAGTGATTGGGACCATGGACTCAGAGGATTACGGGACTAAATGCGGGTGTGTGGATTAGCTTTAGATCATTATACGACTGACAGGGGTGGTTCAATAACACTGCAATATGAGACAATAAATTTAAGCACCTCTATTAAATAGAGGTGAGGAAACCCGGAAGTTCCCCGGAAGGCCTAGTCAAGCACTGAAGCCAGCCAGTGCTGAAGCCACTGGACTGCCGTGCAGCCGCCGCACAAAAGGTAGGCGATCTCTGGGTGGGGGGATAGGGTGATCCCTGGGATGGGGGGTGTTAAATCACCCCCCACCCCAGGGATCACCCTAGTACCTGCTGGTGCGGGCTTCGGGTCGCCGCCACCGGCACGGCAGTGACCCGGAGCCCGCACTAGCAGGGACTTGGGTAAAAAAATTTCTTTAAAAATCCAGGCTGGGCAGGGTGGGTGGGGGGTGTCCCCCCTTCCACCCGCACAGCCTGGATGGGGGGAGGGGAAAAAAATTCTCTCTTTTACATTGCGGCCATTCATTTCAATGGCCGCAATGTAACCAAATCCGGCACGGGGGAACCAGCACCGGTACCCCTAATAACCAGATTAATCAGATACTGCTGGTGCAGGAAAATACCGGCAGTATTGGATACCAGGGGAACCGAACTTTCCACGCCTAATATAGAAGGAAAGACATTGTCACAAACTACATGTGCACATTTGGAGTGCAGGTGAGACAATCATCCTTGGTTGGGTGGCACAGGACTTATGTGGGAATAATGCAGAGATATATTGGATGGATATGACTAAGGAGTGTCACATGATACTGTTTCAGGAGGAGAAAGTGAGTCCTGGTGCCCAGTGACTGCAAACACAGGATACTACATTAATGAAAACTATGATATCTGTATTGCTCTATTGATTGGTAGATAATACATTGAGGAGGTATGTGTGGTTTGAGGGACCATTGTTATATTGTAACACTATATGGCATTTCCTGCTTATAATGTATTAGTATATTGGCCACAGTCTTGGCTTCACAATTCTGCTTTGTTTTGTTTGGGGGGGGGGGGGGATTTCCTTCTCTTTAGATATGAAGTATAGCAGCATAAGCCACTGAAGAAGGGGGTTCTCTTGTTTACTCCTGAAACGCGTTTGGCTAAACTGACGGCTTGATAATAGCAGGATACTACAGATTTGTGGTTCCATATACAACATTGGCCATGTTTATTTGGTCAAGCTGAATGCCTGATCACAGCAGGACATCATAGAACTGTGTCTTTATTTACAGAATATTGGTCAACTTGACTGTCCATTACAACAGGACAACTTGCATTTTATGACTGTGTCCATATTAAAGGTACACTGTATCACACTGGTATGACACATTTATTATTGTATTCAATTCAAGGTTTTCATTAATCACACTATATCACTCAGGAGAACATTGTTTTGCTTGTACTGTTTTTGGGGTTCCCCAACTGGATTTATATACTTGTATACTTGTTTTTTCACACATAAAAAGATATTTTGATTACATTGTGGTGGCTACTCCATCATTCGTAGCTCTTGCCCCTCTCCTTCCGTGCTCCGTGACAAAAGAAGATTACCAGAGGAGGTGAAAAAATTGTTGAGACAGAGGAAATTCCTGTCCGAGGAAGATGGAAGGGTAGTGCGAAAAGTCCGAGATCTCAAGTCCTGTGAAAAAATAACTCAGATTGTTTTGTCCAAGCAGAATGCAGGAATAATATTAGAAGTGTATCACAATGCTTCTGGTCATTTTGGCCACAAAAAAACAGAAATGAATATCAGGAAGAGATTTTATTGGGCTAGGCTGCAAGAGGATGTGACACAGTGGTGCAACAACTGTGAAGCTTGCCTCCTACAAAATAAGTCTGGTTGCCTCAGTAAAGCCCATCTACACCCAACTGATAACAGCAGTCCACTGGAGTTGGTAGCCTTAGATCATCTGAAGTTGGAAAACAGCCGGGCAGGAAATGAATATGTGTTGGTAATGACGGATCACTATACTAAGTTCGTGGCGGCTGTAACCGTAAGAGATTTGTCAGCACAGACTACAACTCAGGCCTTTTGGACTTATTTTGTGAGACCTCACGGATTCCAGGCCAAAGTGTTAACAGATCAGGGGACTGCTTTTGAGTTACAGCTGTTTAAGGAACTGTGCGCTTTGTATGGTAGTCATAAACTGCATACCACAGCTTACCATCCTCGGTCCAATGGGTTATGTGAAAAGAGTAATCAAATTTTTATTCATATGATCAGAGAGCTGTCAAACGAACAGAGGGTAGATTGGCCTAAAATTTTGCAAGAATTGATATATATTTATAATAACTCAGTACACTGCTCCACAGGTTACACACCTTATTATTTGATGTTTGGAAGACATGGAAAATTGTCTATGGATATAGTATTAGGAGTCGATGTAGAAAGGAATACTAGTAGGAGGGGCGACTGGGTTCATGAATATCATAATAGAATGACTATAGCAAAAGCTCAGGTGCAAAGCAATATGGAACGAGCAAGGGAAAAACAGAAGGAATACTACGATAGAACAGCAAAGGACGAACCCCTACTGGTTGGGGAGAGAGTCCTATTGAAGAATGTACCGGGGGGGGGGGNAATACTACGATAGAACAGCAAAGGACGAACCCCTACTGGTTGGGGAGAGAGTCCTATTGAAGAATGTACGGGGGGGGGGGGAGAATTAGACACTCCCTGGATACCAGAGCCTTATGTTATAACTAGCATTCCTTACCCAGGGCTGCCCGTATATCAGATTCAACTTGAATCTAAGGAACAAGTAACAAAAAATGTACATAGGAACCTACTGAAGCCTTGCCGACTGGAGGCAAGTTACCCAAAGAGAGAGGAGGGAGCAACACAGGCAAATGGGGAGGAGCAACCAACTCAGGCGTTGGAGAATAATCTAGTTGGGGGTGTTCCCATAGAACAATTGGTTCTGATGCCTGGGAGGAGGCATTCAAGGGAGGTTTCTCTATCACGGTGCCCTGCAAACGTGGTGCAAAGGGAGGAGCCCGCACCAGGACACTCCGTATATGAATCACGAAGAATCAGATGCTCCATGAGACCAAATAAAGGGGTCCACCTAAACGGTTAATGCAAGAGTCGATTAGGAAATACAACTTAAAGACATTACCTGTAGAGTTGTCATGTCAAAGAAATGGTAGACAACACATAAAAGCAATATGACATCCAAAAGAAATGAGTTCACCATATATAGTGAGGATAGGAAAACATTTTCCTCCTGAGGGCCACTTTGAAAATTAGCACAAGCTCTGGGGGCCCACATGGAAGTTGGGAGCGGGGATGCCTATGGGGCATAGGATGCAAGAGGAGGGTCAAGATCATGGATCTGTTCCATGGATTTGCCCCTACCCTTGTGTGAAGGCCCTCATCTTTGTTCCCGTAGCATAAGCTCAGTTTTTCAGTGGTTCGGGGTAGGAAATGGATCCAGGGGCCAGATCCAGGAATCAGAAAGGGGCCACATAAAAACTAGCCATTGGCCCCATTTGGCCTCTGGGCTTGAGGCTCAATCTCCACCCTGATCTACAGTAACTAGAAATTCCTTCGACATAAAGGCCATTTTAAGACAAGACACCACCATGCAGGTCCATCCACCCCCCACCCACCTGCATGCCCATCTGAAGGTGCTGTGGGTACGTGCTCCCATGATCCATGCACTACCCACCCATGGCAGTGGAGAAAAATCCAGGATGCTCTGTGTGAGGACAGGCAAATTCGTGCATGGAGAAGGGCCCACATGCATTCCTGGCCTGTGTGATAGAGGCTGCACACCCACGCAGGGGACAGGTTTGCTGGCACCATGGAGAAAAGGAGTTATTATTATTATTATTATTATTATTATTAACAAACATTTATATAGCGCCAGCAGTGTACCTGGCACTTTACAAAGTAATAAAATAGACATGGTCCCTGCCCCTAGGGCTTACAATCTGAG
>QEPC01003796.1:2250492-2255643 GCA_003113815.1 Sphenodon punctatus | reverse complement strand
AACCAGACTGCAGTAGCACAAGATGAGGCTTCCTAAGGCAGTTGCCTGCCCGCTCAGAGAGAGTAGAGTGTGGCGGGAGGGGGGGGCCCGCCAAGGAAGCAGCCCCGCAACTAGCTACCGCTTCAGCCTCTGCCGCCAAGCTGTAGGGGAGCGGGGAAGTGGGAGGGGAGGGAGGGCTTGCGGGGGTACTGCCGCTCTGCACAGTTGATGGGGCAAGCATGAACTAATTATGGGGCTGGGGGCACAATGATTATGGGGAGCACAAATGACCTGGTTATGAGTGGGTGGCAGCTGATTATTGGGGGCACAAATGAACTGATTATATGGGTGGGGGCAGTGTGAAACTATGCGGGCACAAATGAACTGATTATATGGGCGGGGGCAACGTGAATTTATGGGGGCACAAATGAACTGGTTATGGTGGGGGTCAGCGTGAATTATGGGGGCACAAATAAACTGGTTATATGAGTGGGGGCAGCATGAGTTTATGGGGTCACAAATGAACTGGTTATGGGCAGCATGAATTGATGATTTATGGGGGCACAAACGAACTGGTTCCATATCTAGAAGAATGTCTCTTTGCATGGCATAATGTGCTTAATAGGCTGCATTTTGTGGTGTTTAATTGTGGCTTGGCCATTTGGGATTTAGTGCTCTGCATGTGCGCTTTATGACTTGCTTTGTGCTTGTGGATGCTTGTAGTTGGAATTGTGGGAAACACCGAGTTGTAAAGCCATCATAGTGAGCACAGACAATCTCCATTTTGAATAAGGGCAGAAGTGCCTTTAAAGTTAATTCACATGCATACGAGCTGGGCAGCGCCCTCAGGCTCCGCAAAGCCGCTGGCGGGAGACAAAGGAGGTGTGTGGGTGTGTGAGTGTGTGAGATTTTGACTTATTGGCCAGGGGCACATTCCACCCTAGCTACACCCCTGGAATTTACGGTACCTGAATCGACTTGAAAATATCAGGTACCGATCGCAACCCGATATCTTGGAATGTCAACTTCCAGTACCAGTTTTTCAGTTTGCCTTCCCACTTTATCGATCAATGAGGAGGAGGGGGGGGGGGGGGGGCGGAAATTGGCACTGGAATTTACCGATTTTTCGGGTATCCAGTAGCAAGACAAATAGCTACCCATTTCAAACATTTTTTTGAATGTCTGGAAACACCCGTAGGAATATTAAGGAGTAAACAAATGATGGGGCTTTTTGTCCCCATTTTCTTTTTAAGGGGTGTTTTTAGGCAATCACCTCACTACGCATTACCCATGCATCACACATGTCGCAGGGCTGCATTGGCACCCTATGCAGCCCTGCAACATGCATGATGGGTGCGTGATGGGGGAGGGTAATGGGTAGGGAGGTGCTTGTCTAAAAACACCCCAAGTCTTGCATGGAGACTTGGCCAATGCAGTGCAATTCTCTCCATTAAAGTCAATGGGAGTTTTGCCATTGATGCCAGTGGGTTCAGGATAATAAGCCTAAAGAGAAAATACAGCTGTGTGCGCGCTGAGGATTAACATACCTACACACAGTCCCTCTTTGGGTGAAGAATTCAGTGGTCCCTCTTTCAGGGATCAACGTCCTTCTTTCAGGAGAGGGAGAGAAAATGACTGAAATTCTAGCCTCAGACTCCTGTTTTCTGTTGGCCGCCCAGGAAAAATACTTGAGAGAACGATGGGGAGATGAAGGAATAACCAGAAATGAAGTGGAATGTGTAACAGGAAGGCATCTGTCCCTCTGCATCCTCTTGGAATGCTGGGAGGGGATGAGGTTTTAAGTAGTCCTAAGTCCTTGGTTATTTTTAGATGCTGGACCTGGGCATAGTTAGCTTAGAAAAGAGAAGACTAAGGTCACTTTCAGACACACACACACTGCATATTTTGGCTGCAGGGGGAATGCACAATACAGGATGTGCACGGGGGATCAGCTGGTCTGAAAGCCCTCTTCCCCTGCGCGGCTTTGCTGCCAGACACCTCCAGGGATGCAGAACAGGAAATCCAGCTCTGCATCCCTGCATGTTTACCGGCAAAGCTGCATTGGGGGTGGGGGGAGCCTTTCAGACCGGCCAATCCCCGTGCATATCCTGGCTTGCGCATTCACAGCCAGAACATGCTTGGGAGGGAAGGTCTGAAAGTGGCCTTAAGAGAAGACCATGATAGCCGTCTTTCACTATCTGAAGGGCTGTCAACACGGACGATGGCAAAGACTTGTTCTCTGTTGCTCCGGAGGGCAGGACTAGAACTAATGGGCTCAAATGAGAAGAAAGCAGATTTTGGTTAAACATTAGGAAGAAATTCCTAACGGTAAGAGCTGTTTGACAGTGGAACAATTGCCTAGGGAGGTGGTGGGCTCTCCTTCACAGGGGATTTCAAAATGGAGGCTGGACGGCCGTCTGTTGGGGATGCGGTAGCTGCAGGTTTCCTGCATTGAACAGGGGGGTTGGATTTGATGACCTCTGAAATCACCTCCAACTCTAGGATTCTACCAGTGCCAGGAACTGGGTTCTTCTGCTGTGCATTAGGGCACTAGTGTTCTGAAACTGCTCAAGGAACAAGAAAAATGCCCCACATGGGTTTTTCTAAGGGTGTTAAAAGACATGATGCTGGCTCGGTGAGGCCCACTTTGGCCCGCCCAGGCCAGCGTCACATTTGTACGTTTGGTTCAGGCCTGCCAGATATGGGCCCGGTACAAAGCCCACCCGCAGTGATGTCTGGGCCCGAACTGTGGGCCTGGGTCAAAGGACTCAGGGCGGCACACGACGTTAAAAATATTAAAATAATATGCATTTAAAAACCTTAAAACCCCGACATTATCCCAACTACCCACCCACCCCACCTACCACCCATCAACCCACTTCCCCAAAGCCCCCTACCCAAACCCACCCAACCCTATTCCTGCCTGTTAAATCAAAAGGTCTTGCATCTCTGGAAGATGAGCAGGCTCAGGCTAAGATGGACCTCCAAAGGAAGGGAGTTCCATAATCATGGGGAAGCAACCAAGAACATGCCCCTGCCCCCCCGGCATGCCCTCCTTGTAAAAACTTCACAACATTTGAAGTGCAACGTTTGCTTTTGTGTCTATTCAATGTAGAAAGGTTGGCTTACTCTAACACCACCAACCCTCTAGCTTGAAGATTGAGAGATGAAATGGGCACCTAATTTCATGCCTGCAGGTAACACCTACATTTTCGAGTACCATGTTGGATATTTGATTGGCTACTCAGTTATAGATCAGGTACCTGAATACCTGGAAAAGCAGTAATTTCTGGAACCGTTTTTAAAATTTTCCGGTTATGGATTGGTAAACAGGGACAGGAAGTAGACATTCCAGGACTGTAAGTTGACATTGTGGGACATTTCAGAACATTGGCTACTCAAATCAGGTCAAATCATGCCCATGTTTTCTGAACCTGGTACAGCAGTGGAACTTGAAAAAAGGTGCCCCTGGATGACCTAAGGAAGCATGGCAGAACAAAGTGGGGAATGGTGGCCTTTTTAGTTATGCAGACACCCCACCCCCAGTTAAGGGCTTTATATGAGAAAGCAGTGACTTGGGTGTGGAAAGGAAAGGGAACAGTGATAAGGGAATACATCCTGAGTGCACCCTTTAAGCACCGTGTCCCCATCTGGTCCACGGTACTTGCAAAGTGACTTGCAGGAGGGGAGAAGTTCTTTGCCTTTAGAATCTTGGCAAGTCTGGGAAAGGGGTCCCTGCAAAGCACCTACCACGTTTTGTAGAAAGTTGAATTACCACTGTGCTAACAGAAGTGATGGCAGAGTGCTGCCGTCACAACCTGACTTGGGAACCCACCGCCAACACAGTCCCGATCAGGTCGGGCCGGCCAACAAACATGCCAGCAGCCAAGTCGTCGGGAAGCTGTACAAATGTGCAGCTGGACGCCCCCACCCCCATGATGCAACCAGCACTCCGCCCCCTACCACAATGGGCAGCTATGCAGCCAACAATGACCGCCATTGCAGACCTGGTCCGGGCTGGATCACGGTGGGCTAAAACATATGTAATAGTCCACTGTGGCCTGATCGGGCAGACGGTAGCCCAGACTGTGACCCCAGAGGTCTCTGGCTGCTGACACACTCAGGAGCAATATTGGGCAAACATCTGGCAGAGCACCAATGCACGCGCCGGTGGCTTGTGGGCCAAAGTGGGCCACCATCATGTTTGTTAACATCCAAAGACATGTGGTGGCCACCATATGACTGTTGGGCAGCAGGTTGAGCAAAGGGACGGCTCCTGATAGCACTTACCTCAGAGCAGGGGTCTCCTTTACAGCCACACACTACTTACCACTTTCTTTACGAGTCCCATGCTGGACCTCACACGTGTATGAGGAGTGCATGGTATGATACACTGGGTTGAGAACACTTTGAAATTTTGGTATCTATATTTTACTTTGTTGTTAGGGGAGGTTTCAGGTACGTCACTAGTAGAGGTTAGGTCCCACATTGCCTTACACATAGGCAGACAGCGGTGCACAGCAAGGACATCTTACACAAGTTGTAAGAGAAGCAGAATCTGTTGGTTTCTCCCCATCAGATCCAATGAGATAAATGTGCAGCTGCCGTACATAGTAGTTGCCCCCCCCCCCGCATTCATCCCCCCATCATAAGTTTTAAAATCAGTTTCTGGAGACCATACTGGTACTTTATTTATACACATCACTTGCAATGATTATTTTACTCATCATATTTGAATGTATAATAAAATAATCATTTGGTTTTTTTAGCCCCCTTGCCACATGAATATATTTTAAAAATAGGTTTTTTTGGTAGGTTTTTTAAGTGGGACATGAGTTTGGGAGCCCAGTTCAATTATAGCCCCTCGTTCCTCTCCTCAGGTCTAGCTCCCATTCTCCAATTGTGGAATGTTTCCAAAACCAAGTCCTTAAGGTAAGGAAGTCCTTTACTCCAAATGAAAAAAGATTTGGGCAGGCACCTAATTTTTGGTGTCTACGTGTATACAAAATCTAGCAAAAGGCGGCCGTAATCTCCAGTTGGGGCGTGTCTCTACTGCTAACTGCACTCCAAACAGCAATACACAACAGTAAACAAAACCAGGCCACGCAATCTAGCTGGTTGAAGGTGTGCATTTAACACTGCTGTAACGTGGTTTATTTTTGAGAGAATTAC
>QEPC01003796.1:2205492-2245492 GCA_003113815.1 Sphenodon punctatus | reverse complement strand
ATTTCATCACAAAGCTTTTGTTTTATTTCTGCTGGTAAAACCCAAATAGTTCTCACCAAGTTTATGGAGTAAACACGTCTAGGGCCAACTCCACACTGTTTGAACAGGACTACCACAGGAATAAGTTGTGGGTTGGTTTTTTGTTTTTTTTTGCAAATGCCGGAGTTGGAACCTGTGCCTTAAAGTTTGAAGGAGTGATTCAACGTGAAATTAGACACCTCGCTCACACTGACTTTCGATGGGTGCTAAGCGGCCCTTGGGACTCCCAGAACATTATGGGACTCAGCAGCTCGCTGATTCTGTAACTCTGGTAAGGAAACACATGTAGCAAGTTAAAAAGCTATCATGAAAATTCTTTCCCTGCGTCGCCAGTAAATAACTTTTGCTACAACTAGGAATGTGTTGATGATCAAATGACCTAGGCAGCTCGTGCAGCCAGTAGGCGAGACATTTACATACAACTCTTCTATTAGATGAAACTTTGATACCATACATCTGCCAAGAACGTTGGTTAGTATAAATTAACATATTTTTTTTTACATTTTTCTATTTTAAAAAGCCAGTGATACAATCCAATAAAAATGTTCTCCATGCATAATCGCATCCTATTTACACCTATTGAAATTTTAAATTCTTTTTGCGTGTAACTGCATCGTGAAAAAAATAATAATCTACTCTTTGCGGTGGAAATGAGTAGGGAGATCTCTTTACACTCGTTTAAAGCAGGCTATTACTTGCTTTCAGCAGCAGGTATATTACAACTGGAATGATACAGAACAGATTTGATAACATATGTTGTGGTCACGGGGAAAACGTTGGGAAAGATGTCTCGGAACTGATGCAAATAAAAATATTTCTAATAGACAGTCAGGAAAATTTGAATGAAAAACATGGGTAAATTAGAGTAGCAAATTCACACTGAAACTCTCTGTTGTGAGATGATGTCTCTATTTAAATTACCTATCTTACTTAGCAAGGTTACATTTACTATGGTTAAATACATGTACAGAAGGGGCTACTTGAGATACCCTTCCATTCACCATCATTTGGTCTCTGCCTGACTCTCCCTCTGAGACTGTAGAAGGGAAGCTACTTCTAGAGGTTTATACACCCAAAATAACAGAAAAACAGTGCGAACGCACTTTTCCAATTTAAATTCATACAACTTCCAAAATTAACTGTCTGATGTAGAAGGTGACACACATTAATTCTTCTTGGTTATGTTTTAAAAAACCCACATATATGAAGATTCTGAAAATATCCATATCGAGAGAGAGAGAGACAAACAAGAAAGAAAAAATTAAACCCACATGCAATCAATAATACTAAATATTTTTACACTCCTTGCACCTGAGCTGAAGAGTGGCACTGAGAGGGGAACTCTGTCAGTGCAAGAGAATGATTCATGTGACCACTTTGTCTTAATTACTCAGAACAAGCCGTTTGTGGCTGGTTAGTGAAAAACAAAGCTATCAGTGTCCCCTGACGGAAAAATAAATAGCCATCACGATGGTGAAGATGATGATGATTGCCAGGATAACTATCAAAATCCGGTTCTGGATGATCCTAAGAGGAGGAGAGAGAAAAAAACACAGTGAAAACTTAATAAAACAATAAAAGATAGATTAATCACACAAACATCTTGGCAACTGAGATTTACCCATGCTCTATAGAAAGAACTGGAAAGGCAATTCTTATCCTGGTTTGTATTTTTTATTTTAGCCTCTCCAGACCCAAGGCTGGAAAAGCATTTCCTTCTGCAGCTCTTAAGCTCTGTTTCTGTATGAAATCCCCCACATTTATCCATGTGCAAAAGCACAATTAAAGATGGTTTTGCGTATAACAATTCATTTTAAACTTTATGAAACAGACAAAATCCTGATGGGATCCATGGAGTACAGAGAGGTTTGTAACAACAAACACAGGAGAATTTCCTGAACCATTATGGCACACGTTATCTTTCTTGAGGGGGGTGGGGGATGTGAACAGGAGGAAATTTACTAATTTTCAGAAGGTTTTTGCCATTAAGGTATAAAATGCCAAGGAAAGACGTGGCAGCGAGGTACTTATTTGTACCCAAATATCCAGGGAAAAGTAAGAAAGATAGTTATGAAGAAAAGGATGATGTAGAGACACAAGTGTCAAACTGTGAAGCTTATGTTGTAGAAGCGTCGTCTGTCTCTGTAGCATACATCCACTTATGGTAATGGGCAAATGTTACATTTGCTACGTAGTGAAAAGATGGAAATTAGTAATAATAAAAAATGATGTGAGGTGACTTGTTATTCTGCAATGTGGTCGGGGGGTGGAGGGATTCTGCTTTTCAGAATCATCTGTATGAGTTAAGATTTCAGCTGAAATTTACTGTTGATTTTTAAAGGTGATTAAAAAATAAAAAAAACTAGTTAACAACAGAGACTACACCACCAACAACTAACAACAGAGATTACGATTGTTTTTGTACCAAATTGGGGGGGGGTTTAATAGAGTTTCATTTTGTCAGAGGAAAGGCAAAATGATTTCTCCAAAGCCCTAACATATGTACAAAAAGTTTAGCAAAACCACTTTGACTCCAGCATAACAGCAGAATTGGATAGGAATGCGCCCGCATCAATAAACAAACAAACAAATAAAAAACCCACCCACCCGGAAGTTTAGTTTTGTCTTTTTTTATTCTATTTCGGATATGACTGAGAAATGAAATAAAATTTGCCTCCAAACAAAGAACATACCCACACACAGTAGAAAGGAGAGGAGTGTGATTTGTTAGGCGGGGGCGCAGGGTTCCTACCAAAGAGAGGTGCAGTTTGATCAACTCTAAAGTGTTTCATACAGAAATCGGGAGGAGAGTCCAGGAAAAAAGAGAGACTTTCCGTGGGTAAACGATTACCCGTTTGAACTCAAATTGCATATGCAGAGAGTCTGTTCGGAAAAGTTGAAATAGAGAAGGATGCAGTTTTAAACTTCAGTTCCCTCTTTACTCCCCACCAACCTTAAAACATACACACAAAAAAAGGGAAAAAAAAGAAAACAAGAAAATGGATGGATGAAAACTGTCACATCAGACAAACACGTTCCCCTGTGACACTGTAAAAGGACTAGCTCTCTATCCTCCTGACAGGTTACAAAATGATCACATTTGCTGACACGTCTTCCGCAAAACTGCTTTAGTGCTTGTGTCCACTTTGCTAGCAGGAGATGAATGGCCTGCTTTGTCCTCATTTATCACTTAAAGCCGAACCAAGATCTGTCTCGTTTATTTTTCCCTTCCTCACTAGAAAGCTTCGACCTCAGCATTAATTCTTCCACGATGACAGCTAATTCAAACTTAACAGGCAATATTTACTCTGCCAAAGGGAGTGGGCTTCTCTGTCTCTTTGAAAGAAAAAATAAAAAAATAAATACTTTTTTTTATTTAACAGCCTCTACAAAATAAAGCTAATGAAGGGCTTTGGGTTCTTGTTGGCTTGCAGTTCGGTTTAAAATTAACACCTGAACTTCCAGCTTATGTGTTCTCTCTTTTTTGGCAATGTGACATTCTCGACGGAAACACCTGAGAGCAAAACCATTTGCCCAAGTGAGAGGAATGAAAACCAGAAATACATATTTACTCAGTCACCCTCATCGCTCCTGAAAAGAAACTCAGCAAAATTGAAACTCAGCAGTGAAACAGATTAAAAATATGAGAACTCTTAAAAAATTCAGCCTTAAGTAACGTACAGTAATATGCTTCTTGTACAGCTTGGTTGACAACCATTTTATTTGTGGGATGAGGGCCCCAAGGCATCCATGATGCTAATTTACAAAGGATTAACTGGGGGTGAAACTTGCTCAATCTAACGCATAGTTAGGCAAATGCATACATAGCGCACGGAATGCTTAAATCATCTCCTTGTATCTGGCCGGGCTATTAGCATTTCATCAGTCCAGATTAAAATGAAAAGGGAATAAATAAAAATGAGCCTTCCAAATGTCTTATTTTCTAATTCTCCAACCACACACCTGATTGCAAGATTACTTAATCGGCGTTCCCGTCTTGAAAATCCTCGTCAAGAGAACACAGAGCTGCACGTGCAGCCACCTGTATCTGCTAATTAAAGGTTTGCTTAAAGTGAGAGTCTAGGAAATACATATCAAAGTTCAATTTCTAGGAATTGGAATTAGCCTGCCTGGTACAGAAAAAGAATAGGATATTAAAAAAGAAGAAATTAATCATGAAATAGGATGGATGTTATCAACTGGCTCTTCTGTAGAAGCATTATATAGTTTTAATAATATTCAGGACAGATTAATTTTATACCTTTTCAGAAAATAATCACAGTCATGTTGGGTTCTACTGTTTTACTTGCAAGTGTCATGTGAAGCCAAGAGCAAACTACTAGGAGGACAGGGCTACATGAAGAACATGGCAGCAGAAGCAGCAGGGCGACANGGGGGGGGGGGGGGGGGGGGGGGAGACTGTTGAACAGGATGTTCTAAAATTGGATTCTAGTGACTGCCGATCAGGCCGAGGATACAACTTCTGGATGCCAGCACATTTCAGATCTCAGAGTCAACAAGGGCAACCCTTCAGAGTAAAGGAAAAAAATCCAGAGGAAGGGGGATTTTGAGCATTACGGTGTAGTCAAGCCAGCTTATAGTGGTAGAACAATGGTTGGCATTGGCAGGACCCATCTGTAGAGGAGCCTCTAGTGCTGTCGCAGCCAGACACTGCTAGTGGGTATTGCTGTAGGCAAAGCAGCAAGGATTTTGAAGTGGGGGAGTAAACGATGATATAAAGGGGATTGGGGGTGGGGGGAGCGGCGTTCAACATCCCCCATGAAAAGCAACCAGGTTAATATGTTAGCAGGAAACAACCTGAATTCTAACTTTTATTTTGATTACCTTAAATTCAGTGAAAATCTCCTAAACAAGGAGCCTGGAGCCGCTTTTGAAAATGCAAAGCATGTTTACAGAGTAAATAATTTAAGAAAGAATATAGACTTGAAAGAAGACACCCATTGAAACATCCATGGCTAAAATGCCTGAAGGCACAAACTTGTGCATTTGCATGCTGCATTTTATTAAGTTAGCACACTGTAGCGTTAAAAGAATGCACGGCCAAATGAAAAGGAATGTGTGACTGAAACATCAAGGATGCTTCAAGTTTACATTATGAATCACAGTGCTGTTGATATTAGATGAATTAACCATTTGTTTGATGTGCTGGCTTCACAGAAAGCGTGGCTCTAGATTTGCATGCTTGAGTGAGGTAACTGCTAACGTCTATCATTGCATCTGTATTTGGAACTGTTGTGATGCACAATATGAGGAATTACTTTACCTTCTGGTTTTTTTTGTTTTTTTAAAAACCCACAACAACAAATGTGTAATAAAGTCTTTACAAGTGGAAGGATGGGTTGGGTTTGCTTTGATTTAAAAGTAGTTTGAAACTTGTTTGAAACGGATTGCTTTGGTTTGAAACAAGAGAGGCGTGTTAGGCAGAGCTTAAAAAAAAAAAAGATAGAGTATACTGCTGTTGAACGTTTGAATGGGAAGTTGGAAACTGTGGGGGCTCACCTGAATTGGCCCCTCTGGAGGAGCACAAGCGCCCGCAGACAACCCAGTGCAGTGCTGACAGCGGGAAACCTGCTGCCTGTTGTGCACTCTTGGCACTCGCTGGTGATGTCATCAGCAAGGGCCCAACTATCCCTAGAGAGGGGAAGCCCAAGGAAGCAAGGGGCGCAGCTTCCAGGAGCGTCCCGTTCAAAAGGCCCCAGCACCATCAGTGCAGGGCTGGACAGAGCAGGGGAGGAGGGTTACTGGAGCTGCAGCTTCCACCATGCACTCCCCGAGAATTGAGCCACACTGAGGGGCTAGGATGCCAGAGAGTCAGACCCACAATCAGTAGCTGACGAGATTCCCAACCTGGGATCCCAGTCTCAGGTAAGAGACTTGTATCCATTCTTAAGGGGAGGGAAATAGGGCTGCCCCCGCCCAGGGGTGTTCATCCTGTGTCCTGATTGATGGGGGCCTTACTGCCCTCCCAGAGCAAATGGACCCGAGTTCACCCTGGGACACGCCCTAAGGGGCTGTAGTCCTGGTCAGGGCCTCACAAACTGGTGGAGAATGCGGACATTGTGACAGAACTACATTAAAAAAAAAATGGGAAGGGATTATGACTGGACGATCTAATTTCCTGGCACACAAGAGGATAGTACAGGGTTTGACACTGGCGTGGCCCCCATCACCTCCAGAAGATCCCTTTGAGGCGGATTAATTACAGGGACTCATGGAGCCAGAGTCGGTAGCCAAATGGTTGGCTGATGCACACCGCCTACAAGTCGTGGAAAACCAACAATTAATAAGGGACCTGGTCACACAACAACAGACCAACACCATCCAGTTGGTCCAGGAACTGGTGGTAGTCCAGTCTCAGGCTCAAACACGACTAGTGATGGAGATGTTAACCAGATTGGCTCCTGTTTTGCGGCCTGCTCCCGAGGCCCCAAAGGTACAACCAGCGCCTGTCCGCCTGAACAAAATGGCGCCAGACAACGATCCAGAAGCCTACTGTGCACTTTTGAGTGGGTAGTAACTGCAGTCAAATGACCAACAGACCAATGGGCTACCCTCCTGGCCCCATGTTTGACGGGGGCAGCGCAAGCCATTTATGACACCCTGGAGTCTGCCAAGGCCTGTGATATCAAAATAATAAAGGAGGCCATATTAAAGAGGTAGTCAATATCTCAAGAGACGTATTGCCAACGAGGAGCGATTTCAGAAAGACACTCATTCCCAAGAAATAGCCCAAAGATTAAGATGGAGCTTTACCCATTGGTTAAAACCCAAGAAGAGAAGTCCCAAGGACATGATGGAACTCCTGCTGATTGAACAGTTTACCCATATCCTCCCAGCCACAGGGCATACCTGGGTATGTAGGAATAACCCGGTGACCTTGGAGGAAGCCATACAAAGCATGGAGAATTTCATGGCTGTCGATTACACTGCTGAATTGCCAGGTGAACCAATACGCTCACCTAGGAAGTTTGACATAGGAAGGGTCTCCCAATGTTGTGGGGGAAACCTGCACTGAAGCTGACCTGGAGAGGTAGCCTGAAGAAGGGGCTTACCAACCCATGACTCAGCCCCTCCGATAATAAGGTGGGAAGATCCCACTTGGGCTCCCAGGGGACTGGGGGGGGGGGGCAGGGCAGTAGATGGCCCAGCAACAGCGGCACAGGGGAGAATACCTCTCCATCGGGGACTATGTCTGTGATGGGGAACTTGAAGCCCACACCATCACGAACGACCTACTTTACGTATGGAAAGTAAGGGCGCTGGCAAAAGGAGTGACCCCTGATGGATCGTATGCTCAGTGATGTGTGGATAGGGACCACTTCTGACTCCCCTAAGATGGCAGTGAAACCCACTACCCCAGATTGGATCTCTGGTAAACAATACACTGCCCTACTGGATACCGGCTGTAGTCAGACTCTAATTTGTGACGGGTTAGAGGGTACAAGACCTTCTGTCCACCTTCAGATACACATCCGGTGTGTTCACGGCAATGTGAGACCATATTCCACCAGCACAGTGGAGATTACCATAGGCGGGACAACAGCCCCAATTGAAGCGGGGGTCGTGCCAAACCTTGTCTTCTCTATCATAGTAGGACGGGACTGGCTGACTCTGTCAAAGTTGCTAATTCCACTGAATGCTGTCAGAGACAAGGTGGATCCTGACACCCCACAAGAAGGGGTCACCCCAGGGGTAAGTGGTTTTGAGATCATCAGGGAACAGAGAGCTTATCCTTCCCTGAAAAACGCATACCAAAGTGTGGCCATCTGTCGATGGGCTGGTACAGCATTGGAACACCTTGCTGGTGGCGGCCATCAATAGGGTGGCTCCGAGACATCCCCTGCCCCCGTCTCGTTGCCACTGGGCCCCTTGGTTTACCGAGGGACTGCGGTGTATGAAGTGGGTAGGCAGGAGACTAGAACGACGCTGGTGTCGGACTCGCTCTGAATCTGACCGACTTCTCCTTAGGACCCATTTGCGGTCCTATGTTGAGGCTGTGAGGACAGCAAGGAAGGAATTCTTTGCTGCCCTCATAGCGTCTGCAAAGTCACGTCCAGCGAAGCTGTTCCAGGTGGTGCGGGGGCTGGTCAGTCCGGCCTTCCTCGGTCTGGATGGGGACTTGTCCCAGGCCTGCTGTGAGGAGTTTGCCACCTACTTTGCAAACTAGATCGCTCAGATCCAGAGTAATTTCGACCCCGGGTTGGATGCAGTAGGTGAGGAGCATGAGGTTATGGAGGCACCGTCTGGTCGATCTTTCTGGGAGGAGTTTCTGGAAGTGACGCCGGTCGATGCAGTGGATGTCTTGGAGTCTGTTCGAGCCACAAGTTGTGAACTAGATCCGTGCCCGTCCTGGTTGGTAAAAGCTTCCAGGGAGACATTGGGTTCGGTTCTGGCGAGGGTGGTTAACGTATCCCTTCGGCAGGGGAGGTTGTCGCCCAGTCTCAAGGAGGCTGCGGTGCGCCCCCTGCTGAAGAAGCCTTCGCTGAATGTGGACGCACTCGCCAGCTACCTTCCTGTCTCTAATCTTCCCTTTTTAGGGAAGGTTATTGAACAGGCCATGGCTCTGCAGCTCCAGGCGCATCGGGACCGTGTCTGCTTCCTTGAACCTTTTCAGTCTGGGTCCTGCCCCGGCTATGGTACTGAGACGGCGATGGTGGCTTTGGTGGATGATCTCCGCCGGGAGATGGACGTAGGATGTTCTACATTCTTGATCCTGCTAGATCTCTCGGCCGCTTCTGATACCATGGACCATGGGCTGCTGCTGAGACGGCTGCGAAACCTGGGGGGTCTGGACGGGACTGTCCTTGGGTGGTTCCGCTCATTCCTCTTGGGGAGAAGCCAGCGGGTGGTGCTGGGAGCTGAAACATCGAGCTCCCGGGCTTTGACCTGCGGCGTTCCGCAGGGTTCGATTCTGTCTCTGCTTTTGTTTAATGTGTATATGCAGCCCCTGGGGAAGATCATGAGTGGGTTCGGGGTGCAATGTCACCAATGTGCTGATGATACTCAGCTGTACCTCTCATTTTTGACCGACCCAGGTCCCGCTGTCTCGTTGCTTTCCCAATCTTTGGAGGCTGTGGTGGATTGGATGTGGCAGAACAGACTAAGGCTCAATCCTGATAAGACGGAGGTGATGGTGGTGGGTAGGGCGAGGGAGGTGCCAACACCTCTGGTGTGTGGGGGTCTGCCCTCACATAGCCCAGCAGGTTCGGAGTCTGGGGGTGGTTTTGGATCCGGGCCTCCGTCTGGATCGGCAGGTTGAGGCGGTGGCTAAAGCTGCCTTTCGCCAGCTGTATCTAGTGCGAAGGCTGCGCCCATACATCTCCGGGCCCGACCTGGCCACTCTTATTCACGCCTTCATCACCTCGAGACTAGACTACTGCAAACTTGCTCTACGTGGAGCTTCCCTTGGTTCTGGTTCGGGGGCTGCAGCTGGTGTAGAATGCGGCGGCCCGTCTCCTTACAGGGACGAGGCGACGGGAGCATATTACAACTGTGCTCTGCACTCTGCACTGGCTGTCTATAGCATACCGAGCCAGATTCAAGGTGCTGGTGTTGATTTATAAAGCCCTATACGGTCTGGGCCCCTCATACCTTGAGAACCGCCTCACCTTCCGCGCCCCAGGGCTTCCCTTGCGCTTCACCAGGGACACCTTCCTGGAGGTCCCCCGTGTTAAACGGGGGGCCACGATGGAGAGGGCATTCTCGGTGGCCGGGCTGCGGCTCTGGAACTCCCTCCTGGAGGAAACTCGCCTGGCCCCAGGTCTGATGGCTTTTCGCCAAACCTGTAAGACATGGCTGTTCGCCCAGGCCTTCGGAGGGGAGGGTGGGAGGGTAGGGTAGGTAGGGGGTGGGATCTTTTTTGGGGTGGGGGGTAGTCTTTATTATTTATACTGATGATGTTTTATGTATTTTATTTTTGTTTTAACTTGTGAGCCGCCCCGGGATGCCGTAGGCATGAGGGGGCGGCCAATAAATATAAATAAAATAAAATACAAATAAATGGAACCCCAGTCCAACCCCCAAAGCCCTTAGTATACCCTCATTTTAAGTTAGAGGGAGACTGCTTGAATAGGGTAGAGAAGACTGGAACCACGAGGGAGGAAAGGACTCATAGTTAGTGGTCCCTTTAGGGGTCCGGAGAGAGGTACTTAGGTTATCCCACAAGATTCTGTGTGCAGGACGTTTAGGGGAAAAGAAAACATGGGACCGGGCAGTACAATGGTTTTATTCGTCTGGGGTGAAAGCCGATGTTCAACAGTACTGCCGGTCTTGTCCCGAGTGCCAGTAAGTCAATCCCTGAGAAGGACGGCCCACTCCTCTAATTTCGCTACCCACAGTGGAAGTGCCCTTTGAGAGAATAGGGTTAGATTTAGTGGGTTCCCTGGAGAAGTCAGCTGTAGGGCATACCCACATAATGGTGATCATAGATTATGCCACCAGCTACCCAGAAGTGGTTCCCCTACGATCCACAAAGGCCCTGATATTGGAAACTGCTACATATCTTTTTCCGAGTGGGCTTCCCTAAGTTCATCTTGATGGACCAAGGCACCAACCTCACTGGGAAGATCATTAAACAGTTCTGCTCCTTGCTAAAGATTCAAGTTCTACATATATCATCCTCAAACTGATGGCTTGGTGGAGTGATTCAACCAAACGTTAAAAAACATTAAAAAATATGTTGAAGAAGTTCGTACCGAGTGAACCCGCCAGTGGCACCATCTGCTACCAGCCTTATTATTTGCTTACAGAGAAGTGTCCCAAGCTTCCCTTGAATTTTTCCATTTGAGCTACTATATGGCAGATGACAGTGGGATATTCTTGATCTCCTTTGGGAAGAATGGGAGGAATCGACGACACAGGCAGTAGGAGTCGTGAAGCATGTGCTCAAGTTAAGGGAGCAACTGCTCCCTCTTAAGGGGCTCGTTTGTACGAGAGCACTTGGAACAAACACAAAGAGACCAAAAACAATGGTATAACCAAAGAGCTCATCAATGACATTTTCAGCCTGGATGTGTTTTAGTCTTACTGTCTACTACAACGTCCAAGCTACTTGCTCAATGGCAGGGTCACTTTGAGGTAGCACGCTGTAATACGGCTGGTCGACTATGAGGTCTGCATACCTGGACACAAAAAAGAATTCTGGACCTATCACATGAATCTCCTGAAGGAATGGAAAGAGCGAGAAACCCCATGAATCGCAAACTCCCCAGAGCCAGCCGAATGGGGCCCAAGGGCTGAAGAGGACTCAAAGCTGAAAATGCTGCATCTAGGAGACAAATTGTCAGTCCAGCAACAAAGGGAGATACAAGTGATTGTTCAACAATGCCCACGACTCCTCCTCCTGACCTGGCTGTACAAACCTAGCTACGCACCACATTGAAACACTTCCTGGAAGGTCATACAAGAAACTCCACGACCGGTACCTCCACACAGATGGGGTGTCATAACCGAAGAAGTCCACAAAATGCTAGAGCTAGGCATCATTGCAGAATCCCATAGTTCCTGGCGAAGTTAACCAGTACTCGTGGGCAAACCCGATGGGTCGGTATAATTCTGTATCGACTTCCGGAAAGTACATTCTAACTCTAAGTTCGACGCTTACCCCATGCCAAGGGTTGATGCCTTATTAGAACAGTTGGGAGAAGCTGCTTATATATCCACCCTGGATCTAACTAAAGGCTACTGGAAAATCCCATTAGCCAAGGCAGGGCCAGACTTAGGAATTTTGCACCCCAAGGCCCTTCTCAGGCTGCTGCCCCCAAGTCAAGCCCTGCCACAAGCCTCGTCCACAAGCCAAGCCCCAACCCCATGCTGCGTGTTCATGGGGGTGAGTGACGTGGCACATGCACCCGCAGTGAATGGGGATGCATGCGTATGCCCACCTAATGAGTGGGGGGGTGAGTGGGGATGCATGTCCGGATGTGTGCATGCCCCACCCACACACCGGCACATTCATGGACCCCCCCACCCAGTGGAGCCATGTAAAAAGGGCCTGTGAGGAGCCACTCGAAGAACAGGAGGTTGCTGCCTTGTAAATAAGGTTCTTTGAGATGGCTCCTAACATTCTCACAACCACCACCCTTCCAGACCCGCATGGAATCTTTTTCTTATATTCCTAGAAAGGGTTGGAAGGAACTGTCATTCTGAGGGGGGAGTGCTTTTTTTTTTATATATACTAAAGGAGCTCGAGACCATCGCATGGTCTATTTTAATAGGGTGAGCATGCAGAACCCAGGTGTGAGAATGTTAGGCGCCATCTCAAAGAACCTTCTTTACAAGGCAAAAACCTTCTGATCACTCACATGGGGAGTGGTTTGTAAACGAACAGCTTTATCTCCCAGCCCAATCAGTGTCCCACTGTTGCTGCTGCTACTGCTGCTGCACCACAAGCAGGCAGCGAGAAGGCAGAGGCAGGTGAGGGATGGCGACCCAGGCAGCAGGGTTCTGCTGTGGGCAGCAGTCAGAAAAAAAAAATGGAGTGGGTGGTGCCGGCGATTGCCACCCCCCGCAGAAAATGCCGCCCAAGGCCCAGGCCTAGGGGGCCTGCCCCTAAGTCCGGGCCTGAGCCCAGGCTGACCAGAAGACAGCCTTCGCGACACCAGTGAGCCTGTTCGATTTCACCAGGATGCCGTTTGGACTCCATGGTGCCTCAGCTATGTTCCAACGCCTTATGGATAAATTGTTAGCCCCGCATGTACAGTACACAGCTGCGTATATAGATGACATAGTCATCTTCAGCAAAACATGGAGCGAACACTTGGAGCACCTTGCCCTAGTAGCAGACGGGCTAGCGAAAGCAGGACTAACAGCCAATCCTGCAAAATGCCGCATCAGTTTAAGAGAGGTTCAATATCTAGGGTTCAGAGTAGGGAGGGGACAAATCTGACTGGTCTTAGATAAGGTACGAGCCCTCCGAGACAGTCCCCGTCCACATACCAAACAGAAGGTGCAGCAATTTTGGGGCTTGTCTGGCTACTACCGACATTACATGCCCCACTTCACTTCAATCGGAGCGCCCCTGATGGAATTAACAAGGAAGAGACAACCTCTGGTAGTACGATGGGACCACATATGCGAGCAAGCCTTCCAGCTCTGCATAGACCTAGTCCTGTATACCCCTGACTTCTCTCAATTTTTTGTGGTCCAGACTGATGTCTCAGATGTTGGGCTCAGGGCCATACTTTCACAAGTGATAAACGAAGAACACCCTGTAGCCTACCTGAGTCGCAAACTATCACCTAGAGAAAAAAGATATGCCACGGTAGAGAAAGAGGTGTTTGCCATACAATGGGCAATCACCGCTCTCCGATATTACCTAGAAGGGAAACAGTTCACATTAATCACAGATCACACCCCTCTTTGCTGGCTCCATACCATGAAAAATAAGAATGCCAGAATAATGAGATGGTTATTGGCACTACCAGCCATATAGTTTCGATGTGCAGTATCGATCGGGCAAGAAACATGCCAATTCTGACTTCTTTTCTCAGCAGCAGGACAACGACCTCTTCAGCCCTGACCCAACAAGTGAAAACTTGACAGCTGGGGTAGGTGGGGGCTCACCTGGATCAGACCCCTCCAGGGGAGCGCAGCCACTCACAGACAACTCAGCGCAGCACAGACAGTGGGGAAACCCTGCTGTCCATTGAGCACTCTCAGCGCCTGCTGGTGATGTCATCAGCAAGGGCCCAACTGGAGCAAGGGGCGGAGCTTCCAGGAGTGCCCCGTTCAAAAGGCCCCAGCACTGACAGTGAAGGGCCGGATAGAGCAGGGGAGGAGAGTTACTGGAGCTGCAGCTTCCATCCCGCACTTCCAGAGAATTTGGCTACACTGATAGGCTGGGATGCCGGGGACTGGATCCAGCAGACCAGCCCTGACCAACCCAAGCCCCTGAGGAGGCTGTGAGAGTCAGACCCACGATCAGTAGGCTGACTGGGAATTCTCAACCCGGGGCCCAGCCTCAGGTAAGAGACTTGTATCCGTTCTTAAGGGGAGGGACATAGGGCTGCCCCTGCTCAGGGTCTGGGGTGCAGATCCCCTGTGTCCTGATTGTCGGAGGTCTTACTGCCCTCCCAGAGCAAATGGACCCGGGTTCACCCCAGGACATGCCCTAAGGGGCTGTAGGCCCAGTTAGTGCCTCACAGAAACCAACAGAAAACAGCATGTTGTATAAAACAAGCCTTCTAAAAATGCACCCTTCTGCCAATTTTCCTATTACCATTTCTTTTCTTCATTATTTTTTTTAAAGGAGTGACCCTCTTTCCTTGTGTTTGGTCACAATAACTAACCTCTGACTGAAAAGCTTCCTAGTGGCTCCCTCTGGAGCCAATGCCAACTTTGCTCTGAGAGTTGATGAATGACATAGTCAAGTTTCCACCTTAAAGGTCAAGGGGATCACCTCTACAATACTCTCCCAGCTAGTGGTTATTGGGTGCAAGTCCCACATTCATTTCCAAACACCTACACTTCCGATATGGTAGTGCAACACACGCCTGCAATGCTACAAATTGCACGGTTTTCCATATTAAAAACAATTTCCCCCTCTCCATAAGTATACATGGACAATAGCTCTGGGGCTGTCTTTAGATCTGTTCTGTATAACCATGAAGCCATTCCCAGAATAAGCGATTGCAAACCTTACATTAAGGATGCTAACCGTGTTTAAACCTTTTTACAAAACTGCATTCATTAGCGAGTGAGTGCGCGACATCTATATGGGTTCAGCCTAATGTCTTGCACATGTCTTACTCCCTGATTGACCAGCACTGAATAATGATGCCCTGCCATTAAGCACTGCTGGTAAAATAACAATTGTCATGAAAATTAGCAATCACGGTAACGGGACAAAATATGGAACACAACCGAGCCAGGGCAGACTCGGGATTCATAAAGAATTGTGTCTCAAGCTTCACTCAAAATAACGAAGGCAACAAAACAAAACACTGCAGAAAAGTTCCAACATCTCCAATGCTGGAGGGGGGTGGGGGCAGAGAAAGAAATATAAATGGCTTTGGGGATCAACTAGCACACATTCATTACAAGAGAGGTCTTTCTTCTCAAAGAAAAGTCTTGGAAAAATGGTTTCCTCAAGAACACAGTTTGATTGATGACAAACTCAGGGTGTATAATTACATGTCACTCTCCAACAGTGCTCCACAGTAATTCATGCATTCAGGATTTTAACAACACATGCCTCCTATCAGTTTAGAGGACGGGAGAATCCTCCTCTTCACAAACTTAAGACAAATTTAACTGTTGACTCTTGGGCTACTAAACCCATAGCTATCTATTCACGTAGGACCAACACCTATGATTTCTGGATGCAAACTATACATGTCCATAAACATGAAGGATTTCGTAGATTCAAAAGGCATGTGGAAATTCAGGGCTTTAAGCAAGCGCACACTCAGACATATGGCACTAAATGGTTGGATTTAGGGCATGTTAAGTGCTTGGTCCAATTTGCATAATACTGCTCTTCAAGCACTGTTGTCTTTAGCACTCAAGATGGAGGTTTTGGTTTGAGGAGCAGAACAATCTTAAGGGACGGAGAGGCGAAAGGGGCAGAACACACAAATGTGGCAACCACAGAATTCGAAAGACGTGAAGCACTTGGATGGCTAGAGCTGGATGAAATGTTTTGAATTTTGAAGAAATTTTAAAGTTAAACCATAAATGGAAATCTCTCTCGATAGATAGATAGATAGATAGATAGATAGATATAAAATTATAATTTCTTGGTGTATTTTCTCTTCCTCTTCTAACTAATTTTATGTCTCCACAAATCCTGAAGTTCAGATTTTCTTTACTTTTTTTTTTTTTTAAAAAGAGAAAATTGGAGAACAAGATCTTAAGACCTGTTTACATTTTTTTCCCCCCAGCTTAGTGTAGGAACAAGGGCTGAAGCATGGGAACAAAGTTAATATAAAAAGTTAGAATAATCATCTCAGCAGGCAGAGGTGAAGACAAGATGTGTTCAGATCCAAGTTATGTATTCACATTTGAGGTTTATATGGCATTTTCAAGCAGACATTTTCAGCTCAGTTCAAGGTGGACGTGCATGACCACAAGCGGAGGGCATTCATGCACGAAACACAGGACAAACGGCGAGTGTATGGTGTACACAAGTTCTGCAGTTGGTGCCTGTACACACCTTGGAATGGGCCCATTAGAACATAAGAAATGCCATACTAGGTCAGTCCAATGGTTCATCAAGCCCAGTATCCTGTCTCCAACAGTGGCCATATTCGGCCGCTCTGGAGAAGTATCCAACAAGCCGTAATGGAGTGATCCATACCTTATTGTTCACTCCCAGCTCCTGACAGTCAGAGGTTACATTACCCAACTTATTTGGCTAATAGTCATTAATGAATCTCCCATTAACTACAACACTGAGAAGTGAGCGTGTGATTACACGCCAACAGTGTCCCTCTGCTCTCTACACTGGCCCGCAAAACCATCATGAGAATCAATGGACATAAGCAAGCCATCAACTCCAGTAACATACAAAAACCTGTGGCTGAACATTTTAATTTGCTTAATTGCTCTATCAGTGACCGTGAAGTGGTTGTACTTGGGGAAAAGGACTTCAGAAACGGATTCAAAAGGGAGGCTGCTGAACAAGAAATCATCCACAAACATGGTTAAACTAGGCCTTAACAAGGACTATGGATGCTTCTCCCATTGCACCTACCCTGCCCCCGGCTCACCCCCTTTGCTTTAATGGGGCTTTTCTACACTTCTTACCATGTCTGCCCCTATTTATGCAATTCCTTTTGCCCGTCCGTTCCATAGCAAGTGACCAAGAAGGACCGTTGTCTGCTAAAGTGTCTGTCTCTCTTTGATTGCTAGTCTCTATGGTGCTGGCTTGCCTCTTCCAAGGCAGACTATAGACTAACATGGCTTGCCATCCCTACAGTTTAAAAGTATATGAGGGATGGGTGAAGAATGTGAAATGACTGAATCGTTCAATCAACGTAGTACGGAGAACTCCTGTTAACTGTCTGAATTATCCTGCAACGGTCTGGGCCTGAGCGTCTTTCGGAGGTGGAGTAAAACGAGCATTTGTTGGGTGGAGATAGGAAGAGGGACTAGGTGAGAGGCTGTTGGAGGGGGTTGGGTTTTTTTTGTGTGTGTGTGGGTTGTATTTTAAATGTCTTTAAATTTTATTTTGTCTTTTGTAAGCCTTTGGGGAAGAGCGGGGTATAAATGTTCATAAATAAATAAATAATCTGGGCACCATCATCCGTGCCTTCGTTACTTTGAGGCTAGACTACTGCAACGTGCTCTACGTGGGGCTGCCCCTTAAAGAACGTTCGGGGGCTGTAACTTGGGCAGAAAGTGGCGGCAACTCGCTTTTTGATAGGGGTGGGTCACCAGCAGCACATAAACACCAGCGCTTCGGAGTCGGCACTAGCTGCCGGTTGCGTTCTGCGCACAATTCAAGGTGCTGGTTTTGACCTCTGAATAGGCTTGACCATGCCTCTCCTTTAAGGCAGGATGCTTATGAAAAATACATGGTGCGGGGCTGCAGTGAAACCAACGCAGCCCTGCACCATGTACCTTTCATTAGTGTCCTGCATTAAAGAGGAAGTATGGCCACTAGGGATGTCAAGTACGGGTACGGATGAATCTGTAACTGTCCGTAATGGGCTATTATGGAGTAATCCATACCAGTCCGTAACAGCAGTTTGCAAATTGCGGATCCCCTGTTATGGACCCGGGTTTCCAATCCCCCACCCTCTGGGGACCTGGTATGGTACTTCCAGGCCACAGAGGGTTTGCCTGAAGGTCCAGCGGGCTTGACTGATGGTTTGGGGAGGGGGCTTCTCCTGCATGGAGGTGCCCCCCAGGTAGGTTCCCTTGGCGTGGGGCATTGTGGAGGTCCCTGCTCCACAGTGCACATGTGCAAAATGGCTGTTGGGGCCGTTTTGTGCATGTTCAGTCCTTTTCCAAAATGGCGCCCTTCTGCTCAAGCAAGCCCTCTGAGGCTGGTAAATACCATAACAGGACCCCGGGGGGCGGTGGTAGTGGAAAGAAGAGTCCTCGGGGTGGTGGTGGAGGTAAAATAGGTTTGTTTCTTTGGATTTAATTATGGGTCCGTACCTCAGGGCAGTTTACATCGCACACATATATATCGAGATGGGACACCCAGAATTGGGCCCATGAAAAGCAGCTGGTGCCAGCAGATCACTCCTATACTCTGGGACAGAGTGATCTTGTCCAAGGCCGTATGTGGCCCCATCCCCAGCCCAAGGCACTGTCACCCCTGCCTGGCTCCCTCCAGCTAGTGTCTGGGGCACAGGGAAACCAGTGGCTCTGTCCAGGCAGTGCTGCATCTGGGGGCTGGTCCCCCTTGCCCGGGGGGTGGCGGGTCCTAACTCGACACATGGGTAGAGGCGGTGCCTGTGCCACACGGTGCATGCTTGGACTCACCACCGATGCTGCCCCAGGAGTGGGTTCTGCTGCTGTGCAGAGTGAGACACAAAGAGGGAGCAAGGGAGGGACTGTGTGGGGCTGGGCTCTGGGACTCCCCACCGCTGCCAAAGGTGATCTCTCTCCCACCTCCCTCCCTGCCAGCAGCAACTGCTCCCAGGCATCCCATCAGCTGACAGGGAACAGGGTGTGTGTGTTGTTTGCACACTCCCAGCCTGCACAATTAGCTGACAGACGGACGGCAGCCACTGCTCCTGGGCTTGATCCTTGCTGATACTGTGGCCTTGTCCTCAGTGCTGGTGGACCTTGCCATACTCGGGGACCGCGCGGGACCTAACAGAGTATATTAGCCTGTATTTGTCTGGCTTGGCCAGTCTAAGCCTGTGCTACGTCAACCACCTTCTCCGGACCACGTGTCGGGTAGCAGCTGGCCAGTCGTCCACTGGCAGGAGTGGGTGAGCATCTGGCAGCCACTTAACAGATGGGCTACTGTTGGCTAATGTGGACTTCAGTTTCCTTTGTTTTTGCCCACTGTTCATGTGGCACTTCTGAGGTAAATTAAAGGTCGCTCCTATTTGGTGGAACCCTCAGTGGGGGAGGGTCGCCTGGAGGAGCAGAGAATCTAATTCTTGGGCGAACCCACCACAAAACGGAGGGAAGAACAATTTCTACTCTCTTCCATCTGTGCCTCCAGCAAATCTTGCTCTAAGAATGAAAAAATTAAAACAACCCTTTTTCCTGAACTTTTCCATTAGCTTATTCTTTCCTCCACCTCCCTCAAAGACATGGAAATATATAGGATACCTTTTGAAACGTGCTTATCTTTTTATTTGAATTGATTTCTTTGGTGACTAACATCCTCGTGAGCATATCGAGAACCTCACAATGGCCTCACCATTTATAACTAATTGCTAAGTGCTGCACTAAGGCGTGGCATGGAATACGCACAGCCTGTTCCCAAGGCTCTTGCAGTTTAATTCAGACAAGAACAATCCAACTTAGGCACTCTTATCAGGCCGGGTGATTGTACAAAGCAGGGGAAAAGTCTGTAAGGATGGCTGAATGGCCTTGCCAAACAAAAGGATGTGTCTAAAGGTGGGATTTGAAAGGCCGTCACTTGAATTTTGACTTGAAACACACATCAAGAGGCACAGGGTAAAAACAGGCAGCACAGTGGCTTTCCGACGCAGCCTGGGGTGGGAAACAGCAGTGGCTACTCTGGCAGGCAGAACTAAATCAAACATGCCTGCTGCCGGGAGGGCCGTCTCACCACCTGCATGACCCGGGTAGGGAGAGCCCCTGCAACAGATGTGGAGGCAGCTGGCCCCGCCCTACAACATGATGGGCAGCCATGGTGGCTCCCACCCCATGGAGGGAATGGCGGGGCCAAACAGACCCACTGACCCACCGTGGCCTGCGTGGGTGGCCCTTGGCCTGAAATGGGCACCCGGGATTGGGCCCAGGACTTATTCTGGGCCAGCCACCTACCTGCCCGGGGGCAGTCCAGGGTCAGTATCTGGCGGCATGGGACTACACGTGCAGTGAGTCCTGGGCCAAAGCCACATCTATTTTCACCCACAGAAGATGATGTAGGCCAGAAGGATACACATGTGGGAAATCAGGCGCATTTCCCCCATTAGTTTACAGGATATTTTAATTATTGCTAAAAATATACTTAGTATGTGTAAGAACCACCTAATTCGTATCCATCCAGAAAGGAATATGCAAAGAAGGTACAAAATGGTCTGGACTGATATCTCTACATCAGGTTGCATGACTTAATTGTATTCTATCTGTATTCTTGATGCACTGAAAGTACCAACGCGCCGCCCTGTCGTACCAATAGGATGGTAATGGCCAACTCTATGCTATGAACACCTACCCACTGAAGCTGGAGTGAGATTGTCATTTCATTTCACACAGATTGAGCAGACATAGGGTCGGGCGCTGGGGTGAGGCCAGCACCACGTCTGTTTGAGCAGTCAGAAGGGTATTCTGGATTGGATGTCGATAATGAAAACTTGCAATCCGGAAGTGAAGGGATTGGAATTCCTTTGACAGTCTCATCATCCATCTTATCTGCCCACTTCATAGAATTTTTTACAACCTCTCAAACAAGGAACTTAAATAGAAAGAAACTATGTTCAAATCATTTCAGGCCATAAAAAATATTTTTGGAGGATTGAAAAGAAGCTTCGTCCTTCCTTGAGCACACTTGACAAAAACAGCGCACAAAGATCACAAACCGGTGTTTGGAGATCCAATTTCCTGTCTGTGCTCCCAACAGAGTCACTCGACAGAGTCAACTGTTGTTGTATTTAGACACCAGAACCCCCTTTATAAGCCACCAAGTCTCATGGGACCTCACATCTCCTGAAGAGCCGTAGAAATCGATGAAAAGGATTTTAGGGTGGACTAAACTCAGGAAGCTCAGTGTAAAGAAAGAGTATGAAAACTTTTGAGCCATCCGTCACTGCAGTTAAGAAGCAGTTAGTATCTCATCTCCTTTCTTATCAAGTAAGTCAACATGCTGAATCATCAAGATGCGTATGTCATACATGAACTTGTAAGATGATCCAGTTACCAAAGAGTTTAGAAACCAACAAGATGACAGGTACTTTAGAAATAAGTAAGATGGATGGTCCCTTGGAGGTTCATCTAAGCCTGAACTTGCTCATCTTCCAGGGGCAATGTAAGACCTTCCTGTTTGGTCTGGCATTTGGAAGGCAGGGTTTGGGGAGTTGTAGGTTGGGGATTTTATCTTATTTTAGTTGGATTTGTTTATTTTTAGTATATTAGCGGGTATTGGGACTTTTAGGGGATAGGCCACTGCAGATCTGCTTCTCCCTCTCCTGGTCATAGCAACATCAGGAGGTGGGGGAATTTCCCCAGATCTCCCCACAAGGGACAAATCACCAGGGCCAGATAGTATTCCCCCCTGAGATCTGAAGGAACTCAAATATGAAATTACAGATCTACTATTGGTAATTTGTAAGCTATCACTAACATCTGCAATTGTACCTGAGGATTGGAGGGTAGAGAATGTAATGCCAATATTAAAAAAGGGGTCCCAGAGTCGATCCTGGAAACTACAGACTGATGAGCCTGACGTCAGTGCTGGGAAAACTGGTGGAAACAGAATTACTGGGTCTATTGATAAATGCAGCATAATGGGGAAGAATCAACATGAATTTAGCAAAGGGAAGTCATGCCTCACTGATCTATTGGAATTTTTTTAGGGTGTAAATAAGCATGAGGATAAAGGTGAACTGGTAGATATAGAGAATCTGGATTTTCAGAAGGTGTTTGATAAGGTCCTTCATGAGAGACTGTTGAGGAAATTAATTAGACATAGGATAGGAAGCAGTGTCCTATCGTGAACTGGTTTGTTAGGAAGCAAAGAGTAGGACTAAATGGCCAGTTTTTGCAATGGAGAGAAATAGTAGAATGCCCCTGGGTTCTGTACTGGGACCAGTGTTGTTTAATGTATTCATTAACAATCTGGAAAAGGGAGTGCGGTGATCAAATCTGCAGATGACACAAAGTTATTCAAGGCAGTTAAAACCCAAGTGGTCTGTGAGGAATTGCAGGAGGATCTTGAGAAACTGGGTGACTGGGCATTTAAGTGACAGATGAAATTTAATGCTGACAAGTGCAAAGTGATGGACATATGGGAAAATAATCCAAACTATATGTACACAATGTTGGGTTCTAAATTCGGGGTTACTACTCAGAAAAAGGATCTTGGAGTCATTGTGGAAAATACATTGAAATCTTCAGCTCAATGTGTGGCGGTGGCCCAAAAAGCAACCAGAATGTTAGGAATTATTTGGAAAAGGACAGAGAATAAAACTGAAAATATCACAATGCTTCTGTTAAACGTATGGTGCGACCGCACTTTGAATATTGTGAGCAGTTTGGTCGCTCCATCTCAAAAAAAGATCTAGTACAAGTAGAACAGGTAATGAGAAGAGCAACAAAAATGATAAAGGGTATGGAATGGCTCCTGTATGAAGAGAGGCTTGATAGGTTATAGGGCTCTTCAACTTGGAGAAGAGGCGACAGAGGGGATATGATAGAAGTTTATAAAATCATGAGTGGCGTGGAACAAGTGAACAGGGAACGGTTATGTACGCTCTCAAATAGTACTAGATCTAGGGGACATTCCATGAAGCTAACTCTGGTAGATTTAAAACAAATAAAAGAAACAATTCTTTCACACAACACACTATCAAATCTGTTGCCAGAATATATAGTAGCACAGCTAGGTTTAAAAAAGGACTGGACATGTTCTTGGAGACTAGGTTCATTAACAGCTATTAGCAAAGTAGGTTTTGGGGATGTAACTTCGCTCAGAGCGAACAACAGGGAATGGATTGCCCATTGGGACCTGATTGGGTACTTCTCCCAAGCGACTGGAGAGAGGTGCTGAGTATGGCACTACTTATGTTGTTATGCTCACTGTGTGAGCAGTTTTGATCTGAACATGCGCCTGAGGAATTTGCATGGACTTTAGACTGGGGCATTTATTTGGTTTGTTTATATAGTTTTAAATATATTTTTCATGTATTGTAACCCACTCTGAGTCTTACGGGAAGGGTGGGATAAAAATGTGAATAAACAAACTAATTTATTCCTCGACATTTTCCAAAGGCGTACGATGAATAGATGCATGGCCTTCCCAAAAACTAAAGAGCACAAAGACTTGTGAAGATGAAGTCTGTTTTTTCAGTAACAGGAGCTGGTGTGCAGCTATCAAGAACATACGTGACTCTTGAGTTAATGTTGGTTTCATCTGCATCCCACACACTCTCAAGAAACTAAATGTGCACTTTTGGAGACCAGGATTCAGAAACACGTTCTTCGATCAATAATTCACATCAAATGGGTCTGAAAAAAAGCAAAACATCCCCCAGCCTTGATTTGCTTTTAAAACCCTATTAATATATGACTCTAAAATGTGAGTAGATCAGAGAATGGATATTACTTTTGTATTTATTTTCATTTCCCACTCTATGCTTGGTCAGGAGTCTTTTTCTGTAGGAGGTTTTCTACAAACATCTTAATAATGTTGACCTCTTTTATTAAAAAAAACAAAACAACCAAACAAATAAACAAAAAACACTGAAGGCATCTGCAGCAATTGTTCCTGAAAATGTGCTATCCAAAATGTTACCACTTCATGGCACTTCTTGAATGATAGAAAAGCTTTTTTTTTAGGTGGTATACATTCTTCTTTTTTTTTTTCTTTTCTTTTTCCCCCCCAAATGCTCTAAAGAAAGGAAAACAATCATGGCTAAGGCCATTTGTGAGATGGCATTAAAAGAGCCTACTCCAAGACAGATAAAAATAATGAGAATCTTTCTGTCAAGAAGGATTTAGAAAATATCACTAGCATTATTAAAATTTAATTTTGTACTGTGCTTTTCGGTTCCCCCTTTTCCAGGGATAATGAGCAGGCCTGCACACCTCCACATTGCTGGCACTTGTTTTGTGAAATCAATTCAGCCTTCCAGTCTGAAGCTATTTCAGACAACAGTTTTGACTGCTATAGGCTTATTTTTTCAACCTGTGCTGCGCTTTGAGTATTCCTATTAAAAAAAACAACACAAAACCAAAACCAGTTCATAAGCTAATTTTCCGCCAGGCCGGTGGAACAAATAAAAATCAATTTTTTCCCAACTGGTTCAGAGAAATCCTGGGAATAGCTAAGACAGAACACACAGTGAAAAATAAAAAGAATCACTGCATTCGCAAATGGTTTACCTGATAGAGAATGATCCAATTAGTTGACAAGAGATACTTGCTACTGTTAAGAGTATTTTCTTTTCAGCATGTTACATGATTTCTCTTAGAGGAACAGGTAGCCCCTGTACTTTACTATGACCTTCGACTCCTCGCTTTAATAACTGCACCAGGCTTCCATACTTTCTGTGCAAGCTACAGGACATGAGGTCAAAGTTGAGGGGCACCTGCAGACCTTGCGACCATAGGGATTATAAATGGACCCTGGGCTTAAAATGGGTATAGTTTTTCATGGGCTTGTGGAAAGTGTAAAGGTTCCCCTCTTTCGATGTTCACTGGGAAGCACGTATGACCCCAGGCCAATCGTGATGAAAAGTGTTTGGTCCATCAGAAAAGGAACAAAATGTACAGCTTGTTTGGTCTTCCCTTTCTATTACAACACAAAGTTGTGGCTCCCACTGAAGGCTTTATTACTTTAGTGTCTTTCGGACAATAAAAACAATATATTTCAAAATTTTGAGCAACACATTCTTGAAGTTTCCCAAGTTTCAGCATATGATGGTCCGTCCACAGAGTAGGTTTATTCACGTGATCCACTCCATCCGACAACGTTACTTTCTATAGTGTTTTATTTTTCATGGAGAGGGAGGAAGGATGGAAAGGTAGGATTGGGAAGGGGGGGGGTATACTACGACCTTGATGAGAGGAGAATGTTCCTTTGGGTGAGAGTGAGGGGTTTTGTGTGCGGGATGTGCTTTATATTTGTGGTTGTATATATCTATTTTCAATTTCCATGGTTTCAGTTTAGAGAGTTTAAATTTACATTTGATATTCTATATTAGACTTTTTGATTAAACTAAACAAACTAAAACTTTTTAAGGGGATGGGTAGGGTAGGGAAGTGTGGGGTCAAAGGTTAGGCTGGCAGGGTGGAAAGGCCATGATCCCAGGGCCGATCTTAACCCACGGTAACCTGGGGTGATCATCCTGTGGAAAGGTCAAGACCCCAGAGTTGGCCTTACCACAGGGTGACCTGGGATGAGTGCTATGGGGCCTTGCTATTTGCTTTACTTCTGGGGGCCCCACAGTGGGCCCTGTTTTCACCAGGGCAGGGGGAAGAGGTCCCCAGTCCTTCCAGTGAGGCCTCAAATATGATCAACTTTAGGGACCTGTGGAGCCACAAGGAGGGGGTGGGGCCATCAGGAGCCCCGCATTTTATCTTTGTCCTGGGTCCTGCAAATTCTAAGGCTGGGCCTGCATAGATCACCCGTGACAGGGAAGAGCACAGGCATGGGGGATGGAGTCTTTTTTTTTTTTGGTGAGGTGGGAGTTTGGGTGGAATCTGTGGTGGATGTTATTGGGTTGTTGTTTTTTTTTCATTTATTAACTAATTGTCATTTTATAAATTGCTTATTTTTATTATAAGCTGTCTGGAGGCTTAAGGGAACAGGGCAGGGCAGAACCTTGTGCCTTCATTTAAAGGCACAGGTACAAGATGGGAGGCAGCAGCACCGACAAGAAATATTTGGGGGCTATCGTCAATGACAAACCAAACCTAAGCCACTAGTGTAGCACTACCAACAAAAAGGGCCAATGTCATTTTGGGCTGTCTTAATATAGGAAGCATCGAATCCAAGAGTCAAAGTCTTGGCACTGGTTGGACCGCTCTTGGAGTAGCGTGCTCAGTTTTGGGCTCCGTATTTCAAGAAGGATGCTGACACATTGGAAAGAATTAAGATGAAAGCAGCAAAGAACTTTCATGGGCCTTTACATTACAAGTCACATGAGGAAAGGCTAAAGGAACTAGGTATGTTTTAGCCTAGACAAAAGAAGATTAAAAAAGAGAGGTGTTGACATCCTTACCCCCCATTATCTAAAAGGATGCCACAAAATAGATGGAGAACATTTATTCTCCATAGCTGGGGATGACAGGAGAAGAGGCAATGGGTTTAAATTACAAGGAAGGCAGATTTAGATTAAACTTTAAGGAAAAGCTTCCTAACAGTTAGAATGGTTCTACAAGCTGCCAAGTGAAGTTGTGGAATCTCCTTCCCTGAGGGGTTTCAAGAAAAGCTTTAGGTAGCTCTGGTGCCAGAAGTGCAGCTAGTTTTAAAAAGGGATTGAATAAGTTCTTGGAGGATAGGTCCATTAACCAAGTAGGTTTGGGGGGACGTAGCCTCTTACTATCCCCGCTGGAACAACAGGGAATGGATTGCCCATTGTGACCTGTTGGATACCTCTCTCAAGAGACAGACATTGCCCACTGTTGGAAACGGGATGCTGGGCTTGATGGACCATTGGTCTGACCCAGTATGTTCTTATTGGGTATCCTGTTTCTGGGTAGAGGTTGGATTAGATGACCAAGGTATCGGATGCCTTCTAAATCACCAGTTCTAGGTGCAATTAGTCGCAGACCATCCCTGCCTGCCTGAAGTCTGCATCCAAAACATTTCTGAAGGGCAGATACTGCTCGTCAAGACACAATACTCCCCACCCCCCCATTACAACAATACAACCAATTTGAAATTTAACAAGCTTAAATGCTACGGAAGTTCTTTTTAAGTAACTGTAATCTTAGCCCCAAATATCTGCCATTCCGTACACTCTGTTTTTATGAGCTTGAGTGTAATGCTTGTAAGTCATTAAAATAAAAAGAATTAAATATGTTATTCTCAAGGCAAATTGGACATTACCTATTTTTTTATTAAAAATATATTGTAACACACCATGGAATCATCATTCCCATTCCAAGGCCAAACAAAACATTACTCAATGCAGGGATGGTATGACATACAGAATATTCAGCCCATGAAGGGGACATAATGTTAAATGGTCTCACTGCCAAGAAACACCATCATAATAAGAAGTGTGTCTTTAGGAAATAAAGCATCCATGTCCTCCCATATTCAGAATATAGCACTTTAAGAATGGAAACTAATGCATACGCTACTAGAATGCTTACTGAGCATTCCCTCTTCCGTCCCCGCCACCCACATTTTGACTCAATCTCTCACACTGATGCTAATTTGCTTATGATATCTGCCTGATTTAGGGCTAATCTTCTGTAAATTAACTCCTAATGCTGTCTGAAATAATCCTCTTAAAGTTGGTCTGTCTTCAGCGGTTTATATCAAACACCATGAAGGAGGCAAGCAGATAGAAGGCCCCTAGAATCGGAAATGATGTTTACTGGTATTGAATAATTGCTACGGGCATGATGGTGCCTTCGAGACACAGGATGTTGTCCCAGAAAGAGTTCCTGGCAAATGCATGGTAACATCTTTGCTGCTAACATGGGAGTAAAACTGACCATGTCTCTCCCCCCCTCAAGTTTAAAATGCAGGGAACAGGGAGAGGGACTGGTCCCCACTTCCCAGGTCTTTCAGTGTGTATTTAAAATTTCCCAGACGCTTGATCAAAGGCATCATACAAGAGGCGGCTCCTTAGGTTAGGGCTCTTCAGACCAATGATCCATCGAGCTCAGCATCCTATCTCTGACAGTGGCCAATCTAGGTTGCTTCAGAGAAGTACCCAACAGGTCATCATGGAAAGATCCATTCCCTGTTGCTCCCTCCCAGATCCCGACAGCGAGGGGTTATTTCCACCAACCGACTTGCTTAATAGACATTAATGAACCTATTCTCTAAGAACGTATCCAATCTTTTTAAAACCCAGGTATCCTATGGGCCTGGACCACCACCTCTGGCAAAAAGTAGAAGATTACAAAATCACGAGCGGTACAGAGGAAGTAAATGGGCGGGGGAGGGGGGATTATCTACCTCTTTTCAAAATACTAAAACTAGGGGATACCCTCTGAAATTAACTGGCAACAGATTTTAAAACAAATAAAAGGAAATACTTTTTCATGCAACGTGCAGTTAACCGGTGAACTCCACGCTAGAAGACGTTGTGAAGGTCGACAGCATAACTCGGTTCAAAAAGGGATTGGATAAGTTCTTAGAGGATAGTGCCATAAATGGCTACTAAGCAACTAGCTCACGGGGATGAGAACGCTGACTGGAACGGACTAGGAATGAATGGCAGGAAAATGGATCACTCCACTATAGCCTGTTGCGTACCTCTCTAAAGCGGGCCACCATTTGTTTATTTAAATTTTCATCCTGCCCTTCCCTCAAAAGGCTCGGGGCAGCTTACAAAATAAAATATAAACGTAACATATAAAAAACATATATAAAAACACATTAAAAGATAGAAATAGACAAACGTGGGAATACAAACAAAACCCCCACAAAAAACCCAACCCACCCACAAAACCCACCCAGTACCACCTCCCCATTTCCCACATCCAGCCCCAAACCTACCCACCAAGCCGCACCCGCCCCGTTCCCACTGTCGGAGAAGGGATTCACGACTAGATGGAACACTGGTCTGATCTAGTGTGGGCGGTTCTTATGCTACGACTTTAGGATGAGTGGGTGGAGTTGCTGCCATTTTGATGGGGTTTGGGTGGGCCTTTATGGGGATCAATGGGGAGGAGCCATCCCTCTCACCTTCGACTGGTTTTACTTCACTGGCTGAAACATCCATTCATGGGGTTTGACATTAGATATTTAATGTTTTGCAATACGACATCGTTCTTTTACTTGGGAAGGGGGGGGGGGGCGGAAATGGTGTTCATAGACTCATCTATTAAGAAAAATACTATGGGTCAGACTGACCTGAAACTGCACTAGAGACAAATGCCCTTTTAAAACGGGCCATAGCTGTGGGGGGGATGGGTGTGTGCTCTGGTGTGGGGCCGGTGCATGGGTGTGTGCGTACATAAACGCGCACCCATCTCTACCCACCTCCATGCATGGAGCAATTCCCGTTTTGGCCAATTACTCACTGAGTGGAAGATGGGTGGGTCGTGGGAGCGCGCACGCAGACCCACCCACCCGCAACGGTTGTTACACGGGCAGTATCCACCTGTGCCCCCACAGCAGACCTGTGTGGGCATGAGTGGACCATCTTGTGTAAAAAGGGCCAAAGTAGTACAGTGATATGTTTTATTGGACCAACTACAGTTAGTGGTGGTATGCAAGCTCTTGGACCTCACATACCTCCACCAACTGTACTTGGTTCAATAAAAGATATAATTGTACTACTTTCTCTCTAGTGCCAATATTTGGGACCAACTATAGTGCAAATTTATTTTCTCTACACTACTATTGGTACTGCAACACATTGCACATATTTGGGGCCATATATTCCTCTCTGGATTGCATCTTCAATCATGTACCCCTTTCAAAAGGGTCACATGGTATCAAGGAAAATGGGGAAAACCTATTTGAAGCTTCTAAGAAATCATCTTAAATTTGAGAGCCAGTGTAACCTAGTGGATAAGTTGTTGGACTTGGACCTGAGAAACAAGAGTTCAAATCCCATCTAAGCCACGAACTAATTGGGTGGCCTCGGTAAAGCACAACCTCTCAGCCTCAGTTTCCTATCTGTATAATGAGAATAATAAGGACTTGTGAACGAAATGCTGGCCAGACCACATCTGGAGTAATGCATCCAGTTCTGGGTGCTGCATTTTAAGAAGGACATCGACAAATTGTAATGGGTTCAGAGGAGGGTGACAAAGAGGGTCAGGGGTCTGGAAACCAAGTCCTATGAGGAAAGGTTGAAGGAACTGGGTGTGTTTAGCCTTGCGAAGAGAAGACTAAGGGGAGAGATGATAACCATCTGAAGGGCAGAGGAGATGACAAAGACTTATTCTTTGTTGCCCCTGAGGGCAGGACTAAAACCAATGGGCTCAAATTACAAGAAAACAGATTTTGGTTAAACATTAGGAAGAACTTCCTAATGGTAAGAGCTGCTTGACAGTGGAACAAATTGCCTAGGGAAGCGGTGGGCCCTCCTTCGCTGGAGGTTTCCAAGCAGAGGGTGGATGGCCATCTGTTGGGGATGCTGTGGACGTCCTGCATTGAGCAGGGGGGTGGACTAGATGCCCTCTGAGGTTCCTTCCAGCTCTATAATTCTAAATAAGCATGACTGAAATGATAAATAATGGAGTACTTGGCTCTGCTGTTTGGAACAAAAGAAAGAGTTTACTGGGAGTGAAAACAGACAGAACTGTTTTCCATTTTAACATTTCTTAAGAATGTTGCAGGACTTCATAGGGCACCTATACAGCCCTGCAACATACATAGGAAATGTTAAAGTGGTGGAGTTAGTGTTATGTCTGTTTTCACCCGGAGTCTGCCAACTGAAAAGTGCTGCCCCCTGCAGGGGACATGGAAGAAATGCTCACTGTTTGGCAACAATCACCCTTCCAAGGCATGAATTCAGAAATCATCAACAATCTATGATTTATATATATCAGGAGGATGAGATCTGTGTTAAACAGCACCAATTACCAGCTGGGAGCATAAGCCGGTAACCGTTTGGAAAAGACAGACAGATAATTTTGTTTTTTCAGACAGGCAAAGTAATTTTTAAAAGGGTGTTGCTGCATCATCAGCCGACTTAATTACTACTGCCAATGTGCTAACTTTGTATTAAAAATATTTCCTCTCTTCTCTCTAAAATACACTGGAATGCTCCCCCCCCATCCTTTCACAACCTTAATTTAATGACATAGCTGGAAAGCCCAAATGATATTAGTGAACAGTGTAATTTCTGCATATTATTTCCTGTTTTGCAAATATAAATGGTGTGCATACATCTCAGTGAATGAGCCCCTTTATGTTTTAACAAGCAGGTTTATTGGGCGAGACTCCAATGTGTACGAAGCACAATTGCAAAAGCAATACATTTTTAATTGAAAATTTCACGTATTTTTACTATGAAACTTGACTCACCTAACAAGCAGGAGTGTCGGGTGATTTTTTAACATATTACAAATATATATATATGAGGAATGTTGTTTAGAAACCCTTCACAAACATTTTACAGGTGGGTTATTAAATAATAATAAAAAAAGTTATATTGTTTAATCCGACTTTATTGGAGTTTGCTCTTTTTATTACAGAACAGATAGAGCCCAGTGATCAGTGAGCTGTATGTGTCCAAAAAGCCCTTGAAGAGCCTTGTGGAAATGTATAAAACAAGCAGCGATACAGTTCTTTGCCAAACACTGTCATAAATTTTTTATTTGGCAGCTAACATTCTCACTAGCTTTCTTGGCAGCAATTGGGACCTTTAGAAAGAAAGGTGCGGGAGAAAAATACCTTGTTTAGAGATGTTTTCAACACTTTCTGGGATTTTTCAGAACTTCTGCCTGAAGCACATTTTTTCACAACCACAGTCTCCGATCACCTGATGAGTAGGTGGTGGGTTTTAACTTTTTATTTATTTTATTTTTTTAAAATATAGACAGCTTACTACCACCCTCTGGCTTCTAGCTTAGAACGTAGCTTCTCCCACCCCCTCACGTGTGTGTTCCAGAGATACAAGTGGCTGCTCTTCACTGTCTAGACAAAAATCTGAAAATAATATCAGAATCTACCTTTCATTGCTCCTGATACTATCTGTATCTTATTCCCAGACGACAGAGATAAATGAAAGGCCAACATGTGCTGATTACTTCTGCATTTTTCTTCCGAGCTTGCTGCAAACACCGGTCACAGGTGCAGCTCCCTAGGTCAGGCAGCAGACGGACTGATAAACAAAATCAGGAAACAAGATTTCTTCACCTGGACCTACTCCACAGCCAATTGTTTTTTAAAATAATAATAATAATGATATTATGTATAAATTCCTATTAATATAAATCTAGCCATATAAAATATAATTACGTTTTTATATAATTTTATAAAATAAAAATATTTATGTATATAAACGTACACACACACACACACATATGTACACACACACACAGGGCAATACAACGGCCCAGGTTTGCATGCGCACTGCGCGTTCTCACCTGAACACGGTGCCTGTGGGTGGTTTATGCAGGCCGTTGGATTGCCCCCAATCTTTAAAATTGAACATCTGATATACTCTTTTGCATTGTATCCCGACAGACTAGGCACTGTGCATATGCAAGTGTAACTGCACGTTTTCTTGGGTTTGCAAGCTACGCAACACAGAATTACACAAAATATTTAAGAGTCAATTTAAACAAGCAAACAAACGAACAAAATACCCTGTTTGTTTTCTCCATCATTTCTAGGTTGAACTGAAGTCAAAATATATCTATTTGAAATCCCAGCCAACGTAGTAATCAATTTCCCCCTCCTCATCATAGTCAGGATCTGCGTTCACTGTGTTTCCCCATTGGTGGCAATGCAAAAACGCATCAAGCACGGGTCCCTATCTTACAGAATTACGGTCTATCTTAAATATGCCAGGATCAACAAGCTAACATTATTTCTTTGTTTTTGGTAGAGGAACACTCCTAGCACATTCCTCTGGTTGTTAGTGGATGCTAGCCCTTAGCACTGAGGTGAGTGCTATTTACTATCAGCCAGTACTAATGGCTAACACCAATGTTTTCAGACATGACGCTAACCCCAGTTTAACCACACTTGAACATTTCTTATGCATGTTGCAGGGCTGTATTGGTGCCCTATGCAGCCCTGCAACATGCATAAGAAATGTTCAAGTGTGGTTAAACTGAGGTTAGTGTCATGTCTGAAAACAGACACCCTTCGTTGGAAGACTGCCCCCCTCAGGCTCCTGCAGATTTACTTTCGAAACCTCTGGATTCATGATCTCAAAATAGGAAGTGTGTTAAACAACAAATACAGAGATTCTCACGCCAGATGTTCAAAAGTCATGAGTTTCTAAAATATTATATATGAATGAATTTATATTGTATGAAACATGGGTTCTTTTTATTCGCATCTTTGCCTTCTGAGCCTTTACAGTCAAAAATACCACTCGCAATGAGTGGTCTGGGTAAAACTGCTCCTGCCAGTTTTGTGATGGCTCCGCCCCCTTGCATTGTGATGTCACAGAGGTCCATGAGGTGCTTGATGACACTGGAAAGGGGTTGTGACCATGATGGGAAGGGGTGGCGGGAGTAGGGGGGAAGGAAATCTTCTGACCCTTTCTAATGTAGCCCTGCTCCACAGGAGACAGAGGTGGGAGAGGCTCTTCACACCTCCCTTTCCTACATACTCCCCACTTTTTAAACATTCCTCCCTGCCCTGAAGTGGAGGGTGAACGGCCAGTTCAAATGGCTTTATGTCACTCATGAGCTAGCTTTGAGCAATATTAATTATTTATTATTATTATTATTATTAGCAGCAAGCATTTATATAGCACTAGCAATGTACCTGGCACTTTACAAAGTAATGGAATAGAGACAGTCCCTGCCCTAGGGCTTACAATCTGACAGACCAGGGTGGGCGAGGGAAGAGACGAAGGAAGGGGAACAGGGGGAAGATGTGAGGTCCCAGGTGCACGCGCTTGGCTTGCTTACATCAAGAATGATGGCTAGTTCGCCCATGTGGTTAGGATAGGAGTACACAGACCTCAGGTAACATATTATGCTGGATGGAGGGTATCAGCAGGAGTCGGGTGAGGGGAGCGAGGAGTTGGGGAGGGCAAAGTGGAAGAGGTGGGTCTGGAGGAGGGATTTGAAGGTAGGAAGGGAGAGGGGGCAAGGCGGATGTGGGCAGGGAGGTAGTTCCAGGCATGGGGGGCAGCTAGGGAGAAGGGACGAAGGTGGTTTTCAAGGGTTGTTTACAGGACAAGGACACTACAGTCATGTGTCCAAGCTCTTTCCAACAACCGTAAGTGCTAGCAATTTTTTTAAAAAATGAAAGTGGAAATGTTCAAGCTTTCAGTCATAATCTGTGCAAGTCAAACTTTAATAAACCCCTAAAATTGCATCATTTACAAGAAAAAAGTGGCAGAAGGCAGCTCTGCAAATACCTACATCTACAGACTGAAACCAGGCTGCAACTCAACCTGTGTTCCAGTTTTGTCTTTTTTGTTTATCAAGGGGACAGTTCCTCTCTGCAGCCCTCTAGTGCCTGATAAATGTACTGCATTAGTGAAGTCGGTGAAGCTGCACTTTCAAATCAACTGGGTCAATATTGGGTGATTTCAGACGTTACATGGTCAAAGGCCACCACAGTCAATCCCCTGTGGTGGCAGCGACCACGTAACGTCTGTTGGGGGAAATGGATGTTTCCCCCCAGATGTTACCACGGCAGGGAATCACATTCGTCACGTGAGTGGCCGAAGCGGCGGGGCCGGAGGTTGTCGCGCGGCGAAGGCGATTCCCCATCGTGGTGACCCCCGCCGTCACGTCTGGATGGCGACCACGGGCCGGAATCCCCACAGGGATTCTGGCCTGTGGTCATAGCGGGCGAGTGCTGCGGCGGCATTGGCCGCGGCGCCCGCCCGTCTCCCCAGAGGGCAGGCGACGGGGAGCGTGGAGCGGGCGGGGCCATGCGGCCGCACGTTGTGCCGCGCGGCCCTGCTCCCTCCCCGATTCCCCGCCGGGATCCCCTGGCACGTCTGTTAGGGCGTGACCGGGTCATTCTGGTGGGGAATTCAAATTTTATTTCGTGACGGGGCGAATCCGCCCCGTCACGTCTGAAATCACCCAATGTCTCACGTGATTTGAGCTACGGAGACCATCTAGAGATACCAAGTCTCCTTTGTGTCATTTCAAACAAATCACATCTCACTTCTGGGGCATGAATCTGATCTTCTGCAACTCTTGCCACCTGGAAAGCCTTACAATATCTCACTACTTTGTTGATTCTTTCCCAAGTCACAGGCTGAATCATGGCTAGCCCCAGGCATTTCTCTGGCAAGGGTGAAGGAAGCAGGAGGCACCCCCTTCTGCCAAAGTTTTTCTGATCTCAACCCAAATTCATCAGCATTCAGTGTCTGGAGGAGGATCTGGAGCCCCCAAACACTGGTGTCTCTGGCAGTGGATTTGACCACCCACACCTGCCCCCCCCCCCCACACCTACCCTGGTCTGAAAACATTTTATTTATTTATTTTACTTCTTGCAATTTGCAAATGCCTTGCAATTGCACACTCCTTACAATTTCCTTCACTCTTTGCAATTATTTAATTTTCACTAAAAATACTGCGCAATCTAATTACAAAGCATAGTTTGGGAAACTGCTTCAGATAAAAAAAAAAAAGCATGACAATAAAAAACATGATCTATGGAGACAGCAAAAAATAGATTTCTTGGGGGGGAAATAGCAACTGTGTGAGAAAAAGAAAATATCCCAATGGACCAATAAGAAAAATTATAAATAGCTGGAGGAGGCTTTAACTTTAGACTTTGATCAGATCTCCTCCCTTCGTGAAAGTGTAAAAATACAGTTTTGCACCATGCTTCAAGGAGCTGTTATGGGCTAAGGCCGGAGTCATTTAAAAGACTTCAATAAGTGCAAGACTGGCCCAGGAGAAATCAAAATCAGCTGGTATGTCTTGGGGGCAGCACTTGAGCCAAGGATATGAAGTAGATGCGACTCATCTTAAATGTTTTGGTCAGTCTATTCCATGCCAAGTTCTCTTGGCCTTAGGTTTACTGGATTGAAACCTCTCTCTCTTCCTTTTGATATCACATGAATATCCCTAATGTCTAGGTTAAAACGTGGAAAGTCCCATTTTTAGACTTTGTTTGAGTTAGGTACTACTCCCTTGGGGCTGAAGGCAAGCGAATCATTTGTGGAGGAAAGAGAGGCTTTTGTGAACAGCCGAACTATACCACCAACAGGTTCTTTAAAAAGCTTTTCATACTATATTAAGGGAAAACATGGTTAAATATATCTGCTATGTATGTTGACCCATTAACAAATTTAGCAAGAAACGTTCTACTTTACAATTAAGTCCATTCTGCTTGCTGCCCCAGACATTTGCCAGAATTCTGGGTTGAACACAATTTCTAACACTCTACTTAAACAAATCTATCTGAGGCATAAGCTTGCTTCAGGACACTGAAATGTGAGACACTGTATCACATAAGCAGTTCTTTCCCCTGAAAAGCGGGAACTGGGTGTAGCTAACCTAGCGCATAATAGGTTTATTCTCATTCACAAAACAGGAGTTATTTTATGACCAGAGAGTAAAACTAGTACAAGAAACAGACTAACAGACTGGCTGCAGTGACACGTAATTAAGGAATCAGTTATTAATCACATGTTAAGATATTATACAGTAGAATTATAGGCAACCATTTTGGTGAAGGATCTACTTAAAACATATCTTAAAATAGTTTTTAAGCTTAACATGTTCAAGTTCATTTGTAAACTCTATGGACCAATCCATGGCTTGCTCACACACTGTGTTATTAGTTTAATTAACAAATTCAAGAATACATCCCTCCGCATTATATATGCTAACTTCAATGTCTATTGTCTTGCTTTTTGAAAATGCTTTCAATGTCTTGAACTGTGAGACATGATGGTTCTCTGGGAAAGTGCAGTTTCTCAAGTCTTCCATTTATCTGATGACGACAGGATTGGAATGCTCTTGTTAGGGGATTTGTTTCGGACCTGGGTGCGTCTAGCACAGGAAACAGGTTGGCTCAAAAGCTGGAAAACCTGTCTTTTACCTAAACCTTTCTCACTTGTGTCTGAACATAACTAGAACGAGGCTTCTAACTAGGGTTGAGATTACTACAGGTGATTAGACCATGGAAATGCATTATTCCGACAAAGCAATCAATCAAATTATTTCTCACAATTTCAATTTGCTTCTAAAATTTCCCTTGCCTCCAAAGCCAGCTGGATATTATATTACGAAAGCTGCTGAAAGGGTGTAACACTAGCCATGAAGCCAAAAGGCCACTAAAACTATGCAAGGCATACATTTTTATTGCTTGCTAAGTACTGAAATCACATTAGGGCACATAACTCATCAGCACGCTTGGACATTTACATCTGTGGATCATGAGAACTTCGATGGAATGTACACCTTTGGCTAACTTACTTGTTACGTTTTTAGATGGGAATGTATGTGACGGTTGCCTTTTCTTTTTTTAATATAAAAAGTTGCTACACAGCTGTAGTCAATGCAATATATAAAAAGCTTACTTAAAAATTTCTCAAGGTTGTTTTACTGCTGGCAGCATCCATGATCATCATGTACAAAAGCTTCATCTGTCTTAGTATTCAGGATAATCATTGTTTGAAAACTGTGCCCCATAGAGCATTTTCCTTCATTTATCCTTTCAGCTTTATACGGTCACATTTTAATTAGATTAGAATTTGTCCTCCAATTAGCTTTCATTAAACTTTACAGATTACAGCAAAAAATCTCTGCTGAGTTGCGCTTCAGAATTGTGCCTAAAGTTTTAACTAAAATAACTGTGCAAATGAAGTGATTATGAAGATTATTACTATGCAAAAAACATCAGTCACTTCCTGGTTTACTTCTGCACTTAATTCTGTAATTTATTATTCTGCAGACTTCAATACCTCTGCATTTTCCAGAGTAGTAATCTCATCATAATACCTTACAGTTACAGAATGCCTTTCATTCTCAAGGAACCTTTCAGCAGAATTTGGCAACCCTTCCTCAGGCAGTAAAGTCATTGAAGGGGGATGGGGCTATTAGAATGCTACTCTACACTAGTAAAAGCAGAATTAAAAGTTTCAACAATGTGTCGTATTCAGATTTCTAGTAGCCACATTATGTTATCATTGGGTAAAAACAGACGAGACTTTAGTCCACGTTGACCAACTGTAGCCCAGGACGCACCTGTCAGATGTTGGCCTGGAACTGCCAAATCTCCGAGGTCACAGCCTGGGCTATGGCCCACCCAACTAGGGCCACAGCAGGTTAGCATGTCTGTTCTCGTGCAGCAAAATTGCCCTGGGCAATCATGGCTGTGCCTCACTGGCCCCATATGGCTGTCCATCATGGCGGGGGGAGGGAGTGCTAGGCCAGGTCAGTTCAGTGTCCCAACCTGACTAAGGCTGTGTTGCCCGTGATTGTCCGCCAGGCAGCGGCCCGGGGAATGGTACTGCACATCTGTTTTTGCTCATTGATCTCCATGGAATGCAACAGTTATATAACATTGCCTGGCAACACCAGCCACTCCTTAGGGAAGGAGGTTCCACAAAGCCATAAGTTTCTGTAGAAGTGAGATGTAAAAAAAATAATAATTGGGAAATCTTCAATCTGGTTGAAATGGCCCAGGAGAAAGGGCTGTTTTGCTAGGGCTTGGAGAGTGAGTTTGAGCCAACTCAAACCCAAGTTGGTATTAAAAAAACCCCAGCAGTACTGGATCTAGAGTCACTCTCAATTTAAACATGCCTACTCCTAAATATAAAATTCAAACTACACATAGGCCCAGGAGGACACTGTGGCTCAGGTTCCTACTGCAACCCTTGTTGCCATCGCTAATATCTTCAAAACAGAGACTGCTAAATTCACTGCAGCCTTTGGCGGGACATTACGAGGGCTGAGCAGACATGCAAATTCACTGCAGTTAGTTCTGAGCTGAAAGCCAACATCACTTTCTTCAGATTATAGGATTTATCATATGTATGGATCAATGCACACGAACCCCAGTTCCTGCACAGGCTCGGTTTGCTCCCACTCTCCTGTCATTTCGAAGTTTATGTAAGACCTGGCTGTTCCGCCAGGCCTTTGGCGAGGGGGAGGGTTTTTTTGTGTCCCCCCCCTCCCTGCATTTTATGAATTTTTAACTGTTTTAAATTGTTTTTATATTGTTATTCGCCGCCCCGGGCTGCCCTGAAAGGGCAGGAGGGGCGGGATAAAAATGTTATATATATATAAAAAAATAGGGAGGCGGGGCCACAAATAGACGTGGCTCCATACAGGCATTTGTTTTGTTGTGTGGTGGTGTAAGACTGGACCCTAATTGTATCTCTAATAGCAAAAACATGGTCACTGTGCTATTTAGAAAGGGGCAGACTATTAATAACGTTGATGTGATTTGTCCAAGGTTAATTTTATATACATCTGTCTCTCATATTGTCTGTCCGTCCATCCATCCACTTTGCAGGGCCCAGATCGAGTCACCCTATGGCCAAACCCCCTCCCTAGTGGCCTTGCCCCCTTGGGTGTATCCCCATGGGGTCCTGGAGATGGCTGGGTTTGGCACCCTGCTAGGAGGGAATGGGGGCCTTGCACTCTGCCCTGGTGAAAACAGGGCAGTGACGGTGGGCTTCCTAGGGAAGGAGGGGCAATGCCCCTCCTGGCCCCAGGACTCCCCCAGCTTGCCGGCCCCGACAGCAAAGTGCTTAAAAAAACACACAAAAAACGGGGCCGCGGGCGCCGCGGTGAATGTTCAGAGCCATCTCGAAGAACCTGGTTTAGAGCAGCAACCTTCAACCTAGAAGGTTGCTGCTCTAACCCGGTTCTTTGAGATGGCTCTGAACATTCTCCCCCCCTCAACCCAGGGACAAAAGGGAGGCGTTGTTTCCCTTTATGTGGAATGGGTGGCTAGAAGTGCCGTCCATTCCGCATAAAGGGACCCTGCAATGGAATAGTGCCTGCTATTCCATTGCAGGGGCCGGGCAGGGGGAATGTCCTGGTATGAACTACCTAGTGTCCCGCGGCTGGGGGGTGGGTGGGAGCTCCTGCCGCACGCGCAGCTCCCAGCCCCCCCCTCCCTGTTGAGTCAAACTGACTCGACTCTGGGAGGGAGGAGGGGAACTTGGGGAAGCCCGGCTGCACAGCAGCTTCCAGGCCCGACTGAACAGTTTGGGCCTGGGAGCCCCCGCACAGCCATCAGGTCCGGAGCAGGACAGCAGAGAGGAGCCTCAGCCCGACGGTCCAGAGCCGCCGCCAGTGAGTAAATTGGGGGGCACATAGGGGTGGGGGTAACTGGGCACATGGGGGTTGGGGAGGGGGACTCCTG
>QEPC01003796.1:2036092-2195437 GCA_003113815.1 Sphenodon punctatus | reverse complement strand
TCTTCTCCGCCCTCTAATGCCCTTTTTGTCAACAAGTCCTGCAGCCAGAGAGACCTGGCTCGTTTGGCTCTGTTAGACAGCACAGAGCAAGCTTCACAAGTCCGCGTATTATGGCCCTCTCCCAGGTAGGCTAAGCAGCGATCGTGTTGGTCGCTGACTGATAAAGTGGTGGGACATGAGCTACATCGTTTGAAGTCCGGCTGTTTGGGCATTCCCGCTCGCCCCGAGGGGCGGACAAGCCCAGGGAACGTCCCCGCGGGCTAGGGCAGCACTCTGTACTCACAGAAGTCTTCGTTATCTTCTTCTTTCTTTCTTTCTTTTTTTTTAACTGATTAACGCTGAATAGTGCTGAGAGGTCTTCCAACGCCACGCGGAAGGAACTGAGGCGGTGAGGGCTCCTCCCCCTATTTATCCTAATCATCCCTCGTGATGTGGACCCGCGTTTTCCTCAGGATGGGAAGGGGATGGAGCGGGCGGAGTCCTCACCATGTTCTAGTCTTTTCCAGGCATATTCTGCCTGGATACTGCTGACGAGAGGTTTTCCGGTGCCTGCAAAGCAGGAAGTGAATCCCAAGAGTGAGAATTGCGGAGATCCTTGAAGAACAACAATAAGTTTTTGGTCTGAGCTTAATATCACTGGTAATCTCTCCTCCGAAGAGGCCCATGACAGAGAGCAGGTGGGGTTTGCAGGTCACGATGAAGAACATTCATAGAGTTTTGCAAAACTCTTCTTCAAAAAAATGGTTCCTCATTTTCAGAAATGCAAAAAGTAATGCAAAACAATATGGGAACACAAGGAAAAGGGACATAATTGGGTAAGTTCTTTACCCACAGCTAAAAGCGATGCAAGATACAGGAACTGATCAAAGGTTGCACTTTTGAATCTATAAAAAGAAATACTTTGCTGAGTATGAAGACTTAGGGAAAAAAAGTGGACCGTGCCTTTATGAATTCCCTGTAAACAAGTGACTTTGGCACAGTGGGTTCAATATGGAGCTCTGGGTGATCTCAGGTCAGCACCCAACAGTGGAGTGCATAAAGGTAACTTTATGATATCAACTGCTGCATCTTCTGGGGCCTGTTGAGCTTCCATTAATGAAAACCACCTCGGAGCCATTCCACCGCTTACTGCTCTAAATGACCCCTGGCCAACAACAGTTGGATATGTTGCCTCTTCACGACCTAGGGAATCCCGACTTCATGAGGTAGTCTCTCCTCCCTCCCTCCCCCGGTTTACAACCCCCTAATGTACACTGCCGTAACAGCGTAAAATGACGAAATCTCAACAAAAATACACTTCAAGGAACAGTGGAGGAATCAGAGCAAGTGGGACATACCTTTTGTAGTTCTCTGGGGCAAATAACTCAGTTTTGGATAAGTGTAACAAGGCAGGCTGCTAAAGCTGCCTGTTAGAGCTGCCTGGCCCTTTAAGAAAGAAGTGAGTGCAGGCCATAAGAAGTTGAAATGAGTCAGGTGAGAGGGGACCCGATGGAGACAGCGGATGTGGCACCGTACCTGAGCTCCGCGGCTGGAAGCTGAGAGGGAGCTCCGCTGCTGAGAGGGGAGTCTGTAGGAGCTGAGCAGAAGCTCCTAGACTGGTGGAGTTGAAAGGGAGGTCCGGGGAGGAAACTGACAGCAGAGCGGGGAGGAAGCCCTGAAGAGCAGAACAAGACTCAGGGCTGACTGGAAGCCCTGAGAGAAAGAACAAGAGAAAAAGAGGGACAGTAACTCGGGAGTGGAGGAGGAACTCCAGGAAGGGATACTAGGAGGCTCGTCCAAGGACAGGACTCAAGCCAGGCTGGAGCTCTAGAGGGTTCAGCCAAAGAGGAGAGCTGGGGAGAGGAGCCAAAGAAAGCAGTGAGTGGACTAAGGTACTTGGGGAAGGGGCATTAGGAGGGCCTGTGTCTAGCGGGCTCTTAAAGAAACCAAGGGAACATGACACCTAGCCAGGGGAGAGAGCCCCAAACAGCCTCTTATGGCTGACAATGAGGAATGAGTCTTGAATCCAGGGTAGCAGGTACAACTCCGCTGGAATCAAGATTTAACCATATCTATATGTACACGCATAGGTTGCAACCCCAGGAAAATTACTGATGGGGGGCAAAAAGTTTCCTTGAGTGAACAAGACCAATTTTCATGTTTAAAATTGTCACTCTTAGACTTTGGAGTAGCTAAATCACTGGAATGAATGGAACCAATTCACCATTCTCTTGCAGTTACTGGTCTGCCAGTCTATAGAAGAGACACCATCACATATTTTCCTATCTGGAAGGCTATCTTTGTAACTAGTACTGTTAGGGATGGTGTTTTAGAGAAAAACTTTTCTTTTAAAAAATGTTTAATGTTAGTATTCTGGAAGCCAGTTCCACTTAAAAGGGGAATTCTCTAGAACTGAAATACAGTTAACATTTTGGGGGGCTGGGAGGAGCTAAAGGCATTTACATATATATATGTATGTGTGTGTGTATATGTACGCATGTATGTATGTCTATTTGAGCAAACAATTGTGAGAGGAGGCTGGAAGGGATAGCAGGGGTTGTGCCTTCCAATTAACCATGTTCTTGGCAAACGTAGCAGCTGAAAATTCCGGTGACAATGGTCGCTCCCACACATGGCCAGCCCCGGAATGGTTAATATTAGGACTCATTCAGACATGTGTTTAAATCGCACAGCTGCGGCGGTGGCATCGTGCGATTTAAAGAACCCCGCACTTCCGGGTTGGTGTGAATGCGGTGAGCGCGCACATTTCCACCTAGCTCGAATTTTTGGAGCGCGGTTTGAAAAGTTGCTCCGAGCAGCGGGTTCTTTAAATCGCACGATGCCGCCGCCGCCGCCGCTGTGCGATTTAAACACACGTCTGAATGGGCTCTTAGTCTTTTACATTTTGAGAAGTACATTCCCTATTGGGAACATTTCCTTTCCCTCTGTTCCAAGGAGCAGCCTGTGGCATCGGGGAGGGGGGGCAGGGGTGAGGAGATGGCATTCCCCATATGGGCTGCCAAAAGTTCAGTGGGAGAGGGGGCTAGTCAGTGCTTAATTTGTGAAACATAAAATAAAAATAAAATTGCTGAGGTCTAAGATGGCCCCAGAAGCCGCATCTCCCGGCTCAGTGCTTGTCAGAGTAGGGATGCTATTCTCCAGCTAGCAACTCAACCACTGAACTAACCTGCCTCTCTACAACTGACTCTGAGTGCAGCCACATGAGCTGTGGAGCCTCGTGCAGCACTGTGGCAAGCAAGCACAGCCGCCACACTACAGAGCCAGCACACGGAGCAGGGCAGACTGTCGCCTCCTTCCCGAGGGGAAGCTGGGTGGGCTGCTGTCGGACCTCCCACTGTGGTGTGGAGAGGTCCAAGGCGCCGAACAGACGAGTGGGTGCCCAGCCCTGCCCTGCCTCCCTCCCACAGCCCGACCACTGGTACTTGTGGCCAACAGAGACAAGGCTCAAGACTAGAGTGGAAAGAAGTACCTGCAAAAACAGGTATATCCACTGAATTTCTGGTACCTGAATCGACCCTAAAATTTTGGGTACTAATCTGTCTCCGATGTCCCAGAATATCGACATCTGCTCTCGATTTTCCAGTTTCCCCTTCCAATTTACTGATTAGTAACCACAAAAATAGGTAAATTGGTAACCGAATTTACCAATTTGGGGGGGTATTCAGGTACCTATTTCAGCTCGTGGCCTGGACATTCTTTTCCAAATCTCACACCTTTCAAACTGGCCTGTTCTTTCATCCAATGCTTGGTGTCAAAAGGTTTTCAAATAAATGACAAAACATTCCCCCAACAAACCTACCCCTGCCTCTCGCTTTGTATATAACTCTGCTGAAGACAAGGAATTCTAAAAGTAAACAAACATACGGGAGGATTAATGAAATGATAAGCAACAGCTGGCTTTTAAAATAATACTAATACAAATATACTAACTAATAGGAACTCTCTTTCTAACCTTGGCCATGACAAGGCGAGGTTCTAGAATTTCATTTAGACTCCAGTAATGCTATTTATATATATATCTATGGCCCAGACAGATCACAACCCCCAATTAGACGCACCATTGCCTGCTGTTATGGATTGATCAGCAGGGGGTTTTAACACTAGCTTAAACCAAGGCAGGCACAGAACTCTCTTTAGTTGGTCCATGTTAAAAGTAAAGCTGAAACCTTTTAGTTGTAATGAAGGAGTTTACAGGGCTCCTAATCCCTGCACCCCACCCTGATTTCTCCAGTGATCCGCTGAAAGCTTTAAAACCATCCACGGCACTAACATGGTGCAGAGCCTGTCGAACATGCTGATCTGCTCATGATTACCCTTAGCCACTGTAAAACAATCTAACTCCTCAAGTGAATGGAGTCTCTAGCAACAATGGTGTTATTGACTTGTTGCTCCAGCTCTATTTAGTTATTACCCTCGAGGCCACAATCAATAGACTTTGCACCAAGTCAGCCTAATAAATCCCAGGCTTTCGCTGGCGCTCCGCCAGCCACGGCAAAGAAAATCTATGGCAGCCAAACGCTTAAGAGTATGAACAACAGAGAAAGCTCCAATGACAGCTGTATAAATTAATTAAGGAGGAATGTTCTTATTCGTTTAGGATGATCATAATGAACATTTATTGTGAGTTAAGAAGTCGCAGGTAGAGAAACAGAATATTTTCTTTAAACTTGTGTTAAAAAAATAAAAAATAAATCACAGGTCTGGTTAGAAACAAAACCAGCTACTGCCCTTTGTCATGGATTGCTATTGCTGGGTTAGCGTCTTTTTCGGTTGCTTTTAACACTGTTTTGTGTGTGTGTGTCTCTCTCTCATCATCTCCATTCAGATCACCAATTTGGCCATTTCGTTATTCCAAGCTTGCATTTAAAAAGCAGCCAGCTCTGTGTTTATAGTCGAAGCATTTCAACTCGGTAAATGTTGATTATTATGCGCTCGCATTACCAGATCCTTACTCTGCAAAGGGGATTTGAATCCTGCTTGTAATGCAGTGAAAAAAACAAAAACGAAAGGGGTGGGAGGGGAAATCAGTCAGTTATAGAAGAAGTAAGAGGTCGGTCACTAGTGAATTGCAAGTTCTTTCAGTTCCTCGTGTAATAAGCATATATTCTGCCGACTCAGCTCAGAGGCGTCCCCAGATCAGCCTGTCCTGAGACAGGCTGAACCTACCGTAAGCAGGAACTTGGTGCTAGCCTAGGAACAAAAGAATCTTCTTTTTGCATGCTGAAAACAAATGTAGCAGATCAATAGGCTTTTAGAGCTGATTTGTTGCCGCAGTGGTATTTTCTAGAAGGATTCAGCTTTCCTAATGAGGGTCACTGCTTTTACAGGAAGATACCAAACAAGGGGTCAGTCAGTCAACTGCTCTGCCACTTGACGCTTGTGGCGCAGTTAAGGTGTGCGGCTAACCTTTCAGTAGAGACAAATGCTTTCCCCCTTCTTTGAATGGAGAGGGGTTCTTACACTTTGGAGAGGGACAGGGAAGCTTGGGTATAGCAGGGATGAGATACATCGTGCTGTTAGTATTGGAAAGATGAGTTTGATCTTCCCAAGGACTTGTCTTCCTAGAGACTTGTGTCCTAATGCCCCTCAAAGCAAGGACTAGTCAGGGCCACGGTGGGTAAATAGGATGGAAAAAGTTCTCTCTGGGTTTGTCATACCATACAGCTGAAGAAAGATATCAGAGCCAGAGGCTACCTTGCCTCAGCCTTGTGACTGACCTTGTGCTGATCAGATGACAAGAGACACCTTCTGGGGGAGGGTGTTCCCCTGAAATGGCCTTTCTCTGAGGAGACTCTTTACCCTCTAGGACACACAGGAGGGAAATGTGGTTCACACAAAAGGCTCCTCTCGAGGTAATTGAGCCAAAGCACTACCTTGCAAGTCTGTGGAGCCGTGGGGGTAAATTTCATTGGTAACATGTGACCATGACTTCTGTCAAAGCCAGTGTGGATAAGGTGCTGGACTTCAGCCTAGGAAGCCAGGGTTCAAATCCTGACCCTAGCCATAAACTCACTGGGTGGCCTTGGGCAAGTCACAACCTTTCAGCCTCAGTTCCCCATCTGCAGCAGGGGGCCCAGAAGGCCATGCTGGCCCACTACCCAGCATGGCCCTGGGTAGTGGGTCCTTGTCCCCCGGCAGCATGGCTCTGCTGCTTCCCACTCCCTGCCATACTCCGCTGGCACGTGCCGTGAGTGCGGTGCACTCCACTGTCTGGCCTGTGCCCACTCTCCCCTGGTATCGTGGGAGCTCCTCTGTGTGCACCCAGCCCGGGATCGCTGTTCTCTGTGTGCTGAACGGTCCCATGCTATAGCCCCTCCGCCCCAAGCCTGACCGGCCGCACAGTGTCCCTTATGTACTGTGTAGGCCGGTGGGGGCAGGGCAGCGGTTGGCACTGCGCAGGGGGTGTGCTGGGGTGGCAAGCGGGTGCCGGGTCCGGCCGAGCATCCCTGCGAGCGGGCCGGCTACATGCCCACCGGGGGGGATGGGACAGTGCGCACCCCTGGGAACCCCTGCCCCCCCAACCACACTGCCGTCCCCCCAACCGGGTCTGTTGCTTCCCCGGAGCGAGCCCCACTGCTGCCATGGCCAGCCATTCTGTGGGGCCCTCAGCTGGGGATGTCGGGGAGGGGTGGTCTCCCTGTNTGTCCCTTATATACCGTGTAGGCCGGTGGGGGGCGGGCACTGGATGGTGATGTGCTGGGTTTGTGCAGTGGAGGCAAGCAGGTGCCAGCACCAGCTGAGCATCCCCACAAGCGGCCGGCCGCTTGCCTGCCAGGGGGGATGGGACCGTGTTCACTCCTGGGTACCCCTGCCCCCACAACCACACTGCCGTCCCCTCAGCCTGGGTCCGCCTTTGCAAGCTGCAGCAGTGCCCGCTGCGGATGCAGTGCCTGGCTCGGCTCCACACCCTGGCGCTGTCTTATGCGTGGGTTGCGGCGCCCTGTCCACAGCGGGCCTGCCTATCTGTGGCATGCAAGGCCGTCTGTGGGTGAGGGTATCGGCTCGGTGTGTACTCGTCCCAGTTGCGGCATCCCCTCCTGCCTGTTGCTTCCCCGGAGCGAGCCCCACTGCTGCCATGGCCAGCCATTCTGTGGGGCCCTCAGCTGGGGATGTCGGGGAGGGGTGGTCTCCCTGTGTGAACATGCTGTTGGGGGCCCTCTGGCTGAGCCCCGACGTGCAGCTGTTGGTGAACAACCCCCTGTTGGCGGGGGATGGCTTCTGGCTCCTGTCGCGGTGCATGTGGATGATAGGTCACCAGGTCGGGGCTTCGGCTTGCCCTGTACACCGGCAGCCTCCTGCATGCATGTGACATCCCACGCGCACCCTCGGACTTGGGGGCCCTCCTGTGGGACCTAGGCTTGCTGTCCCCCGAGGCTAGTGGCCTGCTCCGGACTGGGGGACGCCACCGCTGCAGAGCTCGCCACCCTTCAATCGGTGAGGGACCTGCCAACTGTACGGGCTGCAGGTGCCGATCTGCTTCTTCCGTGCTACCTGGTGGATGCTCATATGTGCACCTGAGGCTTCCAAAGGGGCCTTTTCACCTGGGAGGGTTTGGTGCCGGGGTCGCCGCCCCAGGAGCGCTCACTGGACCGTCCATGAACAGCTCCTTGCCGCCACCCGCTCGCTGCCACCCTGGTGCCCAGGACGGTGCATAGCCCCCTCCGGTGCCTCTGAGCGGGCTGTGCACTGCCGTCTGCTTCGCTGCTGGCTGCCGCCTGGAGTCCCTGGACCACATTGCCCCCGCTGTGTGACCGCTGCCCCTTCCCGCTGGGGCTGCCCAGGTGCCCTCACCCACCCTGCGTGGGTGCTCCTGTGCCCTCCTGTTGTGCCTCTCATGTCTGGCCATGGGTGTCCCAGCACCCCCCTGCTCTGCCTCTGTGCTTGGAGGTCCGCTTTCCCACGGCTCCAATAAAATTCTGTTCTGTGATGTTCTGTCCTGCCTTGCCTCTGTTGCTGCTGTGGTGTCTGGTTGTCCCTTCCCCTTTGGCTGCCCTCCTGCCCCCATCTGTGTGGTTGTGTGTGGGGTGTGTGCTTGGGGTGTAGAGGTGGGCTCCGGGCCTGTGGGGTGGGCACCGGCTGTGAGGTGTGTGTTCCCCTGGCTGCTTCCCTGCTGGGTGCTGCTGCCTGGGGTCGCTTGAGGGGTGGTATTGGTGGTGGACGGTCACACAGGCACCCCCTGGCTTTGCCTGTGTGTTGGTGTGGCCCTGCCCCACCCCTCCGCTCCCCTCAGCTGTCACCCCCTGTTGGTGCGGGCCGTCTGTGGTGTTGGTGATGGATGGGCAGCGGCACCATGGGTGCTGGGCGGCTGAGCGTGAGTAGGGGTTGATGTGGACCCAGCCTGTGGCCCGACTGATTCCCCTTCGTGCAGGGGCAGGGGTGCGTTTCAGGTGTGGGGGGGGGGGGTTGTCAGCATGTGGGGTGGCCCCTGGTGGTGTTGCTGCCCCCGGCCCTCCCAGGGCCCATTGGTGCTGGTGTTCCCCATGGCCCTGTCCCTTCTCTCCTGCAGCTACTGTTGTCGTGCTGCTGGCGATCTTGTGCCTGGACGCAATGATGTAGCAGCTGGAGCGGGCGGTGTGGGACATGCGGGTGGCAGGACGGCTGTTCGATGGCATCCGTGAGTGTGCTGCCTGTTTGCTGGGCCCTGTGCCTGTGTCAGTGTCCCTCCGTGGGGGGTTCTGTTCCTTCCTGGGTGCCCGGTGCCGGCTCTGATGGCTGTCTCCTTTCCCTCCGTCCCATACAGTGCAGGCCATGATCACTGAGCGGACCCAGGAGCAGGGGGAGTTGTTGGAGCTCTTCCTGCACGTCCTGGAACGGCTGCACTGGCTGGACCGCGCTCAGGCTGAGCGCTGGCGCCAGGTCGCTGGCCCTATTGACCGGGGTTCTGTCCCGGGCCTGCCTCTGCTGGCGCTGTTCCCCCCCCTTCTGTTGTCCCGTCCCCCTCCCTGCCCTGTTAATGTTGCCCCCTGTTGCTGGTTCCCCGTTCGATTAAAGGCTTGTGTGTTCTTTTCCTGGTGTGTCCATGTTGTGCTTTGCTGTGACCTCTCTCCTTGTGCGGGTGCCTCTGCGGGGTATGTGGGGGTGTTGCCTGTGTTGTGCGGGTGCCTTCCTCCCTCCTTGCCCCCCCTGGGCTGTGTTCCCATCCCTGTGTGCTTCTGCTGCCTGCAGTGTGTGTGCGGCTCTGCTGTGTGTGTGTGTAGGGGAGCGGGTGCCTGGCGCCGGGCGATCTGGGCTCTGTGCCGGGGCTGTGTAGAGTCGGCTCCATTGTAGTGGCTGTCATCCCATCTCCCTCCCGCCCCGCCTGCGTGGGTTCTGGCGGCTCAGGGGCGGGGTTGTGTTGCACGACTTCGTTTGCCCTCAGTTGGCCATGTTGTGCCGTCACTGTGCCGGGTGGGGCTTCCCCGCTGGTCCCGTCTGTCCGTGTACTTGCAAGGGTGTTTGCTGGGTGCTTCTCGGGATGGGTATTTGGCCGTTGGGTGTTTGCGGGCCCCTCCCCTTTCCTTCCCACAACCCCCTGCGGCGCTGTCCGTGTAAATGTCTACCTGCTCGGCGCTGCCAGGTGTTCGCTGGGTGTGCTCACCCACCCGTCCACACCCATTGGCGCTGCTGCGCCGTCCATGTAAAAAAGGCCTTAGATTGTAAGCCCAGTGGGCAGGGACCTAAAATCACTGCGTATGCCTGTTAGCGCTAAGGATTAGTAGTAGTAGGAACAGGCGGCCCAGAGGTGGAAGGAAACACAATAATGGGAAAGAATTGGTCACACATTTAGTGAAAATATACCCTGGTCACAAATTGGGTAATTTACTGTTCTATGTATATTTATAAACTTACAATAATAAATAATTGTTGAAATCTATGAAGCAGCACAAATTCAGTATTAAGAGCTAGGGGCACAATCCTCATTTGCTCAGGCGTGTAAGAGGGTTGAGCACACCTATGTTGCATGCTAATGTGTTGTGTTAGTCTTAAATGGTTGCCAAATTCTCGTTCACTTCCTCCCCTAACCCCCTCCCCTCCTCCCCAACCCCCCCAAGGCCCCCTCCCCCCCGGTCCCTCTCTCTCACAGGGAGGCCAAAAAACCCCAACCTTGTTGGGTCGAACCCCCCTCTTACACCAGGGGGACATACCCAACCCTCCCCAACCCAGTCCCTCCCTCCCCCACATATTCAGGGAAGGAGTCATATTCCCCTCAGTCCTCACCCATCCCCCCATCTCCATCTCCATATACCCTAGCCAAACTGCCTATAAAACCAGCCACTCCTATTCCTTAGCCAGTCATGTCCTCACTCCCCCAATAGAGGGGCCGTGTATCCTGGGGAGCGAGTCCCTTCAAGGGATCAAGGTCCATCCTGGCCCCACGGCTCCCACAAATGGGCCGACCAACGGCCAACACCTTTTGGGTGTCGCCCTTCGGAATGGCGCCCCCAGGGGCCAGCCCTAGAAGATGCACTTGCAGGAGGGGAGAGGAGAGGAAGGGAGTCAGGTGGCAATCACTTCCTCTGCCAAATGACCAGCCCAGCAGCCTGGAGGACCGTTTTTCCTGCTGGTTGATCTCGCTCTCATTTTTGCGAGTTGTGACTCAAGTTTGCATGCATGTAGCCTGGACCAGTGCTTCATTGGCTTTGGATGGGTTCATAGCGCTTACTGAACAATTTAAGAAATTTTTAAACTTTAAAAAATAGGTTTTTTGAGACATGTGCAGTAGTGTGGGGTTACACTGTGGAAGAAAGGAGAGTTAACTCGTGCTCTGTGGGAGTAGTATAGTGTATTGGCTATTGAAGGTAGCGTGAGTTAACACTATCGTACACAGACTTTCAACCAGCTTTGCGAACACATTCTACTTTTCCCATTTTATCGATTCGTTCATTCTCTTTATTTATTAGTAATGTAACTTATTTTAATTTTAGAACTAAGTATAATCTCAAACATTACATTACACAATGTTAAATAAAAGGGCAGAATTATGGGGGTGCAGGAATTCTGATTTTAATGAGTCAGTTTTGAAAATGAAGTTTTAACAATTCATTTCTATGCTTTTTTGCATTTTAGTTTTGTTATATTGAACATTTTTAGACAGAGGTCAGCAGAAATTATTATCCTGCCTTTAGCATGTTTTTTAAAAAAAATCCAAGCTTTTTTGGTAAAGCAAATCATCTATGTCTCAGTCTGCAGTGGCTACCAATAGCTTTTTGGGCACAATTCAAAGTGCTGTGTTTGACCTTTAAAACCCCTATATCTGAAAATCATCCCACATATCTGAAAGACCGCCTCTCCCACTATGCTCCATTGCAAATCCCAGAGGTTGGTCAAGAGCGCTCCCTTGAGGATACCATCTGCCAGCTGGGTTCATACAGAGAGCTGTTGCCCGAGGACTGTGGGAACCCCCTTCCTCTGGAGGTTCGTAAGAGACTGAGCCTTTTCTGGATGCAATGCAAGACCCTTTTTTTTTCTGGCCAAGCATTTGGCAAGTGGGGATATAGGTTGGGTGGGTGTGTTTCTAGAGGTTTGGGGTGGGGAATTAAATATATTTTAAGGTGTTTTTATATGTTTTTTATGAGCTGTCTTGAGCCTTATGGGAAGGGTGGGACATAAGTTTAAATAGATAAGGATTGTACAGCACTTTGAACTCTGAAAGTATTCTAAAGATGATAAAAATATAATGTGTTGAGAGATTTAAGTAGCACATGACTATCAATGCACACGACTCAGCTTGCTATGGTTGTGAATTTCCGATTTCTGACTGTTTAGATTTTTCAACCCCAATGAAGCACCTATGCACATTTTCTTCTTAGAAAAGCAAACTCATCTTCTGATTTTGTAAATGTAGAGTTAATGTTTCAAAAGGTTTTTTTTTTTTTTAAGTAACACAAGAAAAAAATCTATCCCAAAATATTCTTTTTTTCTTGGTTTGTTATCCTTATTGAGTGTTAGAAAGTTTCTCTTGTCATCTCGCCCACCTGAACAACATGTTTAAACAACATAGGAAGCAAGTCTGTAGCGTGCCAAATGACTCTTGTAGCTGCATAATCAAGTCTTTAAAATCTATTGGTTTAGGTATAATTTATTAACTTGAGATGACTTGTGGAAATGACTTCAGGGGACAGAAGTTCAAGTCTCTTGACATACGAGCACTGAAATTCATTACCTAGCATTAAAAAGAATAATAAAAAAATGGTGACAGTTTACAACCATGTCCCATCTGCTGCTGTTCCAAGCACTTCCAAGTTAAGTGGTGCTAGAAGAGATCGGTACCTGGAGAAAAGATCAGTATGGAACACGGAGGAGCTGTAGAAAATGATGGGGTTCAATCTCCACCTGCCATCTTTCCCCTGGCATAAGCACTGCATCCATAGTCTGGCTTGCTGTTACAAAGCAGTGTGCGTTCAGAGTGCTGTTTTTCTCATGAGCTGCAAAGCTGACCTGCTGTTCATTTGAGCTTGTTAGTTCTCCCATAAGAAGAATCAGAGGTGTAGCTAGGATGCAATGGGTTCTGGTGCAGGAGATGGAATGGGCCCCTCCAAGGCATTTAGCAAGTCTTCAGTGAGTGCTAATCACCCATTCACCTACGCAGCCATTTCAAATGGGTGCGCTGTCCCGGCCCCAAGAGGTTTGTGGGTCAGCTGCACCCCCTGCACCTGTTATAGCTATGCCTTTGATAATAATAAGGGAGTTGTAACTTAGAATCAAAATACAGTTCAGGTAAATACATTTTACCTACCCAAATTCACTGTCCAGGTTGAACAGAAGATCTTATGCTCGTTACCATCTTTCCAAGGATACCGTGCAACACTCATGTGTTCTTCTAAAATAACTGCTGCTTGAACCACTTCACTGAGTAGAGCAAATATTTAAATTAATCTAAATGAACTTTCTGATGTGCTTTGAGATCATCAAATTCCTACGTACGTACGTGCAATCAGATATTCATCTTCATATAGCAACGCATTTCTGCATTGCAACATCAGTCTCTTGAGCACATGCACTATTGCTTACGTAGGCTGATCACATGACTTATTTGGAAACATCCCTCCCTGCGTGAAAACTCGCCTTGCGAGGCCATTCTCCCTTAGGTAATGCGAACCTGAGTGGGGTTCCTCTGGGGGCGGGAATCTTTTCACCAACCGCTAATCTGTCCGCCTGCCCACATCCAAGGGGCATTTCTAGGCATCTCTGTTCTTGTTTGTTACCACAGGTCAAATTAGAGATAAACTGCCTGGGGGCAAGACTATGCCTTTCTTTGTGCTGCAAAATTTCAAGCTCACTTTTGGCTTTGATCATCCAAATGAATTATTTATTCATTCCCCAGTAAATAATATTAACAGCAACAACCCTTAAGTGCCTAAATGTTTCAGGTTATACGTGAGAAAGTAAGTATGGCTATTTTCAGAAACATTTCCTCTGGAATAGAGAGTTTCCAGTGAATGACATCACTCCATCAGCTAATCAGCGCATTTCTACCCTATGTTGTTATCCCTGAAAACGTTGCTTTCTGAAATCGGGACACTGAAATAATGGTGGTAACCACAGGGGGGTAGGCAGCAGCAGTCAACAACCCATGTAGCTGAGTCAGATCTATGCTTGCCAAGGCATCATCATCATTTTATTCCTCTGGCTTTCCCCTGTACAAAGTTGGCCAAGTAACCTTGGCTTATTACAGAGAGAGCCATATCATGGGGGTGTGCTTCAGACGAGATTGAAAAAGCAAAGCTGTCTAAGAGAAAAACGGGCAGGCACTGCGATAATACATTTTAGGTTTCTTAAAACACACTGTTCAAAATTTAATTTGGGTGGAAACCTTAAAACAAGCAGAACTCATACGACCAGTTTTCCCAGTGGAGAATACGTCCTCTCTGTCCTCGATCTTAACTGCTTCCCAAAGGGACAACACAGAACAATGCTGGTCTGGAATTAACACGCCAAAATAAAAACAGAGAGCTTTCATTTATTTTGGTCTGACGGTGCACCGAACCAAGCACAAACCTGCAATGGAAGGATATAGCGAAAATATCAGCAGCAGGGGTGCAGCAGGGGTGCAGAAGGGGTGCAGATGTGGTCGGCCTGGTCTCATGTCCCAATTACACCCCCCCCAATAGGGGCAGCAGGGGTTACCCGTAGAGGCAGCACCGTCCCCGCTCCCAGCAGCAATCCCACCAGAAAGATAACTTGAAGAGCAGGTGGAGCTAGAGGACAGATCTCCACCCTCATCTAACCTGAGAACCTCGTCTGGGGTGAGGTCCTCTGCAAGCAGCCAAAGGACCACTAAGACATTTCCAGCGCGGATGGGGGCAGAGTGCTAGCCCCGCTCTCTCAACCCGCCACCTAGTTGGAAAGTTTCCTACTGGTGCTCAGGCTGCTTACATAAAGGCCCCAAGAATCGAGGGTCTGGCCTCATTTGAGTCCCTGCCTTGCCCTATGGTAGCCGCACCCCTATGCAACTGAGCTTTCAGTGATTCATTCATTTCCATTAAATCTTCTGCAGCTAACAGGCTTTCAAAGAGATTCCTAGTGAAAATCTCATGGCTTGTCCTGTTTTGTTTGGGATGAAGCCCACCAATAGCTTTAGGGGAGCTGTGAAAAATCCTCCTCCCTGCAACGGAGGCCGTTATTTATTAGCTTTGCTAAAAAAAAATAATTCTTTGTCATGATAGACTGGATCAACCCAATCTAAATGTTTTGATCTATTACGTATGTGGAAAATGAAGTACTGGCTCAAAAAGAAAGAAAAAGGCAGGAGCTTTGTAAGTGCTGTGGCTAAATGACCTCCACTGCACAGCATGGGGGCAATCAAATCAGCCTCCTCCAATGGAAATCGCTTTACCTTCGGGTCTCTGTGTAATACAGGAAAGGGAAACTCAAAGCCTGCCTTAAATGACAGAATTAAGCTGGATGTTACTTGCAAATTGATTAATTTCCTAACAGACTGAGACGGATTTAATGACAGGTCCCCCCTCCCGCCCCACATACTGTACGTATTCCTGTGTCCTTTCTGAAACAAGCTAGCTAAAATAAAGAAGGAATATATTTAAAGGGAACCTGTCAGGTTAGAGTTACCCCCAAAGTTAGGATAAAAGAAAAACATTAAAATAAAACCCCAAAATAATCAGCTGTAAGACTAATAAAATAGTTCCACTGACATTTAACATACAAGAAATATATATTATATATGTTTTATATATATGTGTATATATATATATATATATATATATATATATATATATATATATAAACTCAGTATCATCTATCACACACACACACACATATAAAGATCTCTCTCTCTCTCACACACACACACGTGTGTGCAATGTGTGTGTGTGTATGTGTGTGTAAGAGAGAGATATCTTTCTATCTATATGTATGTGTTTGATAGATGATACTGAGTTCACACACACACACACACACACACACACACACACACACACACACACACACACACACACACACACACACACACACACACACACACACACACAGAGCTCATATATATATGAAATACTATAGATCTCTCTCTTAAAATAAACATGTTCCAGGAAGATTGGGAATTTATTGCAGCATGGCGCTTGAAAACATGAAGGCAAAATTGACTAAAAACATATGTGAACCTGACATGACCATTTACTTGTTTAAGTACAGACAAATAATAAAAAGGTAGATATTTAATAAGAAGTTAAGCTTTCCTTATTTATGTTCATGTTTGTGGCAGTTTTAACACGCCCGTTATTAATACTATATCTAAGCATATCTAAAATAGTTTCTTAAAGTTGACGATGCCTCTTAAAATGGACTAATGAGAATGTATAATGATTAACTGCAGGGATTAAATCATTTGCAAGCAAAGAACCCGTAGGACATAACCATGGTGGAGTTGGCAATCCTCATTTGCATGTGTGACTTGGTGTACTTAACTAGCAATTTGCACATGCAAATGTCTCTGCACACAAACTCTGCACAGGAGCATTCCAGGGAAACCCTTTCGGAAGTTGACCCAGAGTAACCAGAGTACATCACAAGACCCGGGTTAATTCAAATGTAATTTCAGAAATGCTTCCCTTGACTTTATTGCTTCTGCGATGGTTCCAAGCAGTTCCCTAAATCTTTTTCTTGTTTCAAATTCACTATCTGAGTTCATTTAAAGAAAAGAAAGGGAAAAAAAAAAGTTCAACTGCTCCTCCAATGCCATTTTTCACTTTTCCTTTAGTCACCCAACAATTCAAATCTCACAGCTGCATCTCAAACTTTGGATGCAATGTGACTGGCTACAATATCTCCCAAGAGTAGAATGAAAGAGGCAGAGGAGGAGCGGTGCTCATGTGCTTTCTGCAGTGCCAGCAGCACAATCTGGGGTGTGTTGGGAACTGGGGATGAGGGGTGTAGTTAGGATGGAATGGGCGCTGGAGAAGATGATTCCGCCCATCCTATTCCACCAGCCAAAGGTGCCCAGCATAGCGCTTATCCATCCATCCATCCTGTTTCCACTGATGGGGTCACTATCCAACATGTCCCCTCAGTCACATAGCCTGGGGTGCCTCTTTGACTCCTCCCTCTCCTTTAAACCTCAGATCCAATCTGTTCCTAAGTCTGGTCGCCTCTCCCTGCACAACACTGCTAAAATCCGGCTCTTTTTTTGCTCGGTCTCCGACAGACCTCCAAAAGAAGGGACTTCTACAATCCTGGGGCAGCAACTGAGAACGTCTCTCTGTGGGCCCTTGTTTAATGAACAAGATTGGCAGCTGGTACCCACAAGAGTACACTCCGGGCGGACCGCAGGGGTCACAGTGGAGCATTGTAGGAAAAATGGTCTTTCAGATATGTGGGGCACAGGCCACTGAGAACTTTAAAGGTCAAAACCAGCACATTGAATTGTGCCTGGAAAGCTGGTGTAATGTGCCAGGTGTAATGTGCTCATAGCAACCCACCCCGGAAAGGAACCAGGCCGCCGCGTTCTGCACCAGCTGCAGCTTACAAACAGTCATCTAGGGTAACCCATGTAGAGCACATTGCAGTAATCTAGCCTTGAGGTAGGAAAGGTATGGATGATGGTGGTGGCCAGATCTGAATCCAAAAGGAAAAGCCACAGCCTCCTCACCAGATGGAGTTGTTGAAAAGCAATCCTGGCCACTGCTGCAACCTGATGTTCCAGGCTCAGCAAGAGATCTAGAAAGATCCCAAGGTTGTGAACCTGGGTTCCCAGAGGGAGCTGGATCCCCTCAATGACAGGGGTCCCAATCCACATCATCACTTCAGTCTTGTCTGGATTCACCTTCAATTGTCTCACCCTCATCCAGTCTCCAAGAGCAGCCTGGCATTGGGTAAGTACCGAAAGTGCAGAGCCTGGGCTGGATGAAAAAGAGAGGTAGAGCTGGATGTCATCAACATATTGATAGCACTTCCCACCAAACCTCTGAATGACCTTGCTAAGTGGCCTCAGATACAAATCGAACAAGAGCGGAGACCAGGATGGAACCGTGTTGGACACCACAGGGAAGGTCGAGCAATCTCCCATCACCACTCGCTGGGTCCTGCCTGATCTAAAGGAACGGAACCACTCAAGAGCAGTCCCATGCGCCCCTGCCAGGTCCTGCAGTCGCGTCAACACCACCGCATGGTCAACTGTATCAAAGGCTGCTAAACGGTCTAACGAGATCAACAGGGGCCAGTTCCCTTCAGCGGTCTCCAGGCGCAAATCTTTGACCAAAGCCACAAGCACGGTCTCCGTGCTATATACCGGACAAAACCCTGACTGAAATGGGTCCAGGAATCGGATAGCATTAAGATGAACCTGAAGCTGCCGTGCAACCACCTGGTCAATAACCTTTGCTAGAAAGGGAAGGTTAGAGATAGGGCGAGAACTGGCTGGGGAATCAGTGTTTAAAGATGGTTTCTTGAATAGTGCCAGGCAGTTTTCTGGGTGCATGTCTGACAACCTACCCTTTCAAAAGGAAGTGCTGACAACCCCAGCCAGCAACGACCCCAATGTCTCCTGATTGGCTTTCACCTGCCTGGATTGGCAAGGATCTAATTCACAACTGGGTGTCCGCATTGCTCCAGGCACAACCCTGCATCAGAAGGTGTCATTAATTGCCCTAGTCCATGCTCCAGTCATGTTCTGCCTTGACTATTGCAACCCCCTCCTTACCAGCCTTCCCTGGTCTCACCCTGGCCCCCTTACTTCTGTTCAAAACTCTGCTGCCAAGGTCACCCACCTTGCCCACCACTTTGATTGTGTTCAGCCCCATCTCTCCTCCCTCCACTGACTTCCTCTACCTGAACGTATTCAGTGCAAGCTCCTCGTCTTTACCTTCAAGGCCCCTCATGGGTTTGGCCTTACCTAGTTCTCTGTGCTTGTTTCCTGCTACACTCCTGCCCAGGAGCTTTGCTCCTCCTCTGCCGCTATCCTCACTTGCTCACGACTCCCTTGCTCCTCAAAACCTATCAGCTCCTTCTCCCTCACTGACCCCCAGGCCTGGAACTCCCTCCCTGGACACATTCGTTCTGCTCCCTCCCTTCCAACTTTCAAAACCCTTCTGAAAAATCTACCTCTTCTGTCAGGTTTCCCCTAGTGCCACATCCCTTTAAGTTTGCTCCCTGATTTACTCAGCATCCCCTACTCCCTTGTAACTATGCTAAGCACGTGCACCTGAAACTTCCTAAATGTATTCCTGAGCGTGTTCACACATGCATTAAAATGCTGCTTTTCCTAAATGCAGTCAGTTTCATAATGCGCTTAAATAAACTCATGCACTATTCACACTGGGTTTATTTAAGCGCATTTTGAAATTGACTGCATTTAGGAAAAGCAACATTTTAATGTAGTCAGGTGGGGGCTGGGGGGAGAGGAAGAGGAGGAAGAGCGGCAACAGAGCAGGAGCGGAGCCGAGAGCTGGGGAAACGGGTCAGTGTCATGTCAGTTACACAGCGCCCCGCTTCCCCGGCATCTTGAGAGTGGAGAGGAGTGGAGACGAAAGCCAGGGAGCGGGGCGCTGTGTAACTGACATGATATTGACTAGCCCTGACATTCCGACAAGAGGATTTATGCGGGTCATTGCAAATGCGCTCTTGTAAAGGTAGGTTTTGGCCGCTTGCCAATGTGCTTAAAAAACAAACTCAAGCGCGGTTCAAGAACCGCATAGAGTCTTTCACACAGCAAGGTAATATGCGGGGAAAAGAAAAAAGTGCTGGTCTGCTGAATGTGCTCCCTCTGTTCCCCCTCCCTTGGCTCTCCTAGATTGCAAGCCTGTTGGGACAGGGATCCTGTCTATAATGAATGATTGTAAAGTGCCAGGTACATTGCCTGTGTGAAATAAACAAACAAACAAATACATTTTATATAGCACCCCCGTTGCCATGGCACTCGGAGCACATCACACACAACTAATTAACACAACTTTTAATCCTCACAGCAACCCTGTGGGGTAGGTTAGGCTGAGAGAATATTGTGACTGGCCCAAGGTCACCTAGTGAGTTTCTGGCTAAGGTGAGACTTGCACTGGGGCATCCCTGTTACCTCCTCGTGCAGGTTCTGCTCATTTAGCCACTCCACCACAATGGCTCAGGCTCCCTGTCCCTTCCCAAGCAGCACACACCACGCTCTCCAGGATGTAAACTAAACAGCACTGCAAGAGAGCAGGGAGAAGGGAGTGTCAGGAAGCAGATGCTGGGGTGTGTGTGGGAGGGGAGACATGACCATGAAGCGGGTACAGGGAAAAAAGCCCTCTCCCCAAGCGATCCTGACTGTGCCCCCACTTTGCAAGCCATATGAAACAAGACCCATGGCAACATAAGTGATTAGTCACCCCTCATTAGAACTGAACTTGCCAACTGAATTCAGAACTTTCACATCCTGTTTTATTTAAAAGGAAGTTAAATACAGTAAATAAAACTTGATGTTCTCAGTAAAACCCAGCGCCATTCTTAGACGTGGAAGGTGACATGGCAAAAAATGGTCCTACAGTGGCAATAAATCAGCACGGCTAAGAGAGTTCAGCGAAACCGCTCGGTCCGAGGTGGGAAAAGGAAGTATAAGGTCAGCTGTTTCAGCACGAAGCCAATGGATTCTATCTCCCAGTGTGGTGATTAATTGTGATATCAAATGTCTGGCAACACAGCTGCCTGGGCTAATTTCACTACAGATTAAAACTGGGTTTAAACCTCAAGGTGAGAAAAGTGAGCTGACATTTGTAATAATCTTGGGATTTGCATTTATTTATTTATTTATTTAAAGAGAGAAACAAATCCTAAATTTGATGGAAGACTCTATTAGTTCCACAGACAACCTTAACTCAATAAACCAAACAAAGCATTCCTCTTTCTCAAATCAGTACAATGACGGAGGTTTTGTTTAAGCTCCTTGTTTGTACAAAAGCCTGAAAAAAAATACAGACCTTGGAGGTAATCCTATAGCTGCCAGTAAGGCCCCCAATGAAAACAAATCTTAGTTGCACATCTCTGTTTTAAAGGCAGCTTTATTCAAATAGGCAACACTGATTGCACAATGAGATAAGCGGGCACACCATTTAGGGCTGATCGCTTTTGCAAACACCAGCTCCGTGTTGGTAATTTTCTAGCCTTTCATTTTGCAGGATAGTAAGGACCCTCCCCCACGACCTCATTAGAGAGTTACATAACTTCAGGCCAACAGATTCTTCAGAGAGAGAAAAAGCTAGAACTAAATTGGCAGAAGCCAATTTAAAAGGTTTGCATTGTTGGATTTTATTGCTCTTGCATAATGAAGAACAGTTTTAATCGGCACCAAAAAAAGAAAAAGAAAAAAAGACCACTCCATATAGTGTACAACAGAATATCTGGATTTTCTTAGTTTTGCACAGATGCTGTTTGGAACAAATGAAAATACTACCCCAACCTCCCAAAAAAATTAAACGAGAAAGACATTATACCCAGGAAATTCACTAATACTCTGAAAGGGAAACCATTAAAATCTACGTAGACAAAACAAATACACTATTAAAAGATAGTTGCAGAAACTTCGATGGACAATTCAGCTTAGCACAGATTGCTTCAGAGAAACATCCATAGCAAAATAAAACCTCGCAGTGCTGAAGACACTTATGTCAGTGATTTTCCGCATCGTTTAGATCGACAGCACTGATCACTTTGCGTTGGCTTGATAAGCCACAAGTGGATGGCTATTGGTCCATTTATTAGGTGGACACGGAGTGGAAACGCCTGTTCCTGGTCTGTGTCCCCTGCATGGCAGTATCCCCCAAACTGAGGATGCTGCCATGCAAGCTAAGGCAGGAACACATGCTCATGCAGTCCAATAGGGTATCACAGCTGGTGAGTGGCTGAAAATCCCCTTCACTGGTCTCCTTTCTGCCCGGGCTTTGGTTCCCAATGGAAGGAGAGGAGCAGGAAGACTGCAACTGACAAGTATGCTGGCTGTGAGTCCTGTCCACTCGGGAAGGAAAAGAACGGCGCATCAGTTATGGGACCTGCTCATTTCCTTCCGGTCTGGGAAGGAAAGGGGAGGAGGGTTGCAACCGGTGTGCAGGGCAGCTGGGTGACACGATGGGTGATAGCCCCATGTTTGAGATGCGAATGTCCTTGACGCTCACCAATATGCCTATTTATTAGGTGCTATTGCCCACGGACACGTAGGCGAGCATCAAGGACACTCGCATCTTGAACGTGGGGTTATCAATCTGTTTCTTACCGCCAAAAGATCTATCAAGGATCTGTCAAGTAGCAATCGTGTCATGTGAATAGATTTTCCTTGAGTCCCGGAGACATCATTTCCTCTTTGTCACTTCCTACCTTCAATCATGGATGGCCTTAAAATTCGTGGGGTCCAGGGCAAAGATAAGGGCCCTGGTGGCCCTTCCCACATGGTCCTGCCCCCTCAGATCACTCTTTACAGCGCTGTAGAGATAGTCATGTTTGAGGCCTTCCTGGAAGGGAGTGGTGAAAATACTCTCTGGTGAAAACAGGAGCCCCTGGGAGTAGGGAAAATAGCAAGTTTAGTTCCCTGCCCTACCAGGGCCACGGGATGGCTGCAGACACGTTTGTTCGGTTACCCGACCCAGGCTGTGTCGGCTGCAGATTTCCGAGTCGGGAGAGAGTTGCCTCAGGACACCCTATGGTAAGGCCGACCCTGCAAGTGCCTCCAAGGAACCAGAAAGGCATGGCTAGAGTCCTGGGGCAGGGACGCACTTTCCTTCTTCAGGCTCCACATTATTTCTGAAATATTGCGTAGAGGGATATTGCAATGGCATTCTTCCATGAACTTTGCATTGTGGCAAATACCACAGGGAAGGAGAGAGCAGTGAAATGCAGGGGAATCAACACACGTGTGAATCCACTGCTACTTGGTCAGAAACACAAGCTAAGGAACACATGGTAAATTTGCAAGAGGATGGCTGTTGGGGAAATGAGCTCTTCATCTTTTAGGGGAACAATTTCCCTGTTCTGCCAAAATATAACAAACAACAACAAAATTATCCTAGTAGGGCATTGTGCAAATCTGAACATAACATGGTTGATCATCATAAAACTACCCTTGCCAGATGTTCACCGAGTTTTTCTGCTGAGGGACGGGGGGGGATATCTTCATAGATGTTAGGTAAAAACAGACACCTGCGGGGCGTGGTGGCTCTCTGACCCAACTCGGGAAACGGCAGCCGACACGGCACGGGGCACCAAACAAACATACCTGTGGCCAGAGAGCCGTCCCACCGCTCACATGGCCCGGGTAGGGCGGGGAGCTAAACAAAGGTGTGGGCAGCCGCCCCTGCCCCCTCCCTGCCATGATGGACAGCCATGGAGACCCCTTCCCCAAGGTGGCTATAGCAGGGCAGGACACACGTGCTAGCCTGCGTTGGTGGTCCTTAGTCCGGGCTGCTGCCTAACCCACCCTGGGGCAGTCCTGAGTTAACATCTGGCAGCACATAGATGTGTTGGAGGATCCTGGGCCACCGTCATGTCTGTTTTTGCCTAAAGTTGGAGATGCATGCTCCAACTGTTGTGGATATACCAGTGGCACAGAGCTACCCACCCAGCCAACCCAGTCTCTATACCCCACAACTTCCTCTCACTTGATTCCCAGTGGGAAATCGCTATTCATGACTTTACATCCCTCTTTAATAGGGGGTTCCCCCCAGCACAGAGAGCCACACGAAGTAGTGGCAATTGGGGTAGTATTATCTAGGAGGGAGAAACAATGGGTGTGTCTGTCTCAACGTAACGCTTGCCACTCCTCCACCTGCCTAACCCAGGGGGCAAGTAAACAAGGCAGCTAGCCATGGAGGGAACTTGGGTTTGCCATCCTGAACAAATCCAGGGACCTCATCAGGAGATCCAGGGAGTAGCCGAAAACCCAGCATGCAATGAATATCTGTTCACTGTCACCCCAGTGCGGCTGTACCTTGTTGATTTCACTAATAGGGATGGTCAAGTCTTTTTCCCCCCCAACTTTGCCTAGCAGAGGAAAACTCTGCCTTGTCAATTTCCCCAACAGGGAGATCCGCCGCCTTAATTTCACCAGAAGATCTTTTGGGCGTTACCTATTTGTCTACCACTTATGAGCTGCCTGTGTTGGTCAGTCCATAGGGTGGCAGAATAAACACGGAACAGCATGGATATTTGCCGATGGGTGAGGCCACACAAGTGGCAGGGCCTTTCCCCTGCGTGGCCCTGTGGCAGGCAATCACCACCACCACACTGCAGGGCAAATGAAGGGAGCCGGTAACATGGTCACAGGAAGCGGGGTGAACTGGCCTCTGTCAAAGCCACTGCCAGGGCCATGGCGACGGCCACACAAGCAGGTGCCTGGTCCTGCCTTGCCTCCCTTCCCTGACTGGTCCAAAATCTTGCTCCCCCTAGCTGTGATGTGCCCGCTGCTTGAAGCAGGGCAGAAGGGGCCCGGCCACATGTGGGGTAAGGCTACTCTGTGACACATCCTCAGTTTTTCCGAGGACGCATTGTGAAGCAGGCAGCTGTTCGCTACGCTCCGGGATGGGGGGGAACATTTGACGGTGGACAGCTGCACCGCGGAGCCCAGCTGCCCAGGCCAGAGTAAGGCTACCCAAGGCATGGTAGCCTCCTCTACCTGTCTCGTGTGGCTGCACCCTATGCCGCTCCACCACAAGTTGATGTTGCAGACGCAGTAAGTACCACAGGATTGATTTCCCTCATGGTTAACATAACGTGTAAAAGCGTCCAATGTACAAGACACTCACCCTATAGACACAATCCCTGTACCATTCCAGGAAACGGTGGAGACACGGTGCTGCTAAGGTATGTGGTGCATGCTCTCTTCCAGTCCACAGAGAGATCCTGACAATATACTCCATTCACTTCGGGAGGAGCACAAGTTTTTAACAAGTTGACTGACTCAATAGGAACATTTCTTGCAGGATAACATAAGTCACCTGAGTCAGGAGTTCTTTAGAATAGAGGATTATGGGTCTTTCAGGCAAACAAAGTGTAATCACAGGTGATACTGGGAAAATCTCAAAAGGTTGGATGATACTTATCTCCTCGTTTACTTTTTCACAGCCCTCCTTCTCTCCCAGGCCAACTACCTTTCGTTTGGCCCCCAACTTAACTCTGTCCGCTCCCAGGGATCCCGACACCATGTCTTAGGCCCAGTCATGTGTGTGTGTGTGTGCGTGCGTGTGTAATTTTATTTTATTTATTCAAAATTTACATCCCACCCCTCCTGTCCCCAGGGCAGCCTGGGGCGGCGAACAACATTCAATAAAAACAATACAAAAATTTTAAAACAATTTAAAAATACAATATGTGGGGAACCCCCCCCCCCTCGCCAAAAGCCTGATGGAACAGCCAGGTCTTACATACATGCCGAAACAGCAGGAGAGTGGGAGCCAACTGAGCCTCCTCCGGGAGCGAATTCCACAGCACAGGGGCGGCCACCAAAAAAGATCTAACATTGGTGGCCACCTGCCTCGCCTGGGGAACCTCCAAAAAGGCTCCCATGGATGATCTCAAGGGTCGCACGGGCACATGGGGAGTGAGGCGGTCCCGTAGATAAGCAGGGCCCAGGCCGTGAAGAACTTTAAAGGTTAAAACCAGCACCTTGAACCTAGCCCGGTGCTTTATAGGCAGCCAGTGCAGAGCCCAGAGCACCGGTGTCATGTGCTCCCTGCGACCCACCCCCGTAAGGAGATGGGCCGCGGCATTCTGCACCAGCTGCAGCCTCCAGACCAGCTTCTCGGGCAGCCCCACGTAGAGCACGTTGCAGTAATCCAGCCTCGAGGTGATGAAGGCATGGATGACAGTGGCAAGGTCGGAGTCTGAGAGATACGGCCGAAGCCGCTGGACAAGATGTAACTGCCGAAACGCACTCCCCGCCACGGCCACAACCTGAGATTCCAAGCGGAGTTGCAAATCGAGGAGCACACCCAGACTCCGTACCTGAGAGACTATGGGAGGGCGAACCCCCACAACAAGAGGAGATTCAACCACCCCCCAGGTCCCCCAAGCCCTCGCCCACCAACATCACCTCCATCTTGTCAGGATTCAATTGCAGATGGTGCGACCTCATCCAAGCCCCCACAGCTGACAGGCACTGGGAAAATAAGGAGACTGGGCCTTTGCTGTGGTGGGCCTCTAAGGCCGTTTTTAGACGAGTGCGCGGTGCGCTCGCACGTCGTTGCCAAAATCCTGCGAGATGGGATTAGAAGAGACGCTGCCGCGAGTCACGTGCACAGGAGGGGAACGCGCATTCTTTGCCGGGCTGCGATTTGACCGGGTCAACAATCAAGGTGGTCAGATCGCGGTCATAAAAGAATGCTCTTCCCCCTCCCATGCGCGTGACTCACGGCAGCGTCTCATCCAATCCTGTCTCGTGGGATTTTGGCAATGATGCGCGAGCGCACCGCGTGCTTGTCTAAAAACGGCCTTAGGGCTCATTCAGATGTGCGTTTAAACCGCACAGCTGCTGCGGCGGCATCATGCGATTTAAAGCACTGCGCACTTCCGGGTTGGTGTGAATGCACCGACCGCGCACATTTCAGCCTAGCGCGAACTGTCGGAGTGCGGTTTTGAAAGCTGCTCTGAGCAGCTTTTAAAACCGCACTCCAACAGTTCGCATTAGGCTGAATTGGTACATTCACACCAACCCGGAAGTGCGCGGTGCTTTAAATCGCACGATGCTGGCGTAGCGGCTGTGCGATTTAAACGCACATCTGAATGAGGTCTTAGTGTGGAACTCTCCCCCTCTGGATATCTGCCGTAGTTCCTTCCTCCTCACCTTTTAAAGCACCGGAAGACTCAATTTATTCTCTAGATGCTTTTAGGATCCAATGCAGGTTCCTCTTAATGTAATCTGTCCTCCCTCTTTACTGTCCCACTTTAAAAAATTTTAAATATTTTTTATAATGTTTTTAATATTTTTATGATTGTAAAGTGCTCCAAGTGTAATTTAAAGGCAGGGGAGCGTAATTATATTATACAATACTACATTATTATTATTATTAATAATAATAATAAACTGTGGTAAATGACCAGTAGCTGCATTGTACATCTCACATACTTCTGGTTTTTCTGATGCCACCTACTAATTTCTAAGGTGACTTAGAGAATCCAAGGCTTGTATGAAGCCACATTACTGAGGAACTATGAGAAATCAGAAAAAGCAGGGACCCTACCTCCCTCCAATTGGGGAGAAACGGTTTTGGATCATTGTACGGGCGAAGTTGATGAGACTCGGGAACTACTGGTGAACCCCTAAGCATGGCGCAGGGGAATAATGAAGAGCAATAGGACTTCAGAGAAAAGCAATGCAATTATCGGCACATCTTGTTTCTTTGAAAAGATGCTTACTCTTGCATGTGCTCTGCCTTCTTGAGAAAATAAATTTCCATGACCCTGTCACTAGGTAGGCTCATCGATGTTTTTGAGCAGCAGGGGAAATAAGAAATAGATTTTATTAAGTTTATTAGCAATGAAAAACAGGATACTTCAAAGTTGGAAGTAAAGGAATCTGCCTGTACTGTTAAGAGTGGAATTAATATTTGGCTTCAATGTATAGCTCATCTGTAAAAAAATAAAAGCAGCTTCTTCACTGGAAGCCTTTTGAGCGCCATTGTTATGCTATCTTGATCAAACCAAGAATTAAATTTCAACTTGGCACCCATCCCCAAACAGCAACCAAAGCTACACGTTTCTACTACTGGAGTTACACCACCCACATCTCTTCTTATCAGTATAGATCCTGCGGCCTTTCCCCCTCCTTTCTTGTGTTTGAATTCAAAATTAAATTGACTTTGTTATATATGAGTCAGAGAGAATGTGTCATTAATTAGGATGCAGACAAACCTGAGTTGAATATTTACTAAAAGCAAGAATGATTCAAAATCAAACATGTACCCAGTACCATGCCCAAAATTGTTATATGGAGGAGAATATTGGCAATGGGTTCAAATGAAGATGTACAAATAGATGCCTTTGACAGGTTTTTTTAATTTTCAGTAACTCCATGAGAAAATGAAGCCAAAAACATCTACCACAACAGAAACGGTAGAAGACAGTAAAGAAAAGAAGGAGCCAGACAGGGAAGGAAAATATTATACAACATAAGGAGATGTGTTCTCCTTTTGGTTATGGCACACACTTCAAATGCGATATAAGCAAGTAATTAAAACATCTCCTGCGCCTTGATTTTTCCATGTGTAAAATGAAGGTAACGTTTTTGCTGTAGGGGCGTGGTGAGTTTTTGAAATGCAAGACGCTATGCACAGGCAAAGCATTACTGTGAAATGGCTAGGGCAGCTCTCTACAGCAGACAGTCACAATTTTTATTTTGGAGCATCTTTTCCACATCAGAGAGTCAAAGAGTTGGAAGAGACCTCGAGGGTCATCTAGTTCAAACCCCTGCTTGGATGCAAGAGGACGACGAGTACAAACAGCCCCAAGAGATGGCTGTTTGGTCTCTTTTTGAAAACTGCCAGCAATGGAGAGGCCTACAAGGAGCCCTAGGCAATTTATTCCATTGCCACACAACTCTTCCCATTAGGAAGTTTTTTGGTGTCCTCCCCCCCGTCCTTTAATATTTAACCAACATCTACCTTTATGTAACCCAAACCTATTACTTCTAGTCATGACCTCAGTAGCAATGCAGAAGGATTTCTTACCATCTTTTGTGGCAGACCTTTAATCATGTCTCTCCTTCATCTTCCCTTCACTAGGTTAAACAAGAGAATCACTTCCCTGTGTGCCGCCCTCCTTCTAACCAATCAAATCCATGCAGGGAAGGCATGTCAGGAGTTTCAGAATGGGCTGCTTAGGCTGCTCTCTGCTTTGTTTGACTCATCTGCCAAGTATGGTTTTCAGCAAGCGCTTGCTGCAGCATGGATGTGGTTGTGCCAAATTCTGCTTGTGCCATTTGAAGCCGTGCAAGAGATGCTGAACCAACCATGCCTCCTTCCACCACACTGGCAAGTCTGCAGATTACGCAGAGTTTGGCTCCTCCCTTCCCAGAGAGAGCTGGGAGTGACGTTGTGGCTCCTCTAGCTGACCCACTGGCTGCATCAGCAGGTTTCCAAAAAGTCAAAGTCCTCATGTCGTCTAGTAACTTGGCCATGCCCAAGTCTGGGAACCTCTGCTCCACAGTAGATTGGGTTGACGGACACTCTTATATGGTAAGATCAAATGGACAGGATTTCCCCTCTGCATCCTCCAAGCATCCGTGCTGCATTCTCTGTATCTGCTGAAACAGTGGAAGGGCAGATGGCGAGATTGCAGCTACCCTTGCCTGTAGGTTCTAACAATGCTGGATAATTTTGAAATTTGTCCAGGAGCCATGTAAGCAGAGGCTGCTTGGGCAACATAATTCAGCAGCCCAAATACTTTGGCCATGGCATTTCCCTAGCCAGCCCCGCTCATTGCAAGGGATACCAGGCTGGGTCTAGGTTCAATGGCTGCAATGGGGGAGAACAGGCACTCCAACCAAATCAGATTCAGGGGATTCCCACTATTTCCCCAGGGGAAACACAAATTTCCAATGAGAGGGCAGTGGTCCACCAAAATAAATAAATAAATAAATCACGTTGTGGTGGCAGAGATCACAGATACCTGTCACCAAGGCACCGTGGAAATACCGGCACCAACAAGCACAGTCGCTTTCTCCTTACCCCGGAGGTGAGGCGGCCTATGCAAATATTGGCTTAGGAGCCAGCCAGTGTGGGAACAAACGGGGGAGATGGAAAATGAGACACGTGGGCGACAGCGGGATATCAAGTCAGATAATGCACAGAAGATAGGCAGCCGTGAACTGGAGCTTCCCTCGGCCTGCTAACCCAAGTGCACACGAGGGAAAGAACAGAAAATCCTCACAATTCACTCGCTCTCGAACAGGAAGGAGTGAAATCAGCTAATCTAGCGTGCTATCACCGACTGGACTGTGGCGCGGTTCAGAAAGTCAAACAGGTAGTGACAGCTCCTTATCTGCAACAGCAGCCGTGTTTTAATGTACGCTGCTTCACCCCACCCTGTTTGAAAAAGAGCGATAAGCAAAATGATGATGTTTTAATTAGCTTAATTGCACATTCCTTATTTTCTTGCCTTGTTGCCAACTAGGTACTCCAGTATCCAGCAGTTTTGCTTAACTTAATAGCTTCCCTCTTTCTCCCCATCTCCCTTCTTTATGCGGAGCAGCATAATTATTCTTGTGGTAAGCCCCCCATTTCACTCCCCCACCCTTACTGCAAATTACTGTAAATGGACATCTTTGAAAGGAGGGTGGCAGGCTGCTTCTTGGTACAGCGCTTACCGAGAAACCCTTCATCAAAGGAGCCTTTGTGAGCATGCTCTGGAAGGCAGCCAATCAGATCTTCTTGCTGTCTGTCTGAAGAAAATTCACTCCTGGTATGCAAGACAAGCCAGGCTCTGTAGACAGGGTGACGACTGCACTCCTAGTCCAACCTGTCTTAGTTGAGGGGAAAAAATGCTGAAGGGAAAATTACCTGTTTGGCTCCAGACTGAATTAACTTCTTCTTTTTAAATATACAAGTATGTTTATTATTATCCCCCCCACCCCCATTAAAAGTGCCTGCCTATCTAATATATTCATTAATGTTATCTGGTCAGTACACTTGAAATATTATGAAAAATGTGCAAATGCAATAAGGGCGGCAGAGCCTGGAGGCAGAGCAAGATGTATTTTCTAATTATATGACAGAAAACAACATTGTTATTAACAAATAACAGTACAGCGTAATCTTCTTAAGTTGAACTGGTCCGTGCAGGAGTGGTTTGTCTGTCAGAGCTATCGAGCTGGTGCTGATTTATACGGCTCTGGCAAACCCTTAAACTCAAACCAAGTGTTGATAGATTGGGTCCTCCTGTCAAAAAGCGGTGGGCAGGGCCGGCATTCGAATATGCGGGGCCCGTGGTGAAAATAAAATTGGAGCAGGGGGTGCCCATGACTCTGCCCACCTTAGCCCCACCCCATTCATTATTGGCACTCCGGCGTTTGCTTACAAAAACAAAAAAGTGGTATAAATTCACACACCCACGCACACACAGGCTTTTCCACGTGCGCACACAAACTCGCGTTTGCTCTCTGGAAGCAGACACCCCAGGGGCTGAGAGGTGTGTTTTTAAATTTATTTACACCATTTATAACCCGCTTCTCCTGCCTAGGCAGCTCGAGGCGGCTTACAAAAATTAAAATATTTAAAAATATACATAAAATATATAAAATACATAAAGGGTAGGCATAAAAGAAAATAAAAAACCCCATCCTCCCCACGCACCTCCCTCACCAAAGGCTTGGTGGAACAGCCAGGTCTTGCACTGTCGCTGAAATGAGGGGACAGGTGGGGAGAGGGCCCCATAGAAATAGTCCGTTCCAAGGCCTCCGGAGCACTGGACCTGACTTCCTGAGGTGACTAGATTGTCCATCCTGCGGGACCCCCTCTAACCTCAGGGCCCAGGCCCTGGCCCCGACTGGCCCTAGTGTTGGGCTACTTTTAGTTGCACAGCACAGAACCCGAGTCCCTAAAACACTTTTGTTTCAAAGGGGCTGCTATGATCTCACCTGTGAAGACGTCGCATTGCAACCTGTCCTTGATGGGAAATGCCTTTGCAATGGAATTCCATCAGCACCTCCCTGCCCCCTGGAAATAAATCACCCTTGTCATCCCTACAACACTTTGAGTTGTTAAGGTAAGATTCACCTTCCCCCGCTAATTGGTGGGTTGAGAGCCGAAAGCTTTTGTCTGTGGATCAGGCATTCCCAAGCTCTACTCTTGGCCAGCTGCAATCCTTCCCCTGCAACTATCTCAAATTCCTCCTAGCTGCTGCCTCTCCCACTTTGCCGTTTCCTTCTACTCTCTCTGCGTCCTCTTGACTCTTTTGTTTCTCCTCTTAGAAACACCTTGTAAGTGCCAGACAGGAAATTCCCCAACACTGTGCCCTGCATTAAGCAACTGACAATGGCAGGAACAATAGCGAATTATGTCAGTAGGGCACACTGACAAAATGGCAGAATTTAAATCAGCAAGTGACTTTGGGGCTTGGAATATGTCCACCGTGAAGGGCTCCTCTTATTCTGCATCTCTGGCTGTAAATGGAGTACACTGTGGTTTTAAATGAAAAATAATAATGGGGGATCATATGTTCTGCCTATACAGATAGCAAACATTCGCTGGTGCCAAGCACATCGCATTATGCGTGGCGTTCAGCGACTTTCTCGCTTTTGGCAGAGAATGAGTGAAAGAGAAACTAAAAAAGAAAAAAAAAATGTCACCGAGAAAGCTCTGCATAATGCCTTCTCCTCTAGAAACATTTGGGCTGTTTCAATGATTATTATCCATGAAAATTCAGATTTTATTTATTTGGATTGGTATTCAGCCCCTTCTCACAGGCTCAGTGCGACTTCCAATGTAAAACATACAAACCTATAAAGGAACCACCACCACCAAACAGTAAGAATATTTACCTGGATAAAATTCCAATTAAAACCACTCCTGCTCTTCTCAAAGCCCTGTTTCTGCCAATTTTAAATGCAAATCGTTTATTTATTCATTTATGATTCAACGTTTACCCTGTTCTATCCCCCAAATTGGCTCACGGTGGCTTACAACAATTGGATATTTTTTTAAAAAACATATTAAATAAATCCCACCCCCAAACAGCTTACAATAATTGAAACAATAAGATATGTCATTACACACCGTACCCAAGCACCCAAAACCTACCCTTTCCCCCCATTCCACCCATTCCTATTCCTCTCACATAAGGAGTTCCCAATCCCCAGGCACTCCCCTGTTTCTCATCCAGTAGATCATCCACCCTACAAGCCTGTACCCCCACCCTCTCACAGAGGGGCTATGGCTATATTACACTCCCCCACCAAAGCAATCCTCTTTCAACATATCAGTTCAGAAAAAGATACATATAAAAATGCATTCCTCACCTCGCAATCCCCCCACCCCAATCTGAACCTCCCACTGCCATTCCTCCAAGTCTCACTCAGAGGAATTTTCTCCCCAGCCTAGTACTTCCCCACCCTCCCCAAAGGGACCGTGGCTAAACTATAAAGCTACTCAACCTGCCCCTCTCCCACCTGAGGGAGTCTACCCAAACTACCACACACTCATCCCTCCCACTCACCCTACCCATGACATATCCCCATAAGAACATAAGAAGTCCCATACTGAGTCAGACCATCAAGCCCAGCATCCTCTCCTCCGACAGTGGCCAATCTCAATTGCATGGAAGAACCAACAGTCACAATGGGCAATCCATTCCTCGTTGTTCACTCCCAGCTCCCGACAGTAAGAAGTTCATCCCGTAAGCTACTTGGTTAATAGCTATTAATGGACCTACTCTCTAAGAACTTGTCCGGTCCTTCTTTAAACCCAGCTATACTACTGGCCGTGACAATCTCCTCTGGTAACAAATTCCATATGATAATTATGCGTTGAGTGAAAAAGTACTTCCTTTTATTTGTTTTAAATCTGCCGGCAGCTAGTTTCATGGAGTGTTCCCTAGTTCTAGTACTATTTGAGAGGGTAAATAACCGTTCCCTATCTACTCGTTCCACACCACTCAAGATTTTATCAACCTCTATCATGTCCCCTCTCAGTCTTCTCTTCTCTAAGCTGAAGAGACCCAGCTTGTCAAGCCTCTCTTTGTATGGAAGCTGTTCCATACCCTTTATCATTCTCGTTTCCCTTCTCTGTAAGTTTCTAGTTCAGCTATGTCTTTTTTGAGATGAGGCGACCAGAATTGCACACAATATTCCAGGTGCAGTCGCACCACTGATTTGTATAGAGGAATTATGACAGCCTCTGTTTTATTCTCTATCCCTTTGCGAATAACTCCTAACATTCTGTTTGCTTTTTTGACTGCTGCTGTACACTGGGCTGAGGATTTCAGTGTATTGTTCACAACCACCCCCAGATCCTTTTCCTGAGTGGTAACTCATAGCTTAGCACCCAGCATTGTGTACGCATAGTTTGGGTTATTTTCCCCTATGTGCATCACTTTGCACTTGTCCACATTAAATTTAATCTGCCATTTAGATGCCCAGGCACCCAGTCTCGTAAGATCCTGTTGCAGTTCTTCACAGTCTGCTCATGTTTTAATTACCTTGAATAACTTGGTGTCATCTGCAAATTTGATCACCTCACTCTTAATGCCCTTTCCCAGATCATTAATGAATACATTCAACAGCACCGGTCCCAATACAGATCCCTGAGGCACACCACTTTTTACATCTCTCCATTGTGAAAACTGACCATTTAGTCTTACTCTTTGCTTCCTATCCTTTAACCAGTTNCCTTGTCTCCTCTCTTCTCCTCTCTCTGTCCTCCATCTTGTCCCATGCAGTCTGTACAGTATGGAAGCATGTCTTCTGAGTTCTTAGTAAAGTTCTGTTTTGAAGAAACTTCTGCTGTGTGTTATTCAACAGAAAGCTAACTCTACAATAGATTCTTCCCCATTAAGCCATCTTTATCAACATATCCAGCAATTCTGTTTTTAATTATAGTTTCCACCATTTTGCCCAGCACAGATGTCAAGCTTACTGGTCTGTAGTTTCCAGGATCACCTCTGGATCCCTTTTTAAATATTGGGGTTACATTTGCCACCCTCCAGTCCTCAGACCTACAGTAGGCCTGCAATTTCGTATTTGAGTTCCTTCAGAACTTTGGGGCGAATACCATCTGGTCCTGGTGATTTATTATTATTTAGTTTGTCAATTTGCTCTAGAACCTCCTCCAGAGTCATGTTGATTTGTGACAGCTCTTCCAAATCATCACCTACAAAATAAGGGTCTGGCGTGGGTATCTCCCCAACATCCTCTGCAGTGAAAACCCAAGGAAAGAACTCATTCAGCTTCTCTGCAATGTCGCTTTCCTCCCTAAGCACTCCTTTCACCCCCTGGCCATCTAACAGCCCAATTGACTCTCTAGCAGGCTTCCTGCTTCTGATGTACTTGAAAAAGTTTTTATTATTAGTTTTAGCATCTTTAGTAAGCAATCCCCATAAAATACAAGCATAGCCTCTCAAAAATATACAGTGCATAAAATCAAGGCAGTAATATAAGAGAGGGCTAAAAGCAGCAGCAATAAAGATGGCAACTCTTTCAGGACAGCTAAGCAAAGCTTCATGGCCATGGCTGCACGGTCCTGAGAGATATATGACCGTGATCAGCCCAAGAATGGTCGGTGCCCTTTGGCTGCTGCCTCCAGACAGCTTGATCCCCTTTATTTGCATGATGGCAGCGTGCAGTAATGTTGTTTTGACTGTCTTTACGTATAGGTGTTGAAATCAGCAGTACGGAGAGCCAGAAGTGTGTTTCTATGCATCGGCATAACGTGTGCAGCTGTGCAGATGGCATAATTCAGAGGCGGTTTCTGCAGGAGCAGTCCGAGGGACAGCATTCCAAACCTGCCCTTCAGAGCCGGTTTCTGTGAGTTGCCTGTTGCGCAAAGTCAGATCAGCCCAAGCTGCTGGAGCTGAATGTTTAGCTTTGTGCCGTCCACTTTCATTCCCACTCTCAAGATAGAATGATAGAATCATAAAAAAATGATTCGAACAGAAAAACGAACCTGCTTTTCCCTTAATGAACTCACGAATGATCTTACAATCTCTAACTTTTCCTGACATCACCTGATTAACCAAGGCCATATTGATACAAAACGTGGCCTACTTGGATAAATTACCATGCATTATCTGGGATAGTGCGTGATAATTTACCTCCCGGGAAAAATTATCATGTAGGAATGTTTCTTGTGTTAAATAAATCCTGTCTCATGTCCATTCATATTCACTTACATGGCAAGGGGGGGGTTAATTAACAGCTGAGTAGGCGCAGTCAAACAAAATGGCTTAATACGTAGTAGACTTAACCCAAGAGTTATTTATCCCCTGGTAAGTCATGATTAGAGTTGAAATGAGTACCCGCAAAAATCGGTAAACCCAATGAATTTTCAACTCCACCCTTCAGATACTAATTGGTACCTGATTATATATTAATTCAGCTTAGTGATTGACCGGTTACCCGATTTTTCAACTTCTGCTTCCTCTCTTCTCCCCCCCCCCCTTGTTCTCAGAGGGTATTTTCAGATGTTACGAGATCACGCTCAACCACAGTCAATTCCCTGTGGTGAGGAATGGTCCCGTAACATCTGTTGGGGAACTGGAAGTTCTTCCCCAGATGTTTACCACACTCAATCCCTGCCGGGAATCACATTCCCTACGCAAACAGCTGAATCCGTGGGGCCGGTGCTGATCGCATGGTGAAGGTGATTCCCGATGGGGATGAAGGGGCCCGTCTTGTCTGGATGGGGATCACGGCCCGGAATCCCTCCCGGGATTCCGGCCCGTGGTCATTTCGGGAGGGCGCTGCGGCTGCATTGGCTGCGGCATCTGCCCGTCTCCCCAGAGGGTGGGTGGCGAGGGAGCGTGGAGGGGGCGGGGTGCGCGGCCCCGCCCTCTCCCCAATTCCCCGCCGGGATCCCCCGGCACGTCTGTTGGCCGTGCCGGAGTGATCCCAGCAGGGAATCTCAGGGTTGTTTCCGTGACGGGGCGAAGCCGCCCCGTCACGTCTGAAAACACCCAGACTCTTTCCCTACTCCTTGCCAACCATTATTTTGGAGATTCCCTCTAGCTCAGGGAGAACGTGGAGCTAAATGTTTGACAAGCGGGATCCTTCTTCAGCTCTCCCATAATACCTTCTGCATCCCCCCTAGTTTCAGAAACTAGGCTACAGACCTAGCAAAACACAACATAGGCTAAGGTCCAAAGAAGAGCTTGAGGAAAATGGAGCAGAGAGCACATATATAAAATTCTCACCCACAAAGGGCCTTGGAAGCATTCACTAATCTTTGAGGAAAGCAAGGTATCATCCTTGTTTTTGTAAGTACAGAAACTGAGGCAACGGGCAAAATAAGTGACTTTCCTAAGACCATGGAGAATTTTGGTGTAAAAATTATTATTAGAATGCAGAATTCTTGTTTTTTCAATCCTCTCTTCCCACCAAAAGATTGTTCCTCTACTCTTTGGGTTTGATTCGAAGCACATGGAAGTCAACTGGTGCCTTCCCACCAGTTTCCGTTCGTTCTAGATCAGCCACTCAATCTCTTCAGCGTGAATCAAGATTAATAAAGCCAGCATCCCAGCAGTCTTAAGAGATCTCTTCGGTTTACCCATTTTTCATCAACGCTGATTAAAAATGGAATAAATAAGAGACAGTTTAGTCAGTGTGCAGCAGTCCCTGACTGCAACCAAGCCAAGAATGTGCACCTGAGGCCGTTTTTAGACGATTGCGGCCGCGCTCGCGCTTGTTGTGAAAAAATGCCGGGAGCCGGGATCAGACGATACACTCCCGGCAATCACGTGCCCGGAAGGGGGACGCGGATGCTTTTACGGCCACGATTTGACTGGTTTGAAAAATCAACCCGGTCAATCTCCCGGCATTTTTTCAAAACAAGTGCGGGTGCCTGAGACTTCGCATCCCCTTGAATGTTTTGTCCCTTGTCTCTCCCTATGTCCCCTCTCCTTGTCTCCCCCCTCCAAGTCTTTTAGATTGTAAGCCTTAGGCAGGGACCGCATCCATCTCATTGTTCTGTAATGTGCCAGGTACACAGCTGGCTAATAATAATCATAAATAATAATAATGTCAGGGATGCAAGGAGCATTATCTGGTTATCAGACCTGGCTGTTCCGCTGGGCTTTTGGTGGGGAAGACAGGTAGTGGGTAGGGCTGGGGTGGGGGGAGGGTATTTTTTAGTTCCACTATTTATTGTATTTATACTTGTGATGATTTTAGCTGTTTTTATATGTTTTATATTGTTGTTTTAAATAGGTTAGCCGCCCTGAGCTGCCTGAGGCAGGATGGGAGTGGAGTAAAAACTGTTAAAATAAAATAAATAAATAATTTGAATTAAGAAGGAAAAGTGAGGCATTTAACACGGCTTACGTGGAGCTGTCTCTGGCTGCAGTTGGGGAAGAGCGCAGAGTTATGGAAATCAGATACACTGTGTGGAAACACCATTTTTGGACACAAAGCTGAGCTTTGTGCGTTCACAGCGAGATTCCGCCCCCCCTCCAAGACTCTTATTCAGCAAAGTAACTATAGCCATATTTTGCTACAATCCCACAGAAAGAAAAAAAAGGTGTGTGTGTGTGTGTGAAGGGACACACAAGAGGACTCGCACAGGCAGGCATGATCCAGCCATCACACCATTCTTCTCCTCCTCTGCACAGATGTTTACCTTTTATTGCTCTCCTGTTTACATTTTTTAATATAAAAAACCCCAGGAGATTAAGAAAAGTGGTAGAAACAAACTTAAAAACTCCATAGAGGGAAATGCCCCCCCCCCCCCAGCATTTAGTGGTCTCTAAAGCAAACACAATGGGATGGGATGGTGTTTCAAGTCTTTACAAAAGGGTTCTTTATCCCAAGCATATCGTGAGCTCTCCATCCTGCCGCTACCATGTTAAGATACAGGATTCATTATTTTTTTTACTGACGGTCTCAGATTCTATTTATAAGTAGCTACAACCAACTGTAAAAATATTAAATCTGACAAAGTACAAGCTCAGGGTGCTCCTGGGAAACCCTAAATTTTTCCATCTGACTCCGAGTTCCACCCTCTCACCCTCCCAAAGCCTCAGGATCGAACTCTGAGGAATGCTCCTCACTCTCTGCTCCATTTTGCTTGCCCCTGGTGTAATCTCCACTACATCTGTTCAAAATTCATTTCCATCCTTGATCTCTATCTCCTAATGCCTTCAGCTCCCTAAACTTTCTGAAAACACACGCAGGGTGGGAGGGGGGTCTCTTCCATTTGCACAGCTCCTGGTAATAGCCAGCTCTTTGTGTCCAACAAGAACTTGGTTGCTGGGTTGGTCCCAAACATAAGAGTTGGAAGAAAAAGATGCTAACACACAGGAAGAGAGCCTGCTGGTCCCCACAGTCACCCTGTAAAGACCCCACGTAGCCGCTACTCACATAGAAAGTGTGGGGAGCCCAACACATAGGAAGTCCCTGACATGGTTTCCATGGGTGTGTGGGTAGCCGCCATGTGCCCCCCGCCCCCTCGGTTTGGGCAGAGAAACCCAACTCACGGGCAGGAATCCAGGACTCCTGCTGTGCCAGCAGCAGGAATGGGCCCAGGGGAAGTGGCCAGCAGCTTGAGTGGGGTCAGGTGGAAGCAGCTCCACCGCCCGGCAACTCCAGCAGGGCCAGGAGCAACCTCTCCACAGGCAGGGATGTGGTTCCCATTTGCTTTGGGGAGGGGTTGTCCCATATGGGATGGGTAGGAAAAAGGGAGGTGAGTTTATGAAAGAAGCACCAGAAGAAACACCAGAAGGATCCACTGAACGGGGAGGAGAGGCAGGGGAGCATCACCACCTGCGGAGAGGCCACTCCTGATGTAGGGGGCCTGATCCTGCTGCTGTTGTTGCTCCTCCCGGCCCCACTCAAGTCGCCGGCCACAGGTGACCAATTCTTCTACCCTCTGCTTACTCTCTCATTGCATGGAGGCATTTCTTCTTAGTATCTCCCAAATCCATCTTTTCTTCACTTATCCCACTTTTTTGGTAACGACGTTGCTTGCAAACAGGTCATTTGTAATAAGGTAGCGGCCCCTGGAGTAAGTACTTGCAGGATGCGCCCCAAATAAGTTACTCTCTTCAGGGGACTGTCCAGCTCAAGTCTTTATTCTCCATGGGTTCCATCAGCTTTATATATGGTGGGGCCGATCCCATGGCTGGCAGATCCTGTGCAGCAAAACGTTCTGTCAATAGAGATGCATGTGCTTTCCATGAGGTGCTTGTACGGGATCCGCGGGGCAGGGATCAGGCCCACTGTCTCTATTCAGTGATACTACTATTCCCTAGTCAACCTTAGAGGTTCAGGGCTCCATGAGGCCAGCCCCTCTAAGTGGGTACTGCCACCCTTCAGGGCAGTGTCAAGAGTCCCTCTCTCTGCTATCACATTCCTCTACTTACCGTCTCTGTGGGCTGGGCAATGTCCCTCCTGTAGCCCACCAAACCCTTCAGCCCAGGCAAGCCCCTCTGAGCTGAGTTAAGAGGGAGCTAGCCTAGCTCCAGTCTTTCTGAAGCAAAGCTTCCACCTAGCAGCTGCTTTTTCCACTATTAGCTCTCCCTTAGCTCTTGTCTCCTCCCAGGCTCTCTCAACCCTAAGCTCTGGCTCAGTCTTTAGCTCTAGGGCTGGCTCCTGCCACGTCCTGCTCAGCTGGAGCAGATCAGGCACCGTCCTTCACCTAACACAGTGGCTGCACCTCCGCTAGCACCTGCATTCCTGCTGGTGCTAGCTCCCTTAAAGGCCAGCGTTTGGCTGCCACTGTACCCTGCCACACCATTTCTTATCTTGATTAACTGGCATCTCATTCCTTCAGGTCTGTCCATAATTCTGCTGCTGACTATTCAACTCTCTTTTCCATGCTCTAAATACAAGTTGACGCTGTCTCCCTATACATCATCTAAAGTAGTTTTGAATTTTTATTTGTCAAAAAGAACGTACGTGGTTGTTTATTTAAATGTATACCCCACCCTTCCCCATAGGCTCAGGACAACTGACCTTGGCGGACCATTTAGCCACACCATCCCCTGCTCTTGAGGGTTCCATGCAGGAATGGCACCAGCATATGCATGAGGTGATTCCATATAGTAAGCAACATGTGCACACTCCCATTACTGTCAGGCACGTGGGAGCAGTACACCCACAACTAGTGCTCAAACAAATAATTCGTTCCTGAATCAATGGCAATATTGATCGTCATGTCAGGAACCGTGCTGGATTTCCGCATGCATTTCCCACGTTTGGGAAGAGTTTCTCCCATGCGTAGCTTTTGCTGTTCCCTTCAGTGAATCTCTGACACTTTACAGCACATAGTGTCAAAAGGACCAAAATGCGTCCCTGAATGGGAACCTGAAGGAATTGCCGTGAACATTTAGTTTTTGCATCTTCAGCATTGCCCATTTCTATTAGAAACGGCATTTGCGGCAAACGTTTGTTTTACCATTACCACAGTTCTATTAAGGCAGTCTTAGCGGATTCCTAGGTGGGACAGTTATCAGCAGAATGCTCCTACTTTCAAACAGACACAAAAACGAGAATATTTGAGTGGCTCGAGGAAATGCATGGTACCAGCCATACCGAGCCCTACACACAGGAGATAAAACAGGACTGCATTCTCCTTCTTCCCTCTTACCGTTACTGAGAACGCAGTAATGAACAAGACGATAAGGCACTCAGTTTGCAAGGCCAGCATAACTCACCCAAGCATGCAATAGAAACTTCACACTACACATAGATGTTAAACATCACCACCTATTTGTCTGGGTCCAGCTGGTCAAGTTCGGAAAGTTATCCACAAGAAAATTAGCTTGCTAAGCACAAGGGGAGTTAGCGTGCCAGCACTTTCCCCTCTCTAAAGGAAAAGTAAATATCCCAACCACCCACCCACTTTTAGTTGCAAACAAGTTGGCACTGCTAATTTTGGCCTTCCAAGTGCACTTGGGATTCTCTGCATTTCCAATACAGGTCAGGCTTATCAGCACACACTTGTTAGTGCAAAAACCTCCTTTTCCTATCTTTGTTTCTGACACTTTCTTCATCCTGTCACTCTGCTGGAATAAGTGGGCTTGCAGAGCCCTTCACTAGCCATTTTAGCAAACACCTTCATTTTGTTTCAGAGAGATAGTCCACCCCTCCAGTTTGCTTGCCACAGAGAAAGGACAAATTATGCTACTGGACATATTGTACTGCACACGGCATCGTGCAAAGATCTCTTTTCAACTGCCTCCATTCTGGGTGTGACAGGCAACATTTAAGCCACATTTAAAAAAATAAAAATGTTTTGTTAATACAAAGTTCCATTGGTTGTACTCACAGTAGTAGTTCTCTGAAAAAGAGATCAGTTGTAGTTTCACTTCACTTCTGGGTCCATGCTCCATAGGCCTGACTGGGGGTGGGAATGTCCCAAGTTCAGAGTTCTGGGATGAAAAACTATGGGTGTTTTTAAACGAGACGGCCCCAGGTGAGGACCGTCTCATCTGAATGTCGTGTTGCACGCTCCACGCCCATCCATCCTCCCCCACCCCACGCATGGGCCTTTCAGCAAAAAGCCAATGTGGCCTGTGCGCGGATGAGGTGGGTGGGGCGTGGGTAGGGTGGCTGTAGGTGGGGGCGACTGTGTGAAGCACTCCCCTGCACGTGGCGCCCACTAGGGATGGGCAAACGCGGTTCGGATGTTTGGAGTTCGGACCGAACTCGGTCTGTTCGGACGTCCGAACCGAACGTCCAAACCAAACTCTCGAACGACCAAACAGTTTGGTCGTGTTCGGAGGCAGGAAAACCATCTTTCCAGGGCCGAAAATTAGGGTTCGGTTTCGGTTCAATTTCGGTTTCGCTACTTTTGAATGTTTGGCCAAACCGAACTCGGCTGAACCGAACCATCGAACCCGAACTTGGTTTTCGAACGGAACGACCGAACATCCGAACTGCGTTCTGTTCGCCCATCCCTAGCGCCCACGCACCCTCCCCCTGCACTGATCACAGACCTCCTGTGCCCACCCATCTCATTTAATAATACCCTACCTCACCAAGAGGTGAAATGCACTGACCTAATTTATCCATCTTAGCCCGAGTACCCATGAAACAGTTTTCTTGCCAAAGTAAGTGATGACAGAAACAAACCCTGGTTGCTCAAAGGGGAAGGAGGATGGAAAGAGACCTTTGCTGACACGGCATTTCTAGGGATATGGACTTGCAGGATGGACTTGTGTGTTACACCCACCCTGCATTCTCTGTGTTGGCTGCGTGCAGAGCAGCGGATTGAATTCAAGATTGCGCTGCTGGTTTTCAGGGGTCTGAATGGTCTAGGGCTGGACTATATTTGAGACCTGCTCCTGGAGCCTCCCCTTGATGGTTATCTGCACTCATAAACCATCCACTGTTTGGGACACCACCATCGTGCCTTAGGTCAGCAGGCGATCAGATCTTTGCTGTGGTGGCCCATCCGTGTGGAACTCGCTCCCTCCAAGTGTCCATCTTAGTTCCTCCCTCCTCATCTTTAAAAAGCACCTGAAGACTTAAGGCTGCTTGCCTAGGTTATACAAGCTCACATTCATTTTGATCCAACGTGAGATCATGTAAGGTAGGAATGCCATTTCCCTCAATTGTTAGTAAAACTAATGCTAGTTTCATCATGGATGACAGGACTGAAAATCCAGCCCTGTCACTCGCGTGAGTTGAAATTAATGTTAAATTTGAATGTGTACATGCAAATTTGGGGTTAACAGCATACGCCGTGAAATGTTGACAGATGTGTGTTGCCTTTGCCGTGCGCTACTAGCTGGGTAGAGGGGCATGGATCCTCCTTCTGTTTTCTCCCCGCTCGACACGAGTAGGGCTGGGCAAAGGGGCTTTGCTTGGGCACTGCTTTCCTAAGGGGTTCCTGGTGGGGGAGGGGTTGGGAATCCATACCCCAGTCTTCCTCCCCCCAACACCGTAGAGTTCTGGCAAAGCGGCTTTGCCCAGTGCTGGTACTAGTGTCTAGCAGAGAGAGAAGAAAAGGAGGATCTATGGCTCTCTTCACAGCTAGCGGCATTCGGCAAAGGGGCTTTGCCTGGGCACTATTTCCCTAGGAGATTCCCGGGGGGGAGGGGGGGGAGAACTGGGGTATGGGTCCCATGAGCGAATGCCTTAGCGTCCCCTCTCCCCAACAACTGCTCTGCGGTGGTGCCGAGCGCAGAGGAAGAGACTGCTTTTGTGCAGGGCACTGCCATTGTCTTCCTCCCTGCCTCGGACGGCAGCCTACAAACGCACCAGAGCTCCAGGATGTGTGTGTGTGGCAGCCTGAGTTGCCTGGGGGCGCTAAAATCCTAAGTCTGGCTCGGCCTGAACACAGTTGCAGAGACCAATGTTGACAATGGATGGTCTGACTATCAAGGAAAAGAGTTCGCTCAAGTTTAATGTTAAACCCTTCCTATAAAAACATGCTATGGAGAAAAACAAAACCAACTTTCCTCAGAAAATTCAAGGAAACTGAGAAACGTACCATAAAATAAACTTCATACCAAGAGATCACTTTGAAAGAGATAAGGTTTTTATGCCCCATCTGAAGACTATTTTAGTCTGCTAACTAAACCTGGAACTCCCTTCCCTGAATTCATTTATTCTTCTCTCTCCCAACCATCAAATCCTTCCTGAAAAACTAACTCTTCTGTCAGACTTTGCTTTCTTTCTTTCTTTCTTTCTTTCTTTCTTTCTTTCTTTCTTTCTTTCTTTCTTTCTTTCTTTCAGGGTTTCCTCTGTAACTAAGCCACCCACGTACACCTGCAACCTGTCAACTCTGGGAATGTCTCCCAGCCTGTCTCTCCCTATGTTCCCCCCCACCCCTTCTCCCTGGTCTCTCCTAGACTGCAAGTCCGTACCTGGCACTGAACAATTATTATTTAGAGACAAGTCCCTGCCCTGACTTGCAGTCTAGGAGAGACCAGGAAGAGAGAGGACATTGCTGATGCAATATAAATGCAGTAGTAGTAACAGTAGAAGATGAATATACCCCTAACTACTGGAGAAACTATCAGATGCCTCCATAATTCCAATTGCTCTAAGACGGTACTTTGGTTGGTTGGCAAGAGTGCACATCAACAGTGGCATGCTAGGTTTCCATATATTTTATATACATATATATAAACACACACACACACACACACACAAGAACAAGGCAGGACTTCAGTTGTTATATATTGCCAACTGAGATCCTGCCTTGTCGTGTATATATGCTCTTGTTTTTGGCATAGGATATATACATGCCAGTATTGATATGCACTCTTCAGTGCATCAGTTGGCTTGTAGACACAATAAATAAAATAATGAATAGTGGGGTGTACCTGACTCCATTTGTGTCAAGTCTTCTATGTCCTATTTGCTCACTGAGTTAGTGGGCGGAAGTGACCTAAAAAGAGAAGTCTAGTGATGGACTAGCTGTGTTTGCCGGGAACTGACCTAATCCACACTTGACCAAGAGCCATGATTCTTGGTTTACATTTATGAATTTGGATAAAGAAATATTTCTCTGCAGCCTATGCCCATTTATTTAATTTATTTTTTAACAATTCTGCTGGGCTTTTATTTTTTACTCGTAGTTTTCAGATGTGTGTGTGTGGTGAGTTTCTAGCACTTGGTTATAGAGCACTGCAGGCATTTACAGCTCTTTTTCTGTGGTCCTCCTCTCACGTACCAGTTAAGAAAAGCAGCAAGTCTCAACAGGGAACAAAAATACCCAAACTAAGAGGTTACAGAAAAGCTTTCACTCATCTTGCATGTGTATCACAAGACCAAGCTGATTAAGATGAATGTAAAAGCTCCCTGTTTACCCAGCGAGATGCTTTTCTTTTTCTGATTCTAAGGGAATGCCAACCATTGCATTCTGCCATAGACTTTGAAACTAGATAAAGAAAATGTATATAACAAGCTCGAATCTGGCTACCTGGGGCCATCAAAAGTTGTTTATGTATCTACACAAATGCTTATGAATAGTTTATGTGGAGGAGTTTTAATTTCTTTCTTTCGTTTTGTTTTTAAGGTGTTTTTTTTTTAGAAATATCCTTTGTTGAACAGGGAATAACAGGGTTTGCTTTAGGGCAATAAATAGGGTCTGAGTACACCAAGAAAAGGGGAAAGCACAAGATATTTTCCTAAGACTAGGCCGAGGATATGAAATTTATCTAAGAGTCAGGACTCAGATACAGAATATTTTATGCTTCTTGATCCTACAGCAAATCAGAAACATTGCACAGACGGCTAATGTTGGAATCCCAGATCTCATATTAGGGCCATTTGTAGTTTATTTAACACATGTCCCATTTTAGGCAAGGATCATTTCAGATGAATAGGCAAATCATTTATAAGTATGCGTTCACAAGGTGAAAAGTCACAGTGATTGTGCACGCTGCTTGTCAACTTATTTAGAGGAAATTGTGTAATCAACTTAACACAGCCGTTACCCTTTACCTTGAAGGTCAAGCTCACAGTTCCTGTATGTCACCACACTTGACAATTAATCACTCGGGAGGAAATTCAACATTTTACTTTAAATTGTAAAACTGAAGTACGATCACCCTCCTCCACTGAAGTTGCAAGGGCCATTCTGATTCAACGTAGTCTATTTTGCCCACATCTATTAAATACCCAGAAAAACTTGAGCAAAGGTAGTTTGATAGCATGCACCCGAAATTAACTGTATAAAAGCAGGGAATTAGATAGCTAGCTCCCCTCAACACCTCCTCTTCACTGCATTCATCTATATCTTGCAACTGGTTGGAAGATACAGTTGAGACCTGCACCACTGGACCATTAACTATCTCTTGCTCCATATGCATTTGGTAATTTATGAACCCCTGGTGACCTGTGAGGAAGAAGTCAGTGGAACAAACACTTAAGGGTCACACTCTGTTGTTAACTGAGAACAAAATGTTTCTACCAAAACTAATGCAATAAGAGAATGGACTTTATCCTTTAAGGCTACCTAGAAACATACTGGTCCCCCCAACTTTGATAGGCTGTCTAAATAGGCCTCATCCTCCCAGGTTAGATGTGCCGTAAGAGCAAACTGAAATGCAAAAGTTTTAAGAGATAATGAGTGAATTTCTATTTCTGATACCGACACCAGAATTACAGTAGGCCTACTTTAACAAGCGGAGCCAAGAATACATCAGGAGAGATGACCAATTTTTATGGCAACAATGCAATTCCGAGTGACCCGGAAGGAAGGATTATCTGTTTGCGCGCTGAAATCTCAAAACAACAAACTCCAGTGTCACGGCAGCGAGGAATGGGGTTGGTGTATAGTGTACCTTTTTGTTTGGTGAGACAACCCATAAACCAACACCAACTGTAGCCTAAGTTAGTGGTTCTCGAATGTTTTGAATCGACAAATCAGCTCTGGCAGACAAGTTAGCCTTCCACTTGTCTGCCCTAGTTGAGATCCTTCCCCAAGCACATACATCTTGCTTCCTATCTCCCTCTTCTCCATCCCACCCTCCAATTGCTTCTTCTCTCTCTTCCGATGTGGTCTTTTAATCTCTCTCCTCTTTGCCACCCCATCATTTTGGAGATTCACCCTCACTCAGTGAGAGAGAGGAGCTAATTGTTAGCCAGTGGGGTTTCTTCCTGCCCCTGCCCTTACCCCCCGATCACATTCTCCATCACCTGCGGGGGGGGCACACCCCAGCTTGAACGTAGGGCCTAGACCAACGGCAGGGTTCTTTCACTTTGATTTAGGGCTCAATTTAATATGGCCAATGATTTCTGTATGGCATATGCTGAACCACATAACAGACCAGAAGTCACCAGATCAGTGATGGCCCTCAACTGCATTCCAGTTCGGTCTCAGTTATCAATGTGGGTGTGGAGTCTTAAAGGAGTCCAGGGATATTAGACACTCAATGGCCATAGAATTTCAATGGGATCTTCTGAGCACTTAATTCTTGTAGTTATCTTTGAAAAACCCAGTGGCAAAGTCTAGGGATCACACTTTGTGCAAAGGAATTTCCTCTTTCACCTCCTCCTCTTTCATTTCTCTTTTCTTTCTCATTCCACATTTAAAGGCGATCCTTCTAGTTCGGTTTCAAGAGACACTGCTGGGTCAATGTGGAGGAGCTCGCAGTGCCAGTGCAGGTCTTCAACAAATAAAGAGAATTTCCAGAGCTGTTACTATGGCACTTCTCAAGATCCTACATTCATCTGGAAATGACCTGGTTCATTAATGCAAAATTACATCACTTTCTTCCTGCTCAATTCTGAACAGTGCTAATATTCAGCACAACATGAGTCAGTAAATTGACAATTTTGATTTCCTTGCTCATACTAAATGGTGCCTATGAATGTGCCCTGGAGCCCAGTGGAGCTACTTTTGGAGTGAGGTGCTAATTGGCACAAGTAAGCAAGCATATAAGAAACTGGCCCTTACGAGTTCCCTCTGTTCAGCTTAAACTCTGCCTTTTTAAGACTATAAAAGTGTAATGTGCAGGGTTAGAAGTTTTGTTTGCGCCAAACCCGTTATTAACAGTCGCCATATGTGGCATGTCAAGCGACTCTGAATTTGCTGCATCCACGGTTTTTACTTTCCCATTTTTTTTTTTTTTTTTAAGGGCTTGGAAATGGCAACAAAAGAGATAATCCTTCTTTGTGGGTAGTATGCCCACAGTTAGCAACACACACATCTGGATCGAGTGTCAATGGCCCACTGTTATTCAAACAATTTGTAATCAACACAGACTGCGCAGTGAACTAGCGAATGAGAGCATATAGCTTTTTATTATTAGATGCCCATAGTGTACAAATAAAGTCGAAACTTGCGGCAGTTAACAATGACCCATTTTGTTTGGCCAGATTCACTGAGGCGCCTTTATTGAAAGATGCAACACATCCATTTCTTAGTTGGACTATAAATGGGAAAGATTTCAGAAAATCTTGCTGCATGTATTCAAAATTCTATAAAAAGTCAAGTACTGTAGAATTTATAGTATTTGAAAAGTATATATATATATATATATATATATATATATATATATATATATATATATATATATATATATATATATAAAAAAAACTTATATATACTTTGATATATATATTAAAAAAGCCCAGTCTTTAGCTACGTGGGTGAGCAATGTCACATAACTTGTTCCAGTAGCTGATTTTACAAGATACGTAACAATATGTACCAGCATAGCCAAAGGCAAGACTGGCCCTTAAAATTTTATATTATGATTTGTGTTTAAACATCTAATTCAGTCTCAATGACTCATATTCTCCACTCGCCCCAATGCTAAATCCCCAATTCCTGTGACCCACGTTAACTTTTTATTAAAATAGTCTGGAATGGATACAGAATGACTTTGTTAGCACAGTATTTATGGGCATGATCTTGCAAACTTTCTCAAAAGAGCATGAATGTATCGGATCTTGAAAAAGATGCTAGGTTGGCTTGGTTTGCAATGGCTATTGCAGAGATTTCAAATTCTCTAGCTTTACTGCTGGTTTTTGTAATCCTTTGCTGAAATGTCTCAATTCTTATGCATGAGTAATCTCACTGGCTCACTAATCTAAGTAAACATTCCATACTTTAGCTACTAGACAACTCTAGCGAGATCTCATGAAATCTGCCAGGGTGTCCAAGGGATGTCAATGTCCTTTCCTAATAAGATGAAGGAGTTTGGATCCCTGGAGGCACTTGAGGCGTAGTAGCAACAGACGTAAGATATAGTAGCCTTCAGGTTGCTCTGACTTATGCTGAGAACTGAACCAGTATCAGATGACTCCAGGGTTCAGCACCTGCAGTCAGGGCCAGTCTTAGAATTTGAGGCAGGAGGAAAGTGAGGAATTTAGACTGAGCAGCAACTTCCCTCATAGTTTTGGCCTGGGTTTCCTCACTGGCTGTCTTCCTCTCCTTCCTTGCAGTTTCACAGCTGCAAGCAGAGGGAGGCAGCTGGCCAAGGGACAAAGTCAGAGCATGAGGAAAGAAGCTGCCGCTTAGTCCAGAAATCTCAATTCCCTGCTCCACCCAGGACTGACAAAATGTCAGGCCATAGCACTGGCTGCTTTCACCTCAGGAAGTAGCGTAGTGCTAGTGTGGCGCTTGGGGCCTTTGTCCTGTTTGCCCTAGGACTGGCTCTGCCTGCAATAACCTAGGACCAAATTTCTTCCTTTCCTTGCTCCCCAGAATTCCATGGAGAACTCTTTGGCTGCAGTTCAGGACTGTACTGGGCATGCTAGTTTCCTTTAAGGCAAGAATCAATTCAAACAATATTTTTACTGAATATTCATGTTGGTTTACGTTTGTGTTCTATTTCCGCCCCCCCTTCTTACAAGTAACACTTATTACCACAGTGTCCAACCCCTCTTGATCTATCCGTGAAACCTGAAGCTTGCACACATAGGGTGAAAACAGACATGACGCTAACCTTGGTGGTCATTTAGGCATGTTGGAGGGCTGCATAGGGCACCAATACAGCCCTGCAACATGCATAAATAACGACCAAGGGTGGTTAAAGGGTGGTTAGCGTCATGTCTGTTTTCACCCATACATGTACACAGGATTGTTACGCACATTCCAACGAAGAATTTACATGTGAGCTTTAATTGGCTACTGTAGTTCCCGCTTACGAGCAGGTTTGACAATGGGAGCATCACAAAACTTTTCAACCAAACCTGAGCAAAGATTTCTTTCTTAGATGCAACAATAAAACCCCATGCCTCATGATGGCACCATGCAGCTAAATTAATATACATGACATGCTTTAAGATGCTCAATCAAAAACACACTATAAAAGTACCAATTATTATTAGACATGGGCCCAAATCAAAACTTGAGAGGAGAACATTCAAAAGCGGTGCAGAAAATCAGATTTGGAGATAAACTATACAGATCAGGCACATTATTAATGTAGGATGGTGTGCGGGATTGCCATGATCCCCCTGGGGGGGGGGGTATAGGCATGGGGGAGGGATCAATTGTGGGTGGTTTTGGGAAAGAGTTGGGGGGGTTGAGTGTGGGTTTAATGGGGAGTTGTGGGAGTTCAAGAGCATTTTTATATGACATGTAATATTTTTACTGTTTGTGAGTCACCCTGAGTTTTTGGGAAGGGTGGCATATACATTTAAATAAATAAATAAATAAAATTTATTGACATCACTTAAAATGAAAGTCATTTTCTAAAAAATAAAATAAAATACAATTTTACTTCTGAAATCCAAACTGTAAACTTAAAATTTTGATTACAATATTTAGAGGGCAAGGACTATGGAATTCACCAATGTCCGACACTTATTATTGACTGTGCTGGATGGCACAGTTCTATTTTATTCAAATAGAACTAGGCAATATAGCAGCAGAGCGTTCATCTCAGCCTTGTGTAGATTTACATTTTGCCAATTTATAATTAGTTGCAGATTTTCAATTACTTTCTCGCTTACAAAACAGTTTTATTTGCATTGTGTACTTACCACTTAACTCAAATTGCACCCAAATTGGTTGTTTTAAGACGCGACACAAATTTTCAGGGCCAAAGCAAATTCTATATATTTGAGTGTAGCGCAGCATCTGTATTTTAGTCTTCAGTGATAAAAGTGTACAGAATTTGGCCCAAACTCAATCATATAATATCAAAATGCCTCCTGTGCAATTTGTCAAAAGAAGATTTTTTTTTTGGCAACAACATATAAAACTCCAGCAATGTATAATGAACATAATCTCAGAAAACAAGTGAAGTTTGTTTTGTTTACTAATTGAAACTGGTAAACCACTGTAGGCAACTTGGAATCCGACATAAGATCAAAGGCAACAATCAAAGTATCATATGCTGCTACTCGACTTAAATATGGTCCGTTGCGTTTAGTTTCATCCCTTGTAGCTTCCTCATTTTTTACAGGAGGTTACTGAAATTTAAGATGCAAGAATATTTGAGTAACAGCGACTACACATGATAACTCTGAGCTAAAACTAATAAGTACCAGCAATTGCTTTTCTCAGTTATTAAGTTCAAGTAGGTTCTTCTGGAAGACCTAATAATACTCCAATGTTCCATAAATTCCTCGTAATATTCCAATATTCAGCCTTTGGTTGAAATCCTAAAATGAACACTTCAGCCATGCCCCATTGACCATAATGGGATGCCACACGCATCTACAATGGTTCCCAAATCACTATGTGTATCAGCCCATTTTGGGATTTACACATAATTCCACAGCCATGAACAGCAACAAAACATGCCGAGTATATCAACTGTCAGTCATGGTTATGATGCAACACAATCTGGACTTTCAATCCCTACAATGAACCAAAACAGTATGTTCTTATTCATTGCTAAGGGAGCTTAATACATTTTACAAATCTATTTACACATTGCATTAAGCATTATAAAAAACTGGATGTCTGAGATCTAAATTTGAGGTGGTTCCTGGGCTTTGACTAGAGTTGAAACAAGTACCCTCAAAAATGTGTATACTCATTAAATTTCCGGTATCTGAATTGACCTGCCCACTTTGGATGCGAATCAGTGCCCGATTAATACCCAATGTCCTAGGATATCAACGTGGGCTCCTGGAATATGGACTTCCAGTCCCTTTTTTTTGGGAGGGGGGGGAAGAGTTTCCATCCCAATTTTCCAATTGTCTGTCCCAACTGATTGGTAACCAGAAAACTAGTAAATTGACACCAGAAATGGATGATTTTTCAGTTAGTTGGGTACCCTACTGGTAATCAGGTAGCCCCATTAGGTACTCAACTGACATAGTACCCCAAAATGCAGGTATTGCCAAAAATAGATACCTGTTCCAGCTCTAGTTATGACTTGTGACTATTATAAGGCAAAACTTTGTACAGGGGGGTAATTTCAGGTGTGTGTGTGTAAGGGACAACTGTCAGAATGTGTGCACTCTTGGATTGCTTTAAAATTAAAATGTGAAAGGTAGTCTGTTAGGAGCATTTGTCATGATTATTTTCTATATTTTTACTGAAGGAGCTCAGTATGAAACAGGGACAGGAGGGGGTGGGGGAGGAAGATGAAGTCCCCCACCCCACATTTCCTAAATAGTGCTCTTTTTGTGTGCACCTGATGTTCATGAATGGTTAGCTTTGCCTCACAAGGCAGACACTAGACAAAACTTTAAAAGAAATATTTTCCAGTTTTACACTCTATTTTTAAAATCCATGTGCAGAAGGAGAAAGTGCTATGAGGCATACCAAGGTGAGGGAATCTTTCCCTCCCAGGGGCCTCTCTGAAAATTAGAACAAGCTGTGAGGGTCGCATACAAGTTGGGGGTAGGGGCTTAAGGGGATTGTCCAGGAAGAGGAGGATCCAGATCACAGAGTTGTGCCATGGATCTATCTGCCGTCCTTGGGTGCATGCCCTCATCTCTGCTCTGTTACCCTGAACTCAGTCTTTCAGTGCTTGGGGGTAGGAACTAGAATCAGAGGCCAGATCCAGGACTTGAAATGGGTCACATAAAAACTGGTGGTGGGTTTCATTTTGGCCTCTGGGCCTGAGGTTCTCTATTACTGAGCTACATGATGAAAGTACTAGACTGCAGTACATATGCATTCTAGATGTAATGCTATATCATTGTGCATATTCTATTATGCACAAGAACAATTCAATAAAAATTGAAGCCTGCCCGTTCTGCTTCCCTGGCATCACCGGACTGCTTTCTTTCCACACTAAGACATGGCCATTGAATCTTTTAACTTTTGCCTTTAAATCAGTTGTAGATCCATGACAAGATTTTACATCCCACCCCATTGTTGGCAAGATTCCATAATTACCTCCTTTAAAAGACTTTATCCAAACCCTTTTGAAGGTTTAAATAAATTATATGCACTGCTTCTCCTTTATCCATTATTTGTTAACCATTTCAAAGGACTCTGACAGGGTAAAGGAATCACGCTGGTTTGTCCCCTTCATTTTATCCCTCATCTAGGTGTTTTAGAAACACGGTCCTATGGATTCTATACTGCTACGACTGCAGTAATTTGTGCAAAACTTGCTACTGGGCCAAATTATCAGAGCCGTTACCTACAGCCACACGGAATGTGTCTGCAGCTTGTATGTACTAGGGAACTAACAGCATGGGTGCTTGCTCTCTGCGCAAGCTCTGCGTTGCACTAGGGTAAGGGTGGGGAACTTTTTCCTTCCCAGAGCACGAGCTCTGAGGGCCACACAGAAGGTGGGGGTGCTTAAAGGGTGCAGTTAGAAAGAGGTAGGTTCAGATAATGGATCAGTTCCTTAGCCTTTTGTGCATGGCCTCATCTCTGTTCTCTTACCCTAAATCAGTCTTTCAGTGCTTGGGAGTAGAAACTGGATTCAGGGGCCAGATCCAGGAAGTGGAAAAGGACCACATAAAAACCAGCTGCGACTGCATTTGAAAAACTGCGACCCCAGGTTGGAGGTTGGACTCCAGCTGCAACCCCAAGTTGGAGGTTTCCCCACTCCTGCACCATAGAGCCTGGCCACATAGCTTCCAGGCTGGAAGGCTTTGGAAGAACAGAAGGGAAACCTCTGCCCCATCCCACACACTGGTAACCCATACCCAACATTCAAAACAAATTACGCAAAAAAATAAACAAACCACATCATTCACCTCTTGTGCATAATTTACTCTGCCCCACAGGAATTCACGGGATTTGGGTTGCCCACAGGGTCCCATGTTATCTGCGTTTCCAACAATTGATGTCACTGGTGGAAACGAAGAGAAGACAGGCCCTAAATTTCAGGGATTGCCCTTAGCGCTAGGTGAAAAGGAAAAAAATAAATAATAGAGTACAGGACTGGCCACCCTTCTAAACCATAGCTTTCTTACAAAGTAAATTACATTTAATAGTAGCTTGGACCACATTTGAATCACACATTCATGACCTCCAGGCTGGATTATAGCAACTACTCCTACTCCTCTCCTCCTTCCTTCTCAATTTCCATTGTGGTTGCCACCGTCCCTCAGGCACGTAGTCTGGGATTCATCTTTGACTCCTCCCTCTCCTTCACGTCTCAGATTCAGGCTGTTGCCAAATCCTGTCACTTCGCCCTGTATAAGATTGCTAAAATCCGACCCTGCCTTACTGTTGCCGACGCAACCCCCTAGTTCCCGCTCTAGTCATCTCCTGCCTTGACTACTGCAACTTCCTCCTTACTGGTCTCCCCTGCTCTGATCTCACCCCCCTCATCTCCGTTCAACGCTCTGCTGCCAGAGTCATCCACCTGGGCCATTGCTTTGATCAGGTTCAGCTCCTCCTCTCTGCCCTAAACTGGTTCCCTCTACAGGAACGCATTCAGCACAAGCCCCTGGTCTTCACCTTCAAGGCTCTTCATGGCTTTGCTCTCACATATCTCTCCGCTTTGGTATCCCACCACTCCTGCCTGGGAGCTTTGCTCCTTCTTTGCCCGCTCACGACTCTGTTGCTCCTCTAAACATCTTTGCCACTGCTCTCTTGCTTCACCCCATGACTGGAACTCCCTCCCTGGATATGTTCATTCTGCTCCCTGCCTCCCGACTTTCAAATCCCTCCTGAAAGCCTACCTCTTCCGTCAGGCTTTCCCTGGTCATGAGTGAAACTGTGTCCTCTTGCCCTGCACTCAAAAATCTCTTCCCTGTAACTAAGTTAAGTACGTACATCTGCAACTTCTCAACTTCATGTATGGGCATACAAAATCCGGGTCGAGGTCCCGATATTTAAATTTCCCTACAGAACTGGCACAAGCTACATAAGAGACTGCCTCTTCTATCAGTACACAGACGACCTGAAGGAACAGCCATATTCCACTGACTCAGTCAACCACAAGAGTGAGACTTGTGAGTTCAGAAGACTGAGCCATCACAAGCAGCTGGCCCAAGAATGGGATTCACTTCAGTAAGAGATTGAAAGGGCAACAAACCTCATCCCTCTTTGGAACAAAGGAGCAAAACCTCTTTGGCTGACCCTTACTGATTCAGGCAGATGTGATCATGTTACGCCTGCCTTGCGTTCTCTGCACTGGCTACCTCTAGAGCGGCGGATTGAACTTAAAATTGTGCTGCTGTTTTTAAAGGCCTTGAACAGCCTAGGCCCTGGCTGTATTTGAGGCCTGCTCCTGGAACCTCACCCTACTGGCTATCTGCACACAGGAACAGCCCTCTGTTTGGGGATCCCGCCATTGCGTCGTACGTTGGAGGACAATGAGGCCTTTGCTGTGGAAGGCCCCTCAGTGAGGAATTCTCTCCTGCCAGATGTTTATTTCCTCCCTCCTACCTTCAAAAAGCACAAAAATATTTTTTTGTTTTGTTTTCCCAGGTGCTTTTAGAGGATTCACTGCTGGTCCCCATTCATACATTTCCCCATCCCTTTTAAAACATTTAAAACGGATTTTATACACAGTGTTTTATTGTATTTTAAATGTTGTAAAATGTCCTGAGTGCCACCTAGTGGAGGGGTGCTGTATAAATAAAATTAGAATGGTTATTTAATCAATAAATACAATTACTACTAATAAATGTTAATATATTCCAAGAAGACACATTGGTATATCCTTACTAACGTTTGTACTAGGGTAACCTGGTAGAAATATAAAAGAAGGTATGAAAAAACCCCACTCAATTCTTTAGTTTCAATGTCAATACTAGTCAGTTCTAATAATTTATAATGTTTCTAGTTGTCTCTCTCTCTCTGACAGGACCTCTCTGTCACTACCTGCAAAGAGTAACAAGGGAGTGAGTATTTCCCCATCACCTTCTGATGCAAACACATGATTTAGCTTGTCTGTAATCTCTTTATCTGTAAGCTGATCCCGATCTGACAGCCGCAATGAAATAATTAAACCCCTTGCAAAATTTAAAATCAGAATAGTCACTCTGCTAAAAAGGGGGATGATAAGTGTCATATTAGAGTATCTCTGTTTAAAAGGTATTCGCGTTGAGTTACCTATTTATCCACCTACCCCATCTTTCTTCACCTTGCAATCTTATAAACACTTTGTAAGAGCGAATAGTATACTAACACTGTAGTATTAACTATAGCTTCACGTTCTCTTCCCTCACCAGCTCCAGTGATTCAGAGAATAGTCTACTAAAAGATGATTATATTAAACTACTGCAACCTCCTCCTTGCTGGCCTCCCTCGCTCCCACCTGTCCCCCCTTGTGGCGATCCAAAACTCTGCCGCCAAGATCATTCACTCTGCCCGTCGCTTCGACCATGTGACGCCTCTCCTCCTCTCCCTTCACTGGCTCCCCCTTCCGGAACGTATCCTGTTCAAACTCCTGGTTTTCACATTCAAATCGCTCCATGACCAAGCTCCCCCTTACCTCTCGGACCTAATCGCCCTACGCGCTCCTGCGCGAGCTCTCCGCTCTTCCGCTGTCCCCTCCCTCGCTCTCCCTCGCTTCTCCTGCTCGCCCAACCGCCTTCGTCCCTTCTCCCTCGCTGCCCCGCATGCCTGGAACTCCCTCCCTGCCGACGTCCGCCTCGCCTCCTCCCTCCGCTCCTTCAAATCCCTCCTCAAGACCCATCTTTTCCATGCTGCCTTTCTCAATGCCCTCTAGTCTTTCCCCTTGCTCTTACTGTCGGCCCTCCTCTGCTGACTGCTGCTACCGACCACCTTGTAACCAAGCCAAGTACACGCGCCTGAGACTTCGCATCCGCCTGAATGTTTGTTTGTCTTCTCCCATGTCTCTCCCACTGTCCCCTCTCCTTGTCTCCCCCTCCTTGTCTTTTAGATTGTAAGCCACAGGTAGGGACCGCAGCTGATTATATGTTCTGTACAGCGCCAGGTTGTTACTGGCGCTTTATAAATGTTTAATAATAATAATAATAATAAAACTGCAGTGAGAAAGCTAAGTCAAATAAATAGGCCTTGTACTTTGTTCTTAAGTCAATGAATTTGGTGACCCTCTGACATCTCGGAACAAGTAAGCTTCTCAGTTAATGAACTGGTATAGGTGGAGAGTGAGAAATGGTTTTAAGTTCTCAGTAGTTACCCTTGTGGTAACTTTCAAAGGGCACCTGGATTTGGAATAATTCCCAAATCAACTCGCCTTTTAGAAACAACAACTCAAAATTTATAATGGAACCAGAATGTCCTAAGACTTGCCAAGAATGGTGCCCACGAGGATAATGGTGTCCTCTAAAGTGAATTACAGAAATGCCTTCCATCTTACACTTGGAGTGTTCTCCACCCCGCAAATCCTGCTAACCCCAGCTACTGCAAGAGACCTTGAGGTGACAGCCAGTCAAGCGAACGGTTCCTCTGGTTAGAAGGCTTTCGCAGTAGAACAGTGACGGACTCTGGAGGCCACGGGCACTTCTACAAGTAAAAGGCAAGTGAAGTCATTCACCCTTCATGACAGAGGATCTTTGTAAGATGCTCTGTGCTGGCATATTCTGTACTTTTATCTTTCAAGTTTCCAAGGGCAGCCTCAAAGGGAGCGGCAACATTACCCAGAGAACATGGCAAGTGTGAAGCAACTAATTGTTCTTGAAATAGTGAAAATTTAATAAGTAGGCCACCTGGATTCTATTATTTTTGCCATCAACATGTTCCATCATTTATCAGGAAGTTTTGTAATTTTGCATAATTAAGTCTCCAAATAATGTTGATTTTAAACGCAGTTACTGTATAGTCTTCAAGTTGATGTTTTTTTTAATTAAACTGGAAAATATAATTTGGAAGGGGGACTGTACTTCATTACAGTTCCTTCTGTCAAATAACTTTTAATTGTGTGACAAGGTGCCTGAGGAAGTCATTGTTTTTTTAAACAGCTTATGCCACTCGAAAAGGATTACTCCCTTTGTAAGTTGCTGTTTCAACTGAAGGGTACCAATTAATTAAGCCATTTACATAAAACTGTCTTGGATCAGCTACCTACAAAGATAAAGGCTGAAATCTACCTTCTAATTGAACAAATAAAGTTTTAAGAATAAATATATGTTGGTAATTATAAATTAGGGGAAAAAAAACAAATGTGCCAGAAATTAATACTAAATTTGCATCATCCAAAATTAACAGGGCGTAGTCTATCCAAAAAGCGTGTTCTTTTAATTTATCTTTTATTTCCTGTCACCTAATGTGCCAATGTATCATTTGATGTCTTGTGTTGTCACCTGATGTGATGTGACAGAAGGCTTTAGGTGTCTCGATTTCAAAGGACATGTTGACTGTTGAATGGGTTTACTTTTTCAGCTTGGAAATAAGACTTATACCTGACACAAACAGTCATTATATACCCGGCATGGAACTAAGAATGATATTATTTACTTGCAAAAAAAGCCTGGGGTTCTGTAAGGCACGTAATCAAAAGTAATATTGCTAACTGTGTGCAAGTGTGTGGAGTTAGCTGGAACAGGCTAGAACAAGTAGAATAAAATGAGGACATCTTTAGTTGTAATGAATTCAGAGGGAAAGCAGCCTCTCTTTTTAGCTCTGGACTGTGATCTCTCTTGCCCTTTCTCTAGGTTTTCTGATAGGATAAGTTGAACCCATGCAAGTTCATCATTACAATGGCACAATGCTGTAAATGAACTACACTGAACCAGCTACACTGGCAGTTTCAATCCATGTAGGTCAGGGGCAGGAAACCTTTTCCCACTCAGGGGCCACTTTGAAAACAGAGAGCTAGTATGGTGGAGTGGTTAAGAGGGCAGTAGTGGAACCAAGAGATAAGGGGAAGCACCAGTTCAAGTCTCGCCTTAGCCAGGAACTCACTGGGTGACCTTGGGTCAGTCACAGATCTCTCAGCCTAACCTACCTCACAGGATTGTTATGAGGCTTAAGAGTGAATGAGTTAGTTGTTAATGTTACAGTTAATAAGTTAAAGAATTGTAAGCCAGGCTGAGATAAAAATATATAAATAAAGTTAGTACAAGTGCTGAGGACCATGTGGAAGGTGGTGTGCTTAAGGGGTGGCTCAGGAAGAAAAAAGGTCTAGATTTCGGAACTGTCCCTTATCTTTATGCTCATGCCCTCATTCCTGCTTCCCTGAGATAATCGTTCAGTGGTTGGGAGAAGGAACTGGAATCAGGTGCCAGATTCAGAACTGGAAAGGGTCCAAATAAATACTAGCTGTAGGCCACATTTGGCACCTTCCAACATTCAGAGATGGACGTCAGGTACACTTCCAGTAAGCAGGCACTAGATTAATGGCCCAATCCTTACTGTACTTGAACAGGACATGGCACAAAAGGGCTCTATGATTTTTTTTCCCCTTCTAAAGTCCAATCACCAGTGTTTTTAACACTGGCTAAAGGAGGGGGGGAAAAAAAATCCCTGGAACATATTTACTTATTTAAATTTATTATCCTGCCCTATCCCGAGGATGGGTTAAAACACAGGGGGGGGGAAACTTAAATGTACTTAAGCATTGTTAAAGTAATTTTAACCTAGAATATTAAATAGTATTATCTTAGAGAGTGAGGTTCAGTATCCTACAGTACAAAGAGGTGTTTTCAGGGATGGGGATCACTCTGAAAATGAGTACAAGCTCCAAGGGCTGCCTAGATGTTGTCAGTTCTCAAGGAACACGGCTCAAGAAAAGGAAGGTCGAGATCATGCCAGGGTAAGGGGGATCTCTGCCCCCTTACCCTGCACTCAGTCTTTCAGTGCTTGGGGGTAGGAACTGGATCCAGGGCCCAGATCCAGAAACTGGAAAATACAGACTTGCTGAGGGCCGCACTTCGCTCCTGGGCCTGAGGTTCCCTGCAATAAACACATCATACTTACTTGTATGTAAAACCAGATTTCTTATCCTGAAACATGTATGAACAACTTTGATAGAACTTCTTATGGGGTTAAAATAACCACAGGTGTAGGTGCTGGCAGGATCAGGGCCCAAGTTAACATCTATAGAGGTTTCATACCGGAAATTGCCCAAATGGCCCCTCCCTTTAAAGTCTAAAACACAGCTTATACTAACTGTAGTTACTACCAGAAGCAAGCTTCTTATAAACAGCAACTTGGGTTTACTGTATTTCCCCAATTGGTGACACACTGAACACGAACCCCTGCTTCTAAACACTAGGAAGGAGGAATCTAATATTTTGCCTTCTGATCGCTCCTTAGCTGAGCTGTTCCTTTAACGAAAGCCATGGGGCTGCATTCTTCCCCACCCCTCTTCATTCTAAAGCCACATTCTAACTTTGGTTGAACTCTACAGTAAATTTCTTATCCCACCCATCCTCCTCATTCTACAGTTGAGCTACTGTCATTCGCCTTCAACAGTCTTGTTACACCATGGTGAGAAATCTCCCAGGGGGCTTTCCAGGTGCTGCAGCAAGCTTAAAAAATGTGGTCACCTAAATTCCACACAGACATACGAGACCTTGTACGGGATCTCTCATACTTAGAGGCAGCTGCAAATAATGGCAGCCAGCCTTGCAGAGGCTGAGTGGAATATGTGCGTGTGTGTTGCAAGCAGCGATAATTAGGGAGGAGAGGCTGGCGTTATAATAGACCAAAAAGCGATGAGCTGCCAGCATCAACTGGTCACATGTCAAAACAGCTCAATGCATTAGTCAGTTAGCAGGAAGTCATAATATAGACCCACTGGCTTTGTGTCAGCTCTTATACTAAATCACGTTCAGAAGCTTCCAGGTACAAGTTTTAGCGACTCCTTTGACTCCACTCTAAATATAATGCAAGCTAAATGTGACAATCCAAACGGTATCTCCTACCTTAGTTTCAAAAATAAGTTTCAAGAAATCATCCTAATAAGTGTATTGCAAAAATGCTGTGGGGACATCAGCAACAAAAGCTAAGATTGCATGAGAGAGGTGGTGTATGTTTTGGTCATTAGATGGCTCAGAGTGCAGGAATTTAGCATAAAAGACCCTTTTATTTCCCCCCCAACCCGGGGAGATTTTCCTCCCATCACTAATTTTTTTAAAAAAATGACAGCAAATGAAATACCTCCATGAACAGCCAGCAGATTATGAAAAAGCTCTGAAGGGTGTGTGTTTTTGTTTTTTAAAAACTTTTATCTTCCAAGTAGCATTTTAGGAAGTTCCTTTGTAAGATAGGCCATTTTTAGCTGAAACACTAACATGCATGTCTACCCAGTGGACACGTGTGCAAACGCCCATCTAAAAGTAGCGGTACATGGGTGCACGCTCCCACGCCCCTCCACCCATCCCTACTCATCTCCCCGTACAGAGCAACCCGGCTTTTCCCCAGTTGCTCCATGCGGGGGTGTGAATGGGTGAGTGCGGGTGCACACCCATCCTCCGCGGTGTGAAACGCCCCCCCAACCACCACCAGAAGTCCACGTGTGATCCACTGAGCGCACACAGACCTGCCTCCCAGCCGGGTCCGTTTAAAAGCAGCCATACAGTAACACCACGGTCTCCGAGGTAGCATGAGTCCCAATATCTTCAATGGGACCCAATATCTTCAATGTGTCACCATTAGGGATTAGTGCTGGCATTTCACAGCTTGAGGACCGGACTGTGCTGTTACTCCTCCTTATTACACATTGAGAGCCTGTAGCTTTCTACGTCCTCTTACAGTAGGAGACAAAAGGCCTGACTAGTTCCAAGCTATATTCTGATCTCTTGGCCCATCTGTTGCACTGCATTTTGTTTGTGTGTTGAGGACAACGAAGAATTTAAGTTGCGTGATACTTTCTTTTGTTAAGTTTATGTGTTAAGATGTTTTTATCACTCTGAGTCCATCCTTTACCCTTTCTTTTTCTTTTCTTTCCTCAGCGTGATAGCAGGAATGTTTTACATGGTCACAGAGTCACTAGCTACTGGCCCGATATAAGCTTCATCCCCGGAGAGTCTCTTGACTCTGTAATGGTACTTTGCGACAGTTTGTAATGAAGTTATAGGTGGGAGGCACTACATAAAACCAAACTGAATTTCTGCTCATGGTGTTTGCATAATTGTCAGAAGGGAAAATTCTCTCTGGTGAATTCCTCAGAGCAGATACTTTCTTCCCCCCAAAAGTAGTCAGTTAGACGACTAACGCGCTCTACGTGGGGCTACCTATGGTGACGGCTCGGAAGCTGCAGCTGGTGCAGAATGCGGTGGGCCAGCTCCTAGTGGGGCTGGGTCGCCGGGAGCCTATTACACCGGTGCTCCGATCACTGCACTGTCTGTCAATAGTCTTCCGAGCCTGATTCAAAGTGTTGGTCTTGGGGTAAGTCTGCCCAAGGCGCAGTAGGTATCTCGTGTGGCTGCACACACTGAGAAGGTAAAAACTGCTCAGAATTTTCACACAAGGAAAGGAAACTGCGTCCGACATGGCGTACATTATGTGAATGGAGAGGAGAAAGGAAGTGGAGGAAAGGTTCTTGTTAGCGTAACTAGCTTTGTGGATGAGGGGAATGCTGTGGACATAATACTGCTTGGCAAGCTACCGCCTGTCCCAGCCCCTGCCTCTCGGCACTCCCTTGATGTTCTTAACTGAGTGTCCTGGGGGTCCGAAGCGAGGCTTGGGGGGGGGGGATTTTTGGGGTGGACGTTTAATTATATACATTTGATGATGTTTTTATGTGTTTTTATTGTTTTATTTGTTGTAAGCCATGCCGGGATGCTATAGGCATTGGGGGGTGGGGGGAGCAGCCTATAAATATAAATAAATATAAATAAAAATAAATTTCAGCAAAGCGTTTGGCCAAAGTTCTACACGATATCCTCACTGAAAAGCTGGGAAAGTGTGGGCTGGAAGACGCTGCAACAAGGTGGATTTACAGCTGGTTGAAGAACCATACTCCAAGAGCGATCGTCAGTGGCTCATCATCAAACTGGAAACAGGTACTAAATGGGGTTTCTGCAGAGCTCTGCCCTGGGTCTGGTGCGATTCAACAGTTGTGTTGTTGAATATGTTATGCTAAAAATAGAATATATGTGTTTAGCGGCATAGAAATGAGAGCCAGTGTGGTATAATGGCTAAGTGTGCAGCACTTGGACCGGGAGGTGGGGTGTGGGAGGGACACCTCTGGTTTTAGTCTCGCCTTAGCGAGAAACTCAGTCGGTGACCTTGGGCCAGTCACATGACTCTCTCAGTCTAATATACCTCACAGGGTTGTTGTGAGAATTAAAAAGTTGTGTTATATGTAAAGTGCTCGGAGTGCCACAGCAGGGGGGCGCTATATAAAGATGATGATTATCATCATCGGCCCTTTTCAAACAGTCCGACGGTACAGGGTAGGAAGTGGGCGGCGGCTGCAGTGTGTGGGTGGCCTGTTACACGAACGCCCACACACCTCCATGCACGGAGGCACCTCCGTTTCCCCAATGCCTCCGTGCGTGCGGGATCGGTGGAGGTGGGTGGAGTGTGGGAGCGTGCATGCACCCCCACCCACCTGCCCTGGCGGTCACACACATGCCCCCCCCGCCCCTTGCTCACCCAGTCGCCCACATGGGCGAGGGTAGGTGGAATCTTGTGTGAAAAGGGCCATTTTATCGTCATCTTTATTAATGAAAAGATGATGAAAGGGAAATGCTGATCATGTTTTTCAGATGACAAAAAACTGGGAAGGTTAGCCAACACTACGGAAGACGGATTTAGAATTCGAAAAAATCTCGACAGGCTGGAAAACTGGGCTGAAATTAACAGAATTAAATTCAACCAAGACAAATGTAAAGTTCTACATTTAGGAAAGAAAAACCAAATGCAAGTTGGCTCAGCAGCATCACCTATGAAAAGGATGTATAGATTATAGATGATCACAAAATGAAGGTGAGTCAGCAATGTGATGTGGTTGGAGGAAAAAAAAAGAAAAAAAAAGAAAAGGCAAATGCAACATTAGGCTGCATTAGCAGAAGCCTTGTCTCCACATCACAGGAAGTAGTCGTTCTGCTCTATTCTACAGTGGTGAAACCTAGCCTGGATTACTGGGTCTAGTTCCGGGCACCTCGGTTTTAATAAGACCTTTGACAAAGACCCTTTCTACACGGGCAGCGGTGGGTGGGTGGGGGATGGGTGTTTATATGGACACCCACCGATCCGCCTGCGGATTTCCGGAGAACTCCGTGGGTGGAGATGGGTGCGTGATGGGTGGAGGTGGGTGTTACGCAGGAGCACGCATGCACCCCCACCCATCCCAATTGGTGTTCACGCGAGTGAACACCCATCCCTCCACCCCCATATACGTAGACGCCCTCCCCCATCCTCGCGCCGGGTGGGGGGGGCGCTGTCCGTGCAAAAACGGCCATATTGGGAGTCTTTTCAGAAGAGGGCAACAAAGATGACAGAGGGTCTGGAAAAAAGGGCTGACAGCAAGAAGTTGGCAAGGATTTGTTCTCCATTGTTAAAGAGTGAGTGATTAGAGTTTAATGGCACAGCAGCCATTAGGCCACATTTCGCCAAACATAAGGTGGAGAACTGGGGTGGAGTGAGTAAAACAAACAGCAAGACTAAAAACAAGCTACAGCGAGACACATACAAAAGGGAAGCTAAAAACCACTGAACCATCCTTTTGACATGTCAAGGTTTGGCCACTAGTGCATATCTATTTATTACTTATATTTGATTATCTGTTTTAATATTTTCTGCTGTATAGTTTTGTTGCCCTTTTTGCAATGACCTGTGGTCATGCAATTGAATAAATTCATTCAATGAACTATCCAATAGCCTCTAAAGACGACAAAAAAGTGTGACACTCACAGCGCAAGCAACCTCCTGGAAGAGTCCCGGACCCTGGGGCCCTAGGTAAGTCGGCCGCTTCATGTGTAAAAGCAAAGGTGCATGCACAGTAGTCAAGTAAAACCTTCCCCAGGGTCTAAAGATAACTCCCCCCGCCCCCTCCTCGGCAAGGCCCCAAACAAGCTAACACAATACGATGATAAGGTAAGAGAGCCAGTGTGGTGTAGTGGTCGAGTTCAGGACCAGGAGATAAGGGGATGCCCCTGACGCAAGACTCACCTTAAGCCATGAACTCACTGGGTGATCTTGGGACAGTCACAGATCTCTCAGCCTAATCTAATTCACAGGGTTATTGTGAGGATTACTAGTTGAGTTAATTCGTTTAAGGTTAATGGTTAAATGTTAATTATTAAAGCTAATTTGAGATGTGAGCCACCCTGAGACAAAGGGAAAGGGTGGGATACAAAGTTGCAATAAATTAAAAAATAAAATAAAAAACCCAAACCAATAAATAAACAAATAAAATGAAACACACCCCAAAAGGGAAGCTAAAAGGTGTGGAACCGGCCACTAGCTTTGAAAAAGGTAAAAAGCACAGTAAAATCAGCACCATCTCTTAAAAAAAAGCGCAAGGCAGAGAGAACTTTGTTAAAGAGGGCAAGCCTGGTAATATTGGGTTCAAATTACAAGCGCACAGATTTAGTTTGAATATCTGTAGAAACGTCTTAACAGTAAGAGTTGTTTGGCAATGGAACAAGCCGTCTAAGGAGGTTCTAGGCTCTTCACCACTAGAGGTTTTCAAAAAGAAGCCGAACAGCCGTCTGTCAGAGATGTTTTAGCGGTAGAGTCCCGCATCAAAGCAGGGGGTTGAACTATAGGACCCTGGCGGTCTCTCCCAACTCTATGATTTTATAATCAGCTGGAATGGGGAGTGAGGAGGCCAGTTCAAAAGTGATTTAGTTTGGATGGTCTTGAACATTCATATATTGGAGGTAATCTCTGCATTTTGGGGGGTGGGGGAAATCAACCTTGCTCTTAAAACACTTATTTTTACTATTTTCCTCGATAGGAAATTCCCCTCTTTCCATGTGGAACACTCAAAGCTGAAACCAACGCAACAGGAAATAAAGGCACTTTCCCTCCCCCTCAAAATGTAAAATCATTTTTCACAAGCTGACACGGTCTGTTGACCCATGTGATTTGTTATCTTCGACATAACGTACACAAATTCCACATGCAGAACCATCTGTTTAGTGTTACCCCTTTTATTGCACTTTCCCCCGTGAAATGTTTGAACTAGAAATATACGAAACACTAATAAGTAGTAGAATGTTCAACAAACGTTAATGACGGCCTGTAACTCATCACATCTTTCATAGTCGAAATCAATTTGTGTGTTTGCCGAAATCTTCACTGTTAAGACTTTCTCACTGGCTTGAGGAATATTGCTTCCTTTTAAAATAATTTACGTATTTAGTACTTCAATGATGTACTAAATGGGCCGGTATATCTTTCTTTTTCTCTGCTGAGCACCACGTATGTGGTCCTGGCATTACAGTATCTCTGTAACCCAATGCAGGAAAAGGTGGAAGGCATGTGCTGATTTTTCCCAAACTGTATGGGAGTTGGTGACAAGACAGAGGTGCAATGTGATCATTTGGTTAGGTCAGATACTGTGATTGTGGTGAAAACAGTATCTTGTTTCACAGCTCTTCCATCATGACATCTCTTCATTGTGAGTTTGCTGGGGCCAGGGATGTCTTTTGTTACAGGTTTAAACAGCACGAAGCACAACGTGGCTTGGTCACTGACTGGGGCTTCTAACTGGAAGACAACTCATAAGTTTCACAGGCACCATTATTTCTGAACCAATAGCTGAAGATTCATATCTGGGATTGCAGTGTATATACAGCAACTATTTTATCTTAGGTGCTGAACTATGATGACAAAAGGGCCCAATCACCACATATGCAGCCCTACTATGGTTGGGAGATTAACTTTATCCACCACACCTTTCCTTCAGTGACCTTGGAGGGGGGACAGCTTGGCACAGAACACTGTATTTCACCTGCAGCTCCTTTCTTCCAAGGATCCCCAAATAATTTCCATGTATCCATCATCAGACTGGATGGGCAAAGCCATGGTCACAAACTGAGTCAGTCACAGAGCCTGAAAGGGAAATCTGTGAACGACAGATTCAGAGTTGAAGGCCAGAGATTACTATGATTGCCTATTCTGAGTAGCTGCCACCACCACAACATTTCACTCAAATGTTCCTGCATCGATTTCAGAATGACTGATTAAGCTACAGCATGTTTGGTTTTTTTTTTTAAAAAAGATATGCAATCAACCTGAAAGACTTCAAGTGATGCAGAGTCCACAATGCACTTACTTAAGTTATTCCAATGGTCAAGTGAGCCTTATGTCTCACCTAAATTTGCTTAACTTCAACTTTTCTTTGTTGAACTCCCACTCCTTGGCTCTAATATCCTCTAAGAGGATGTGGTCAAGGCCAGTGACATAGCTCAGTTTTAAAAAAATGGATGAGTTCTTGGAGGATAGACCCATTAATACCCACATAGGTTGCGGGACATAGCCTCTGACTGTTGGTAGGGAATGAATTGCTCCATGAATTGCTGCATTTATACATGCAGCCCTTGGGGGAGATCGTGAGAGGGTTTGGTGTGCGTTGCCACCAATATGCTGATGATACCCAGCTTTACCTCTCTTTTTAAGCTGACCCAGGCCCTGTCGTCTCTGTCCTATCCCAATGTTTGGAGGCCGTGGCGACTTGGTTGTGGCAGAGCAGACTGAAGCTCAATCCCGATAAGCCGGAGGTGATGGTGATAGTCCGAGTGGGGGAGGTGTTACTCCCTCTTATGAAGGGGGTGCACCCCTCCGTGGCCCAGCAGGTTCGGAGTCTGGGGGTGTTATTGGATGCAGACCTCCGCCTAGATCAGCAGGTGGAGGCGGTGGCGAAGTTGGCTTTTTGCCAACTGTATCTGGTACGGAGGCTGCGCCCGTATATCTCCAGAACCGACCTGGCCACCTTGATCCATGCCTTCATCACCTTGAGGCTGGACTACTGTAACGCGCTGTACGTGCGGCTTCCCTTGACGCTGGCCCAGAGGTTGCAGCTAGTGCAGAATGCGGCGGCCCGTCTCTTAACAGGGACGGGCCAACGAGAGCACATAAAACCAGTGCTCTGTGCACTGCACTGGCTGCCTGTAATGTACCGAGCCAGATTCAAAGTGCTGACTTTGATCTATAAGGCCCTGTACGGTCTTGGACCTGGATATCTCAGGGACCGCCTTACCCTCCGCGACTCAGGATGGCAGCTTCGGTCCACTGGGGGCGCCTTCCTGGAGGTCCCCTGCGCAAAGTGGGGGGCTACAACGGAGAGGGCGTTCTCGGTGGCTGGGCCACGGCTATGGAACTCCCTCCCAGAGGAAGCATGGCTAGCCCTGAGTCTGATGGCCTTCCGCTGGGCCTGTAAGACATGGCAGTTCTCCCAAGCCTTCGGAGGTGGGGAGGGGAGGGTGGGTTAAATTTCTGTATGGGGGTTGTTTTAAATTTGTTAAATAATAATATTAGAATTTTTAGAACTTAATGTGGTTTTATGTTGTTTTAGATTGTTTTTATATTTGTTAGAAGCCGCACCGAGATGCCATTGGCATGAGGGGGCAGCATATAAGTGTAATAAAATAAAATAAATAAATAAATTATGACCCGCTGGATATGTGACCAAGCTCCATTATGAAAATGGCCACTGTCAGAGACAGAATTCTAGACTCTATGGACAATTGGTCTGGCCCAGTATGGCACTTTTATATGTTCTTAATAAGAAGTAACCTCTTTTCTCACAGCTCCTTCCTCATGGTATGCAGCCTTACTGTGGTTGGATGATTAATCTCGCCTTTCTTAAGTGACCTCACAGAGAGGGACAGCTGAGGATAGAAGATAGTATTTCATCTGCAGCTCCTTCATTCCAGCCAGAAAGGGAAGGCTGTGACTCTCTCCAGAGCTTGAAAGAGGGAGGAAGGTCACTGATGGGTAAATAAAATGCCATCATGGTGGAGACTTCGCAGATTTTAGAATGCTCTAAACTTCTTCTAACCCATGGAATTAAGAACAATTCTGGGCTTTCTGTGGCAACACAATACACTTACGTGAACGTATTTGAGAATAATTCCCTTATATTTATTAATGTAGCAAAAAGGTATAATAAATAATAATAAATAATAAATTACATTCATTTGAGAAAAAAATCAACCAAAGCAATATGACCAAATCCAGTGGCAAGTGTTTTGTAATAAATTTTCATATTTGCAACGACGTGAAGAATTATTAGATTCCCAAAACAAACAACAACTGCCTCATGAAGGGAAATGGGCTGTGGCTCAGGTGGTAGAGCGCATGCTTTGCATATATAAAGTACTAAGTTCAATCCCCGGCATCTCCGATTCAGGCTCTCTAGTAGCATGCCTGGGTAAGGCCTCTGCTGGGGACCCTGAAGGGTCTCAGGTAGCACGCCTGGGTGAGGCTTCTGACGGAGACCCTGGAGAGCCGGATTTGAAATGCTGCTGCCTCGTCAGGTTGTGACAATACTGGGCTAAGATGGACCATTGGTCTGACTCAGTTAGGCAGCTCTTTATACCTTACTAAAAGAAACACATCCTTTTGCAATGACAGAGATGTTAGACAACTGGTATAAAATAGGAACGAGATGATGTGTGGCTTGGGAAAGTTTTAAGAAACTGAGCCTCCTATTATGTCGTTCCAGACTCATCTTTTCAAATACTATTATAAATTAAAGATCTATAATGAACTCTGTCATGAGGGGGGCTTGGTCTGGAGCAACAATACTACATTTGATATGAGAATAATCTATTGGGACCTATACCAGCGTGCCAGCTTTTTTCAATTAACTGACCAAAACTAGCAAACAACTATTAACATGGTGACTGCGTGGGATACAAAGATATGTAATGTCTGCACTGGTGAACCACAAAATATTTTTAAAAGGGAAAGGGTAGGGGGGAGAGATGCTTCCTCCCCCCTAAATAGGCTGCTAAGACAATGAACTTATTCAGTCTTTACAATCTTTTGTGCCTCTTTATAGGAATATTCCACCAATTTACAAAATTATAGCTGGTGGTTGACTTAATATAATTTTTGTGCTAAAACAGATTCAAAATGTTCACAATGGGGCTAAATGATCAGTGATTAGAGCACCCTGTATATATCCCGTTGCAATCTTCTTTCAGCACTGAAAACAGATTATAAAATCTTCTTAACTAAATGCTATAAAAAGGGCCACCCTGGCATCTAAGAACTGTTTACTTCACGCTTCTCAATTCAGGGGTGGTAACACCAACCCTTTCTATCCCCCACTTTGCAAACTGCTGTGGCTGCATCTTCGCTCCTCCTCTGTCCCTTCTCTCACCCTTCCACGCCTTCCCTGCTCCCCTAAGCGCCTTCGTCCCTTCTCACTTGCTGCCCCCCATGCCTGGAACTCCCTCCCTGTCCACATCCGCCTTGCACCCTCCCTTCATACCTTCAAATCTCTCCTTAAAACTCACCTCTTTCGCTCTGCTCTGTCTGACTCTTTATCCTGCTGAGCCACTATTCCTATACCTACGATCGGTTTACCCTTATCCTTGCAACATGGACCTGCCTGCTGTCATTCTCATCGTAACCAAGCCAAGTACGTGCACTTGAGACCTCGCATCTTCATGAATGTTAGACCCCTTGTCTCTCCCTCTGTTCCCCTTCCTAAGTCTCTCCCCCAGCTCCTGTCTCTCAGATTGTAAGCCCTAGGGGCAGGGACCGTGTCTATTTTATTACTTTGTAAAGTGCCAGGTGCACTGCTGGCGCTATATAAATATTTGTTAATAATAATAATAATAATAATAATAAGAAGTCTAAAAGGCAGGGAAACCCCCCTAGATATAATGGAGGTGACCTTCAGGGCAATGCCGTTGATGCTGGTTAGCAGTGGAAGTAGTTGCGTTCACGTTCTTTTCCAGAAGACTTCAGGAACCGGATAGGTCTTCTGCGGCCTACAAAGTGGATGTTCTGAGGTCAAGGATAAATTTAAACCTCACCACTGTAAAGCTGAGCTTAGAAAAGGCAGGGCATGGGTAGGGCCTTCAGGTCAAGACAGAGAAGGCCCTCGCAGAACACTTAGAGAAGCACTTGTTTGGTGGGCTGAAAGCTTCCTAGCTCCACCCCCAGGAAACACCACCCCAGTGGTCTCAGGAAGTGCCTGCCCATGGGTCTCGGTGGGCGCATCCTGAGGACCCCCTCCCATGCCGGCCGCACAGTGGGGAGGGCCCCACAGAAGACTTTCTCCAGAGAGCCAAGAACTGTCCACAGGAGCGGAAGTGGCACAACTGACTCCCCCTAGTGGCAGAGTCTTGCCACCAATGCCAATGCCCCTCAGGCTCCTACCAAGATTCTGCCTCAGCCACCAACGGTCTGCGTGAGGAGCCTCTGAGAGGCAGAGGCAGGGCCATGGTGGAAGCTTTAGAGGCAGCAGCATGACAGCAGGACTCCTCCAATAGCAGCATTGCTCTTGCAGCTGGCGCTTGCCCATAACTGGCCTTCCACCTCATGGCGGACGGAAGGGGGAACCTCACATGAAGCGTCCCAATGGCAGGCCTCAAGAGTGGTGACAGAACTCCACTGCTGCTCGTGAAGCTACCAGTGCTAGCGCTTCCTGTGTCCCCACTCTAAAACCAGCCCTGTCACGCTGCACAGCAAAATGTTGTTGCTTGCATTAAAAGAAAAACGCAAGATTTTGCTTTTGAATCAACAACAAATAAGGGAACAATCTCTGAAAACTTCAGTTATAGAAGGTGATAAAGTTTTTCAGATTCTTCGGGTGTCTGATTTTATAAAGACGTAAGACCTATCTACCTGGTCAGGCATTTGGCAGGTGGGGATAGAGTTTGGGGAGTTGTTTTCAGGGGAATTCTTAGGTCTTTATGGGGATTTATTGTATGCATATTTTTAGATGTTGTAACCGACCCTGAGACTTTTTGGTAGGGCAGAATAGAAATCTTAATAAACAAAACAAACGAAGGACAGACAGGCACACTGTTATAAAAATACCTTATACCAAATTCTTATTTGCCACCAAAGAGCAGTGGCAAATACACATTAGATTTTGTTCCTATTCTGTTAGACACTGAACTGCAAATAAAATCCAAACAACACAATACATTTTAGGATATAATAAAACAATTGCAAATATCTTGCTCTATTAAAGTCCAAGTATCTTGGCCCAGTTGTAAACAAATTAGTGCCCTTTCAACAAAACAAAGTAACAACTTCATTTACAAGTTATTTTCAATACAAAAAATAATATAGAAGTTGCGAGGTTATTGTTAAGAAAGTGTGCTCTCTCTCTCTCTCCACCCACATCTTCCCTTATTAAAAAATAATGTCTGAACCTTTTGGCACAGGCATTAGAGACCAAGTTTGAAAAATTGTATCCCAAAAGATAAAAGTTTCAAAATGTTCAGAGGGACTGAAAACAGCAGGTTAGACTCGGAATGCTTATGAAATCATGTCTAAAGTAGTTTTTTTAAAAAAAGGCTGAAGAATACAAAGTTTCAACACCAGGTCACACGTAATGCCTCTTACATGCCGACGGCCATTTCCATTAGACCCTGGAGGCCGCAGCCAGAACAATCCGGTTTCAGACATCGTGTATAGTCATATGACATGGATGGGAAGGATACGATAACCTGCGCTGGCAGCCTCGAGGGTTTGCATTTTCTCTGAAATTTGTCTATCCTCAAAGTCTTGTGTTTTGAAAACCATCCTTCGAACAAAGGCAGGGAAACCACATTTTCTTTTAAGCTGGCCAACCCACTTCAGATGGCTAAACAAATCTGTACTTTGTAATGTCTTCAGTCTACGAGTTGGATATTCTGTCTCCACAGCATTCAATGGAAACCAAATGAGATGTTCAGTCAGTGGCTTTTGAATCACGGGTCAAGGAGCTGTAGTTTTTAGAATCCTAGAGCTAGAAAGAATCCCAAGGGTAATCTAAGTCCAGCCTCCTGCCATTAACCAGGATCCTGCCTCCAACTATTAAGTAGGATCCACACTATCTACACCATCCCTGAGAGATGTCTGCCTAGGCCCTGGCTATATTTGAGACCTACTCCTGAATCCTTGCCCTGATGGCTTTCTGCACTGAGAAACCAGCTGCTCTTTGGGGATCCTGCCATAGCACCTGAAGTTGGCTGGGAATTAGGCTTCTGCTATGGCGGGCCCCTCATTGTGGAACTCGCTCCCTCCAGATGTCATAAGAACATAAAAAGTGCCATACTGGGTCTGACCAACGGTCCATCGAGCCCAGCATCCTGTCTTGGACAGTGGCCAATCACGGGGGCCTGGGAGAAGCACCCAACAGGTCACCATGCTATCCATTCCCTGTGGGTCATCCCCGGGCTCCCGACAGTAAAGGGTTTTGTTCCCCAATGCTATCTGGCTAATAGCTGCTAATGGACCTATCTTCCAGAAACTTGTCCAAACCTCTTTTAAACGCAGCTATACTGCTGGCCTTGACCACCTCCTCTGGCAGTCAATTCCACAACCTAATCGTACACGGAGTGAAAAAATACTTTCTTTTGTTTGTTTTCACTCTGCCACCCATGAGTTTCATGGAGTGTCCCCTAGTTTTAGTACTAGTTGAGAGGGTAAATAACCATTCCCTGTTTACAAGTTCCACACCACTCATGATTTTATAGACCTCTATCATATCTCCTCTCAGCCGTCTCTTTTCCAAGCTGAAGAGCCCCAACCTATCAAGCCTCTCCTCATACGGGTGCTGTTCCATACCCTGGATCATTTTTGTTGCCCTTCTCTGTACCTTTTCTAGTTCCGCTATGTCTTTTTTGAGATGGGGCGACCAGAACTGCACACAATATTCAAGGTGCGGTCGCACCATTGATTTGTATAGAGGCATTATGACATCCTCAGTTTTATTCTCTATTCCCTTGCGAATAATTCCTAACATTCTATTTGCTTTTTTGACCGCTGCGGCACACTGGGCTGAGGATTTCAGTGTATTATCCACAATCACTCCCAGATCCTTTTCCTGAGTGGTAACTCCTAGCTTAGTACCCAGCATTGTGTACTCATAATTTGGATTATTTTTCCCAATGTGCATCACTTTGCACTTGTCCACATTAAATCTCATCTGCCATTTAGATGCCCAGGCACCCAGTCTTGTAAGATCTTGCTGCAGCTCCTCACAGTCTGCTCGTGTTCTGACTACTCTGAATAACTTGGTGTCATCTGCAAATTTGATCACCTCACTCTTAACACCCTTTTCCAGATCATTAATGAATACATTGAAAAGAACTGGTCCCAGTACAGATCCTTGGGGCACACCACTTTTTACATCCCTCCATTGTGAAAACTGGCCATTTAGTCCCACTCTTTGCTTCCTATCCTTTAACCAGTTACCAATCCATAGCAAAACACTACCTCCTATCCCATGGCTTTTTAATTTTCTCAAGAGTCGTTTATGTGGGACCTTATCAAAAGCTTTCTGGAAATCCAGGTACACTATATCTGCTGGGTCTCCCCTGTCCACATGCTTGTTTACGCCCTCAAAGAATTCCAAGAGATTAGTGAGGCATGACTTCCCTTTGCTAAATCCATGCTGACTCTTTGCCATTAAGCCATGTTTATCAATATGCCCAGTGATTCTGTTCTTAATGATAGTTTCCACCATTTTGCCCGGCACAGACGTCAAGCTTACCGGTCTGTAGTTTCCAGGATCACCTCTGGATCCCTTTTTAAATATTGGGGTTACATTTGCCACCCTCCAGTCCTCAGGTACAGTGCCAGATGCCAACGTTAGGTTACAAATTACTACTAGTAGGTTTGCAATTTCACATTTGAGTTCCTTTAGAACTCTGGGGTGAATACCATCTGGCCCTGGTGATTTGCTCATATTAAGCTTGTCAATTTGCTCTAGAAGTTCCTCCTGGGTCTCGCTGATTTGTGACAGTTCATCCAATTCATCACCTACAAAGTGTGGGTATCTCCCCAACATCCTCCGCAGTGAAGACCGGAGCGAAGAACTCGTTTAGCTTCTCTGCAACGTCCTTGTCCTCCCTGAGTGCCCCTTTTACTCCCTGGTCATCTAATGGCCCAACCGACTCCCCAGCAGGCTTCTTGCCTCTGATATACTTGAAAACATTTTATTATTTGTTTTTGCCTCTTTAGCAAGTCTCCTTTCAAATTCTTTCTTGGCCTGCCTTATTAGCACCTTACAGTTACGCTCCTTTGGGGGTAGCTTTCCATTTCTTAAAGGATGCCTTTTTGGCTCTAATAGCCTCCTTTGCGTCTTCATTTAGCTACAGTCCATCTCAGTTCCTCCCTTCTCACCTTTAAAAAGCACCGGAAGATTTATTTGTTTTCCAGGTGCTTTTAGTTCTCCACTGTTGTTTTCTCCTTAATGTGTTCTCTCCTCCCTCTTTTAAATGGTTTTGTATTTTAAATGGATTGTTTTATTATATTATGTTGTAAAGTGCTCCAAGTGCCATAGGGCAGGGGTGGAGGTGGGGTGAGTTACTATAGAAATACAATTATCACTATTATTACCAGGCTTCCTAGTTTTATTTGCCATTGAGTTTTTGCAGGTGGAAATTTCCCAGAAAAACCTGATTACGTTTGTTCTTTGTGCTTTTCCAGAGAAAAACATTGGAATTTCTGTTTTCCCAGAGAAAAAAACAAAGAATTCCAATTTTTTCCCTGGGAATATTATAGGCTCCAGAGTTGGGACCATGGTGGAACAGCACCCTGGAATGCAGTAGTCCTGTTCTGTGTGCTAGCTCCAGGTACTAGCCAGTGTAACCTACTGGATACGATGCTGGACTTGGACCTGGGAGGATGAACTTAGCCATGAACTCACTGGGAGGCCGTTGGCAAGCAACGGTCTCTCAACCTCAGTCCCCATCTGTAAAATGGGAATGTTGTATCCCTGTCTTTCCCTATGTTGCCCTTCCCCTTGTCTCCCCTTCCATGTCCACCCTAAATTGTAAACTTCTTGAGGCAGGGACCCGTCTCTAATTACAACTTTTCAGTGCCAGGCACATTGTAACAATAACGGCTGCGGTGGCCGCTCCCAGGCTGTGGAATTCCCTCCCGGTGGAGGCCCGTCTGGCCCCAGACCTCTCCTCTTTCCAAAGACAGTGTAAGACCTGGCTGTTCCTTCGGGCCTTTGGAGAGGGAGACGGCTAGGTTAGGGTGGGTGCTGCCCTTTTAGTGTATTTTTAGTATATTTCTAGTATTTTTAATGAATTTTAAATTGTGAATTGTGTTTTATTGTGCTGCTGATGTACTGATGGCGTAGGTGAGACGCCCCGAGCTGCTCTGTGAGCAGGAGGGTTGCGGCATAAGAGAAAACTGAAATAAATAAATAAATAAATAAATAAATATATGAACAGCAGCAGCAGCAAGTCATAGTCAAATTGGAGAAAATTAAGATAGTACCAATAAACGTCATTAAAGAACTAGGAGGACTGACTTCACCTGTGCCACTGATTATAGTTATGGGATTATAGTTACAGTACCGATTATAGTTATAATTATATTGGAAGGATGTTAACATGATGGGAGGATGAGGGAAAGAGATTTGTCAGGGTTGGTAAAAAGAAAAAAAAGTGGGTTTTTTTGGGGGTGGGTGGGTTATTTATTTGGACCCCATTTGATCTATAAAGCCCTACACGGTCTGGGCCCCTCATACCTTGGGGACCACCTCGCCCTCCGCGCCTGACAGTGATCCCTGCGGTCCACCGGGGATGCCTGGTTGGAGGTCCCCCATGTAAAGATTGGGGTCACAATGGAGAGGGCATTTTCGGTGGCCGGGCCGAGGCTCTGGAATTCCCTCCCGGAGGAAGCCCGTCTGGCCCCAGGTCTGTTGGCGTTTCGGCGAGCCTGTAAGACCTGGCTGTTCACCCAGGCCTTCGGAGGGGAGGGGGGGAGGGGGGGATTTTTGAAGAGTTTTTGTGTTGAGGAGGTTGTATTTTTAAAACATTGTTTTAATGAATTTTATTCTGTGTTTTTATGCTGTAAGCCACCCCGAGATGCCGTAGGCATGAGGGGGCGGCTAACAAATATTTATAAATAAATAAATAAATAAATTTGTCTTAAGAACTTTATATTTTACATTTTATATGATTGTATTTTATTTTATATTTTAACTGTTTATTGTTCGCTACCCCGAGCTGCCACTGGGCAGGAGGGAGCGGGTTATACATTTTTGAAATAAATAAATAAATAAAATAACTAAGCGTACAGAAATTTGCCCAAGGCCACCCGATGAGCTCATGGTTAAGATGAGAATTAAACCCTGGTCTCCGAGGTCCAAGTCCAACCCTTTACCCACTAGGGCTAACGAAGGGTGAAAACAGACATGACGCTAACCACCCTTTAACCACACTTGGTGGTTATTTATGCATGTTGCAGGGCTGTATTGGTGCCCTATGCAGCCCTGCAACAGGCATAAATAACCACCAAGGGTGGTTAAAGGGTGGTTAGCGTCATGTCTGTTTTCACCCAAAGACACAACTAAGAGTAATGGAATAGTTGAGCCCAAGCAGGGCCCTGGACTGATGTGGCTGGACCCAGGCTGAGCCTGGTTTGAATTGGGATGACCTCCCCATAATCTCCAAGTGCTGTGATGTCACAACACTCCACGGGGAGAAGGCGTGGCATATAGGAAAGGGGTGTGGTAAAGAGAGTCTCCTACCCTTTTTCTGATGCAACCCTCCCCATTTTGTAGCATCATGGGGATGGGAAAGACTTTTTAGTTCACCTGATATGGCCGTGCTCAGTGCAGACCATTGGCAGGGCCCAGCCCCAGCCTAAACCTGTGGGGCTGAGGTCCGAAAACAGGTTTGACCGGACCAGTCAGGTCACCCCCATCCCCTCTCTCCCCACCTGCAAGCATCTAAAACATTCAAACAAAAATTAAACAGTTTGGGAGAAATAATACAGAACGCTCACAGCACTTTCTATAGTCACAGCACTTTACATAAATGAATAAATTAATCTAATTGAGCATGAAAGCGTCTCCCAAGGGAAAAGAGATGGAAGCCCCTGTGTCTTGAAAATTTTTTTTTAAACTGAATTAGACACGGCCGTATAGATAACACATGACTTAAGCCTTTCCCATTTTTTAATATATGTGTGCGTGTGTGTGTGTGTGTATGTATGTGTATATATATATATACACATATATATATATTATATACACATATATATATATTATATATGTAATAATTTTTGTAGATGTAGATTGATAAACAGAGGTAGATGGAAAGTTAAAACTCTGATGCTGGAGCTAAATGTTTCGGCTTCCGCCGCCTTCGTTAATAGCGCACTGGATTTCAAATGGTGCCCAGAGATAGGTGAGAGACGCCGGGGGGAGAGACGAGATGAAGGAAGGGGAACAGAGGGAGAGACAAGGAGCGAACATTCACGAGGATGTGAGGTCCCAGGTGCACGCGCTTGGCTTAGTTCTCTATTATTATTAATATATATACTTATTCTTTTATCTCTCTCTCTATCTTCATTTTTATATATATAAGAATAAGTGACTGTGAAAACAGAGATTAGTTTAAGATAGTTTAGTTAGACGTTACTGGCTTCTGACTTCTTCAGTAACACAGTTGATTTTTAAATGAGGTTCTGTAAGCCAAGGTGGCAATTCTAAGAACACTGAGGATGGCGAGAGTTGCCAGTATGCTATAAACAATACAAGAGAAGTTTAAAATTCATGCATTATCCTCTAAGTTGAGATCAGTGGGTATTAGGGTGTCAAGCCTGTAAATCCAGAAGTTTCCTCTAGCTTCTAGCAACCCATGGTTAGATGTGTTTTTCTACTGGAAAGTTTTCTAAGTCAAAGAGGATGTGATCTGATGAGTTAAAGTGTTTTGCAACAGGTTGTTCCAGCTTCTTTGTCGCAATAGCTGATTGGTGGTTTCTGAATCGGGCATGGAGGTTCGTGGTTGTTTTTCCCAACATACTGCATGTGGCATCCAGAGCATTTGCATTCTATCACATATGTTACATTGTTAGACTTGCAGGTGATGTTCTGTTTGATGGAATAGGTCCTACCAGTTGTTCTGCTTTTGAACATGGCCGTTTCTTTCAGATGGATACAGGTGATGCAACGTTTGGATTCACAGTGATGTGATCTGGGGTTGCTAACAGGTTATTTCAGTTCACATCTGACAAATAATTTATGCAGATTTGGAGGCTGGCAAAAAGGAATGAAAGGAGGATGGCTGATGGTTTTTAAAAGACGTAGTGAATTAGCTACTAAGAGGTAACTTCCCTTAATTGCTAGGTGATACTTAGGAGATGATGGATGGAAGTCTACTACAAAAGGGATGCAGTGTTCCTTGTAAGTATTTGTCTCACCTTTGTGGAGGAGGGATTCCCTAGTTTGGATAGATGTCCAGTGGATGTTAGAATCAATGACATGGGGCGGGGGGGAATATCCCGTTTTGAAGATACTCTTTGAGTTCTTTGGTTCCTTGGAGGTAATTTATGTTGTTGCTGCAGATACATCTAATCCTAAGAGCCAAGCTATAAATGATGGGGTTTTTGTATGTATCTAGGATGGCAAGACCTCCAGTTTAAGTAAAGATGAGCATCAGTGGGTTTACTGTACAGATCTGTGATTATCTTGTTTTGTTCAATGTTAAGGAGGACATCAAGAAAGGGGATGTAAGAATGATCGATGGTGCTATTACATGTGAATTTTATAGTGGGATGGATGGAGTTGATATAGCCCTAAAATTGTTCTCTGTATCTCTCCCTCTCTCTATATGCTTATTTATTGATTTAGCTTGAGTCCTAATACACATGCATTCCTGTTACACCGATTCAGAGATCTGAGCTTATAAACAGAGGATATTTACTATAAATTCAGTTTATTTAAATAAGATTACTATATGTATGATCCATATTTAGGGATCAACAACATAGGCAAATCTAGTCCAATAAATATGATCTCAGCACAGCAACAGATGTCAAGCACCGCCCTGATCCAACATCGACGCATGGACCAAAGCTACACATGAGCACACAATGTGTAGGCTGCTGCCAGCAAAGTTTCCTCCCTCCTGACTGCTCTGCACCGTTACTCCAGAGAGGGGAAGGTGGGGCTGCAGTAGTTGCCGTGGGTGGTGGAGCAGTTGGGAGGTGGGGGACTTTGCTGGGGACACCCTGCACGCACACAATCCATGCTTTGCACACACGCGAAGTGCAAGGTGTGTTGCACATGCAGTGTTGAGTAAACCTTGCACACCTCACATGGAGCGTGCGTTCATCACATGCAGCATGCACATCACCTGTGCTTGATGGGAGTGAGGTGTGCAAGGCTTGCACAATACTTGTACTCTCACATCTTGTGCACAGTGCATGCACAAAGCATGGTCTGGTCCCACTGTGTGCACATGCTTAAGTGTAGCTTTGGTCCACATACCTGCACGATGCACATGGGCACAGATTGGGAGTCCCTGTTTTCTTTGATTTGAGTGAGGGGCTGTTTAAAGGTGGCAAAAGAAACACACTTTTACACAACGTACAATTAGACTGTTGAACTCATTGCCACAACATGGCTGACATTAAGAATTTAGTGAGATTCAAAGGAGGATTGGATGACATCCTCAGACACAGGATACTGGTCTAGATCAACTATAGTCCCAAGTCTTGGCTGACATACCAGGTTGTCTTCCTACACCAACATTCACATTAGTCCGTAGCTAGAATCCCCAGTTTAAAAGTAGTGGGTTGTATTATTTTAAAAAACGAAAATGCACAAAATCCCAGAGACGCTTCGGGGTAATGTTTCTCATTAACCAGAACATACATTTTCAGAAGTAAACTGCATGCTTTTTTCAGAGAATAATTAACAAATTACTGTATATCATTTTAATTTCTTTTTTTACTCCCTAGATAATGACTTCACTGTTTCTTTACACTGATGAATATTTTCAACCTGTTTGTTTTTGTTAGGAACAAAGAGAGAAGTCCAAAGCCTATTGCTGCAAGCTATATTTTCAATCTCTTTCTCCTATGTAGTTTTGGACTATATGAAAAAGATTTTTTTAAGAAATCAGCATGACCAAAACAGTTTCAAACCTCCCTCTTCAAATGAAAGTGCAAAATGAATTTGAAACTGCAACTGAGGGAATATTTGTCTTAGTAAACAGCAATTTGTACTGATAAGTTTATTTGCACAATTGCTAAACACAAATTATATTTGCATCCATAATATGATGCTTCAAGATGGATTCAAAAATTCAAGAAAAATAAAATTGAATAAACAAGGGTATCTGTATATTTAAAAATGTATTTCTTTTATTCCACCACCAAATACTAAATCAGCACAATAGAAACTGCCATTTAACGGAAGTCTTACCAAGTTTGTATGAGTAAGTGTACTCATTACAAAAGATAAAAGTTTTCCCCTTCCTTATGGTGAATACAGGTAATTTCAGAAGCAGTGGCTCATAATTATTCACTGTTGAAAAGCTTTTTAAAAAGTCCACACTGAATACAGTGACCTACAGTTTTCTCTGTGAATGAATGGAGGTACACATTCTCATTCTGCCAGGATCCCGGTTGATAAGTGAGTTAGGCAAAACATGCATTTCTTCATTACAGTGCGGTCCATGGGTTCATTTAAATAACAATATACAGCATAAAAGTCACAAAAGAATTATCTGGCAATTTCAATATGCTGAAATGCATTATTAATGCTAACAATGGCCACACAGGGTAAATAAATGAATGTTTTTTCTTGGCGACATTATTTCCGATTATTTAGCTTTGTGGAAATATCAAACTTTGCATTCAACACCTTGGTCAAGAGTGTTTGCTTGTGTAACTTTTGAACTGGAATTGACATTTTAATATCGCTCTGCTTTTTTTTCTTTTCTTTTCAGAATGGAAGTATAAACGTATGCTAGAGCCCTTCTTGGGCTGGAATTTTCAGCTCAGGCAAGGCCTAAATCTGACCACATCCGGACTGGGGCTGAATTCTGATGTGGCTGGATTCTTTTAGACCCGACCTGCTCCAATCTGAGATAGTGTAACCTCACTGCTTGCTGAACGCTGTGATATCACAATGGTCCACTGTCTGTGTGGAGAGGTAGCGTGTCGGAAAGAGGAGGGGCAAAAGGGTTTGTTACCCCTTTCCGACATGAACCCAACCCTTTTGGAATATCATGATACCACAACACATCATAGGAGGCAAGGCCGCATCAGACAGGGATGAATCAAAGGAACACCCCTGCCCTTTTCTGCTGCCCAAACAGCATAGGTGGTGCTGGACCCAAGAATCTGGGCTACAAAAAAATCCTAAATTGACCTGGGTCCAATGGTTCCAGTCTGGCTTCAAGCCTCCTTAATACGCACCTTCCTGCCCCAGGGAATGCTATACCTTACGTCATAAGAGATGAGCTCCACTCTCAATGTCTCCCACTCAAAAGTAAAAACCAAATCTGAAAATTAGATCCTTCATTAAAGATATTGGTCTTGTTACCATATTAAAACACACGAGCAACATAAAGGGTCTTTGTCAGCCTCTAAACCCCAGGGAGCTGAGAGTTAAGACAAACTCCATCTCAGTAAATAAACGTTAAAGCAGTAAGTATGGTATCTCGAATAATCAGCTCCTTGGAGATACCTAGGTGCTCGAATGAAGTCAAGAAATAAATCATATTAACATGGTGGGAGATACAAATGCTCTGGGCTTAATGCATTGTCCAATGATCCATTATGGTTGAGTGTGTTCGGTATTAGTGTGAAAGACATTCCCAACACACAGCCTAATGCCTTCAAAGAGCACACTAGGAATTGTACTGAGTGATTAGGTATTAAAGAGGCTTTCTTGCATTTAATTTTAACAAATGTTTTGAGTTCTTGGGTTGATTTGCATAGGGTCTTTGAGTAGCTCCCTTATTTTCACAAGAGAAGTCCATCCACTCTGCAGGTTGAAAGTCTATTGAAAGAGGCCAATTCCACCCACGACTTATGCCAAAATAACATTGTTAAAACACGATTCTTAAACATGAAGCACACGGTATCAATCCTGTTTATGCACAGGACTGTAATGCTTATATGGTTCTCAGGGGTGTAGTTACCATGGAACAAGGGTGCTCAGCTGAGCTTGCTGCCAGGAAAGCCAGGGGGATTGCAAATGGTCTGAACAACATTAGAACATTTTCAGGGTGGGCGGTGGTGGCGCGCTGGCCCTGCCCCCACCTACACTGAAAATCTCTCTCCTAGTGTCACTCTGGGGCTCTCTAGGAGCCAGGGCAGTGCTATCACCTTTGCAGGGAGAGGCCAAGGCTGACCAGGAGCTCCCTTCAGAGGGCCACCACCTTGGGAAACCTTGCTTCCTTGCACTTTAGAGGGGAACATATAATTGTGACTGACTTGAGTCCAGCTGTGCTACAGCCTTGCTGCACCACTGGATCTGATGCTGTATTGAGAAATAGAGATGGAAGGAGCAGCAGAATAACCGTTCTCATTATTCCCTCCCCCAATTTCAAGTAGGTTGTGGTTGACCTGAATGAGATTCGTCAAAATATCCAAGCAACCGATTTTTCACAAGTTGGTTTCATTTTATTTCGTCCGTTTCCGGTTTTTAGTTAATTTTCACCAAGAACAATGAAAATGAATTGTGGGAAATGAATGGTAAACCTGGAAATGGCTGAAAGAAACGAAACAAACAAACTGAAATTGAGAAAACAGGTAATTGATTGAAGACCAGGTCAGTAGTGTTTGTTACCTGCTTTCTTCGTTTTGGGTTGAATTGTTCGGATTCGCAGGGTTTATGCATTTTGGCAGGAACTTGTTTCAGCCCTACATATATGTCTGTAACCTAGCTTAAGTGCCCACATCTCTAAAATCTTTCCGTGGGAGGATATCCCAAAACGCAACATGTGAAAACAGCCAATAAAGCGTGGAATAGCTGTCAAGTTCTTCACAGAATCCACCGGTACAAAAGGCAGTTGTGCAACACACTGTAGTTAAACATAGTCAAGGCTGGAAAGAGGATGCTGCATGGATCTTCGAACAGCATTAGGAGTAACCATATCAATTAAGCATAATTACAGAGCCTGGTTACACTAATCGGGACTCTTTCTGTAGTATTAATATCTATGGCTCAGGAAGATAAGTCGGTTCTGCAGCATGCATATGTAATGAAATACAAAGAGGCATTTACTAGTCTGAAGCATGTGGCCACTATAGAGGGTTTCTTTATCTATTAATCCAGCTCCAGAGGGGTTAGCCATGAATCTTCTGTGCTTAGTAAAGCCCTCAATCATTAAGAAGGCCTACACAAAACTGCTTGAGATCAGAACAATGAACAAGCACTGTGGTTTAACTATCTTTGCTTTTCTAATTGGCTAATTTCAAATGGCCAAGAGAGAAGACTGTAACTCAAGAAAGGCACTGGAATAGAAACTTACATTGTTTTAATCTGATAGTTCTGTGCCTTCATCAGCCTTAGGCTAAATGGTCAGGTTCGCCCATAAGTAATTGCAAACATACATGTAAGTATTAGTCATCTAATACAAGGAGTAACTAAAGGTAGCTTGAGTCCCTTTCAAACACTGAGGCTGAAACACAGAAACGTTAACACATTTCTGCAGCATCCTGGAGTACATGCATATGTGAGCTTACCCTCCGTTCTATAACCCATGAGGCTGGCCAGATGTATGGTGCATGTGATCCACTTCATCCAGCCACCAGCCTTACGCTATCTGGGATGTTGGATTCCTCCTTTAGGGCACCTCAGTGACTGATCCCAGAAGTGGACAGGAGAACTTCCCTTTTGAGAGAACCTTCGCCACCTCACCGAAGGAGCTCTCCTAGCCCGTCTCCTCCCTGGAGACACTCCCTGGAGTGCCCGACTCACTCTCTTCCCCAGAGGTGATCTCTGAGAAGCTGGTCCCCCTAACCCACTGGAGACTAGCTTCTGATCTATCAGGAGAACTCTTGGTAGATCTATCTCTTGGGAACCTCGGAGTACTTTTAAATTGATTCTGAGACTTGCAGAAGAAGAAAAAAGATAAAGGGGAGGCATATCAACATGTGCAATAAGAATGTAATATTATATTGTTAATACTGGACTACAGATCTCTCCTGCTACATGGCACTGAAGGAATGAGACTGGAAAATCTAAACCAAAAATCTGTAAGGCAGGGAGGAAGTATGGCCTCAGTCCTGGAACTAGACCAACCTGTTGCCTGGCCTCAGCAGCATATAGCATGGCACACAGACTCCCCTGCCTCTGAGTGGAGCTAGACCTCAGCTATAGATAGTGAATGGAATGAGAAAGAAGGAGCTGTGGGGGAATAGAGACAGAGTGGACAGGGGTGTTGCCACCACAGCTCAACCTGGGCCCTGGACTCTGATGGGGCCCTTTGCAAGCAATTTGGAAGCTGCTAGGAACTTTCCATAGGGGGAGGGAGTGGGAAAGCATACTGCCCTAGACCACTCTGAAAAATTTCCCAGCAGTGCTCAGGCCTGTTATGAAAAGCCCAACTAGGAAGGAAGTTTTCAGAGTGGGTGGTGGGGGTGGAGTGCTGCCCCCATCCCACCCAATTTTAAAACTTCCAACTGCTTTGAGGAAGGTGCCTAGAGCAGCGCTTCCTTCATGGGTTCTCCCTTCATCCACTTGCCCTCAGGGGGTCCATTATTGGGGCCTGGGCCTACCACAGCCTTGCAACATCACTGAGAAAGAGAATCGGTGTCTCCACGCGAGTGAGGGCGGCTAGATCCCAGCACGCCCACATAGTGGGCAATCACCACCGTTGCACAGCAGGACAAGGGTGGGGAGCCGGCCAGATGGTTGAGGGGGAGACGGTCTCACGGTTGTGGAGAACCCAAGTGGGGCGGATGCTGTCAGAGCCGCCGCCATGGCTGGGATGGGCCATGGCGCCGGCCAAACAGGTGTGCACGTGGATTTGCTCCGGTCAGATGAAACGCTGCCCGTGGTTGTGCGGGATGGGCGCCAGCATCCATTGCCCTGCCACGCGGCAGGCAGAAGGGACCCAGCCACCAGGGTTGCCCAGCCCTGGGCAGCCTTACCGCAGTCGGGGTAGGACTGCTCCGCAACGTGTCCTTGGGATTTTTCTGAGGAAGTGTCACATAGCAGCCAGCTGTTTGGTGCGGGGGAACATCTGGCTGCCGTCAGCCCCACGATGCACTGCATAACTTGCTGCGGCTGCCCAGGGAAGGGGTACGGCTACCCAAGGCGTAGTAGCCTCCCCTCCCTGTCCCGTTTGGAGACACCAAATAATGAGGGTAGGGTGAACCACAAGAAGGTTGTTGTGTGGGACAGAGGGAATGACAAGGCAGGGGCAATGGTGGTGGGTAGTTTGTTAGTTATATAATGCATAGATATAGTAAAACAGTAAATAAATTTATTTACGTGACCGTAGGCCATAGTAATTAAAACAAACACATACATACAATATAAACAATAGGAGTATATGGGTTATGAACATATAACAAATATAACAAGAAAGTAAAAACTCATATAGTAAATCCAAAAACATAACCCGGGGTCCGGTTAAAGAGAAAAACAAGACGATACATCTCAAATAGATCCCAGACACCTGGAAGCCGAATTTATATAGACTTAAAATTTAATACTATAAAACAAGATCCATTTATTTGCGCTGAACCAATGACCCAGAAATTTAACATTTCTATAAGATCCTTGCGCCCTTACTTCGATATCTCAACACCTAGGTTTAACTGTGCCCTAAAGACTTTGCTTGTGTGCCATGAGTAACCTCCTCCAAGGTTTTGGATTTCATAAATCTATTTCTAATAACAAAAGCCTGTGTTAAAAAATTTATAGTGGCCTGCATATACTCAGGGGCATTAAGAGATTGCCATAATAGATATGACATTCAGCAGTTTAAAACCATCTCTTATTTAATCACCAGTAATTTGCCTATTGAAAACGTACGATGTATATGATGAAAAATCTATGGTGTGAAAATGCTAGTGACATCTTTGTTGAGTTTACTGTACCACACAGGCCTAAGGGCAGCTGTCTTAAATTAAACAATTTATTTATATATAAATAAATAAGTAACTAAAGAGTTCGGTTCAACCAAGAATTCCACTCTGAATGTTTGCAGAAACTCTGGAAATTGTAAACCAAAAGAAATGTGGAAAATAGCAATTAAATAGTTTTTTTAAAAAAAAAAAAAAATTTTTGCATGGTGAACCAGACTTTTATATTCTAATATAAATGTTTTCAGGAGGGGCGGGGTATAAATCCAGAAAATAAAATAAATAAATAAATAAATAAATAATTAGGTCTGGTGTTGAATTCTGGAAAGTATCATAAAGAGAATAGCATTGCAAATAAGCTGTACAATTATCCCCTTGAACTTAACTGATCCCTAGACTGTGTCCAAATTTTCTGCTTTGAAGTAGGAGCCCCACAAATATTTTTTGGAAAAAATGTGACATAAAAACAGACAAGGAGACCTTTACGCAAATATGTTGAGGATGGGGCAGGAATGCGTAACAGGAAAGACAACTATTTCAAATCTTAGCCTTGGGAGGCATTTTAGGGGAAGATGAAAATTCCTGAGTGCTAAAGAGGCACTAAAGTTTTTACTTACTGAACTGAAATACACAAAACATTTTTATTTTATTTTTCAGTTGGCATATTTCATAGAATATGATCTCATGCCACTTTTGACTTTATAAAAGCTTTGCTGGTGTTAAAGTGTCACAAGAATTGTTATATAATTAGGAGCAACATGCAAGAAAAATAAAGGCTTAAAATTGAAGACGTTCATGAAATCCTAAGTGCTCGCTTTTGCTTTACACTGTGGAACCGCATTTTCGATGATGCTGAAACCTAACAACTAGATGCGTTCAGAGGCTGAAGAACATGTAACAAGTGTTTAAACGGCATGCAGCAGCTTAAAAAAAGATACTATCATTAAGTTAAGAAAATGGATTCTCCTAGAACATTAAACATTAAAACTGCCCATCAAATGGAAACAATGATAATTGGTATGACTGCGTTGTGACTTTCCATAACCCATGCAGCAAAGTAACAAATGAGATACTGAGAAAATCTTCGGAAGCAGAATTTAATTTGTACTGCAATATTATCACGGTCAACGGCAGAATAAAGCCCATAGGAAGATAAATACCTAAAAACCTGGGCAAGGAAGGAATAACTGAGTTGGGGTTAAAACCTCTATCCTTAAGCTACCTGATTGGGCTTTAGTATTGAAGTAGACGTTCTCCAAGAACCATGCCATTTTAACACACAACAGGATGAATAATAGGGCAAAGCCTTACTTTTCATCTTAAGATTCTTCCCCCACCTCACGGTTAAACATTAAAAAAAAACCAAACACAACAACTTAGAGACATAAAAAGAAAAGGGAGACTATCTCAAATTAATAGGCTTGATTTTTCTCTGTTACCACGACCGTACTGAGCGTATGAGTGTGTGTATTAGTGCTACACTGGTGTAAAGTTGGTGCAGCAAAGTAGAGTAGCAACCTGCGGTCTTTAAAAGCTTCCTGGCTGTGTTATTCCCCTTTGTACCAATACCAGTATCCCATTCTCTCACCCCTGTCAACCCGGATGAGATGTGTGGGGCTTGCAGGTCATTCCCAAGTAAGGAGAAATAAAAGACTAAGGAGACAATCCAGCAACCCGTAGACGCTGCCCGCAAGCGTGTGTGCAGGCCAGAACATGCACACTAATGTGTGTCCGCGTGCTGTACGCACGCCATGTGGGTGAACAGGAGCGCACATGTTCTGGCCAGCACACGGCGCTTGCAGGCGGCGTACATGGGCCGCTGGATTGTCCCCTAAGAGCGCAATCCAGCTCCTGTTGAAATCAAATGGAGTTTAAGCCACTGACTTTAACAGGAGTTGGAATATTCTTAGTGTAACTGGTTTCATGGAATCACAGAATTTTAAGCTTGGAAGGTACCTCAAGGGCCATCTAGTCCATCCCCCCAACAGGGTGTTTGTGGCAGAGCTGAGCCACATTAGGGCTATAGGCCCTTTAAGAATTAAGGAGTGAGGCAGAAGCCACACCCACTCCTGGGATACATGAGAGAGGAGCAGGAAGAGAAAAGGCAAACGCTGTCTGGACACTTGAGAGAACACATCTCTGCTCCTGAATGAAGGAGGCTATGGCGCGATCCTGGAGCTGACCTGTGGAACCCGACAACCTGTAGAGCGTGGATGTGAGTCGCCAGGCAGAGGATTGATACCTGGGCACGTTTGGGGCTCACTGTGATAAAGAGTAATGTTATAGAAGACTGTGATGAACTTGGCTGTGAGATAATCAACTGTATTGTGCTTATCCCGAGTGATTGTGTAATCAAGGGCTTGATCCTGACAACACTTAGCCATGGCAAGGCCGGTCCCAGCTACAGTGTTATTACACACTAGAGTAGATGTGTGTTTCATGTTGGAAACATGTACTTAGTGTCATATGCATTTGAAACCCTAAACCGACAGCTGCGTGCTGGCTGTTCACGAGCCCTGCACAATGGATCTACCATGTGGGACAAACACCAGCCCACAGTAGTTGTGATGCAGTGCTAGAGACAAGTGGGGAGAGCATGACAACAGTAGAGAGCAGCTACCACTGTGCTCTCCCCGCCTGTCTCTGTCCCCACACATTTACCTAGATTATGGGGAGCAACGAGTGGGGGGCAGCAGGAACATAGCAGGTCCCTTGGGGGCATTGGTGAGTTGCTGCTGCTCCTGCCACTCACTTTTCCCCAGGATCCTCCATCACGACTACTCCCTCGGACCTGCACCCAGGCTCCTGCCCCTCCCCATCTCCCAAAGCAGCTTGTGGGGAGCCACTGCATGGACCAGACACCATTCAATGGGGTATATATACAAAGTCCAGCCTGCTCAGCTGAGCAGTGTGCGGGAAGGGAGGAGCAGGGGGCCGTGAGCAGCTCAGCGGTGAGGTGAGTCAACTTGGAGAGTTGAGTAGCTCATCAGGTTGTGCCGAACACAGCCAGTGTGAGTTGGACACCCCAGATTTGACAGGGTGCCCGACTTGCCGGGTACCCAGTTGCAGCTCTATTCAGGATCCTTTCTGGCATCTTAGCCCAACCCCAATACCTAGTTTCTCAAGACAGACTTTCCTTCGGTAGCTGGCCGTCATTAGAACACTACAACATTTATGATTAGGTTGCATGTCCCCTGTTATCACCCTCTAGTGGTATGACAGTGCGAGGCTACATAAACTCTAATTATTAGCCTCTTACTTGACTGAGTTAGAAACACAGGTAGTTTAGATTATTATTATTAACCATTTATATAGCACCAGCAATGTAACCGACGGTTTACAAATTAATTGAATAGACAAGGGCTGCCCTAGGGATTACAGTCAGAGACGTGGGTGTGGGAGACGAAGGAAGGGTAACAGAGGGAGAGACAAGGAGTGTAACATTCACAAGGATGCGAGGTCCCAGGTGCATACGCTTAGCTTGGTTACATCAAGAATGATGGCTGTCTGGTCCCTGTGGTGAGGATACGAGTACACAGACCTCGCCCACCAACATCACCTCCGTCTTGTCAGGATTCAATTGCAGTTGGCTTGACCTCATCCAAGCCCCCACAGCTGACAGGCACTGGGAAAATAAGGAGACTGCATGGCCTGGGTCGATGGAAAAGGAGAGGTAGAGCTGAGTGTCATAAGCATTCTGATGACACTGCATGCCCTGAAACCACCTCACGATCCCCCCTAACGGCTGCATATAGATGTTAAACAAGAGGGGGGACAGAATGACACCCTGCGGGACTCCACACATGAGGTCCCAGGGGGAAGACGTACACTCCCCCAAGACCACCTGGTGATTTTTCCTTGCCAGGATTGAACGAAACCAGTCCAAGACCGTTCTGCCAATTCCGGCACAGTCCCGCAGAAGAGTCACCAACACCTCGTGATCGACTGTGTCGAATGCAGCCGAAAGGTCTAGCAGGACCAGTAAGGTCTGATGACCCTGGTCCAACGCCAGACGGAGATCGTCAACCAAAGCCACCAATGCTGTCTCCATACCGTACCCAGGCCGAAACCCAGACTGGGAGGGATCAAGGAAACCGGTGCAGTCCAGGTGTTCCTGGAGCTGCCGTGCCACAGCCCATTCAATAACCTTCCCTAAAAAGGGAAGGTTAGAGACCGGCCAATAACTGGCAGGAGCATCAGTGTCAAGAGATGGTTTCTTGAGCAGGGGGTCTAACCACAGCCTCCTTTAGGCAGTCAGGCACCCTGCCCTCCCGAAGGGAGGCACTAACCACCCCAGCCAGCAACGGGCGTAACGTCTCTTGACTAGCCTTCACCAGCCAGGACAGGCATGGATCTTGCTTACAAGAAGTGGCACGAACAGATCCCAACAAGGACTACACATCGGCAGGTGCCACCATCTGAAACCGATCCCACAAAACAGGACAGGATGGGGCACCCATAGCCCCAAGATGATCCTCTGCAATAACTGTGGTACCGAAATCGTGGCGGATGCGAGTGATCTTATCTACAAAGTACTCGATAAACTGGTCACAGTGGTCACTGGATTGCTCCAGGTCCAGGTGGAGGCAGGCAGGACTGACCAAGCCTTTCACCACCCGGAAAAGCTCCGCTGGACGTGACTTTGCAGATGCAATAAGAGCAGCAAAGAACTGCTTCTTTGCTGCCTGCACCGCCACAGCATAAGCCTTTAAACTGCTCTTATGCTGCGATCGATCATACTGGTCGCGAGTCCGGCGCCACCGTCGCTCTAACCGCCTGCTCTCCCGCTTCAAACACCGCAGACCCTCAGTAAACCAAGGAGACCTGCGGGAGACTCGAGAGGGCAGCGGACGCCTGGGAGCCACCCTGTCTATGGTCTCGGCCAACAAGGTGTTCCAGAAGGCTACGAGATCATCGACAGAGCGGGTGTCAAGGTCCAGGGGAAACTCCCCCAGAGCATTCCGGAACCGATCCGGTTCCATAAGTCTCCGGGGGCGGACCGATCTAATAGGTCCTGCACCCTGCCGGGGGCTATCGTGCGCCAGGATGCACGTCTTAAGGAGGTAATGGTCAGACCATGACAAAGGCTCTACAGCCTTAACTCCTACTAACTGACCCCCCGCCTCAAGGCCGGTGCAGAAAACCAAATCCAGTGTATGTCCCTCCTCATGTGTGGGGCCACAGATGATTTGGGACAGGCCCATGGTTGTCATGGAGGCCATGAACTCATGCCTCGCTCCTCCAAGATCGGTGTCAGTGTGGATATTAAAGTCCCCCAGGACCACCAATCTAGGGGTCCGGAGGATCACATCTGACACCAGATCAGCAAGAGCATGTAGGGATGCCGCCGGGCAGTTGGGTGCACGGTACACCAGCAGCACCCCTAATCTGTCCCCGGCCAAATCCAACACAAGATGGAGACAATCAACACCTGGTGGAGCCTGCACAGGATATCTCGTGAAAGACAACGCATCCTTGATAACAATAGCTACACCGCCCCCCCCGTCCCTCCAGCCGAGGCTGATGCTGCACAGAGAACCCAGCTGGAACAAGATCGGCCAAGACAGGACCCGATTCATTGTCCAGCCAGGTCTCTGTAATACACACGAGGTCGGTGCCCCACTCCGGGATTAACTCCCAGATGGTAGATGACTTATTGACAACCGACCTCACGTTCAGCAGCACCAGACCAAGGCCTGGGGTCTCCTGGGCCTCGACCCACAACGTACCTGTGTGGGGGGTCGAGACGGGAACGAGCACAAGGCACCGCTCCATCCTCACTGATGGAACACACCTCCCCATTGGACCATACCTCCCCCAACCCGTAACAACCCCGATAGCTGCGGAACCCCTCCCCTCCTTAGACAACACTGTTAGACACCCACCCTCCATAGGCTGCCCCGACAGGCCAGCGAGAGGGACCCCCCCCAAACCTCCCCCGCCTCTGCCACCGGTGGGCACCCTCCCCCCCCGGAGGGTCGCCCATGCTCACACCAGGGGTCCCCCTCCACGGGTCAGGTTGTCACCCAATTACTTCTGCTATCCCTCAGATGTTCTTTCTCTCCCAGGACCCATGCCCAAGCCCAACAAAAACCCGAGATATCTTCACAAGGCCTGACTTCCATGTCTACGCTAAGAAAAAACTTGGAAGATCACACGTGACAATGCCACTGAGCAAAGCCTGCCGCAGCAACCTATTCCTTGTATAAAAACGACGCTGCTTGGAGTAAGATAAAATGGCCACACAAGTGTGCCTCATAGAGCATGCAGGGATCAATGTCACAAAGACTGGCATTATCCCAACGCTCCACTTTTCTCACCTGTCTTCCTTAGGATCACTGATGCCGGTTCATATACTGCTTTAAAACAGGTGCTGGAGATCTAAGCACTTTGGTTTAATCAAGGTGTTCTTGCTGCCAACAGAACTAGATGCAGGGGGAACTGGGTAATTCTGCTTCGAGTGGCAGATGGAGACAGGCACGTAAAGATGATGACAAGCTCCCTGCCCACAAAAGCTACTGGTGATGCTGGGGAGTTTGCAACCCGCAGTTTGAGAACTGCTGTATCATGCCATCACAAGCCAGTGCATCAGTAGCAAGTGCTGCCAGATACAGAAAATCAAAACCTTTTACAAGTATCAACAGCTGTAACTAGCTGTGGTTTCTGTGGTTTTGACAACTGCTATCAAATCACGGTATTTGTGTAAGCTTTGTCTCCCTCTTACTCTGATCCTTTCTTCAGTATGTTCAGATTTATTTCTGAATGGCAACACACCTGTTATTTTGGTAATAACAATAGTTGAATTAACACAGTATTATTTTTTTGAGAGCCTCCTTAAACCAGTGCTAATTACTATATTGAATTCAGAACTATGTTGAGGGCATACCTTCATAGCAACCAAAAATTAGAAAGAGATGTTTACATGTTAAAGCTTTACACTCTCCAGTATAGCAAGAAAATAAATAGGTATTAATCTGAAATATTTAAGTACTACTATTAATGTTGTTGAGTGTATCTTGGTTGTCCTAATCAATTGAACTTGTTTACACAGGCTTAGGATACTCCATTTATACCAACAGACTCCCAGCGAAAATTCCCATTCAAGCAGACTCTGGATTTTGTATATTAAAATGGGCAGTCTATCAATTTTGAGCAGTAACCTTATAAATATCTATTCGGCACTGCTTGAAGGGTCAGGTTTATATCACATTAAATGCTACTCAATTGTTCAATTAGCTCAATTTTTAAATACAAATAGGTCAAGCCAACTTGATCTCCCATTTACCAAAGCCATGGAGCTCATTAATAATACTGGCAAATCTCTACCAAAGCACCACTAAAAGTTAGATCAAGTGGAAATGTAAAAAAGTGCGATAGGGAGAGAGGAAGTGTCAAAAGGGCTGCATATTTCTCAAGGAAGAATTTTACAGCATTGGTCCAATGATCGCATCAAGGTTAACATAGCAGACCTCTTTTTCTTACTTTAAAAAAAAATGTTCTGCCGCGAGTCTGGAAAATTTTAAGCCTCCTGAAAGCGAAGGACAGGGCATTGGGGCACTGCTGTAAAAAAACTTCCTTTCACAGTTCAGTCCCGGACCCTCCTTCATCCTGAGTAGAAAGCACACACATGTATTTATGGACCATGGTCTCTCTTAAACAAAGGTTTCAAATCAGGACATAGAGTTTAGTGGTGCATTTGGCTGAGAACTCACAACTCACTTCTCGAACCAAGCATGTTAAACAGGAAAGTGCCGGAGGCACTCATTCTTGGGGTTTTGTCTGGCTCAATCATTCTTCTCCTCCTATTCCCCATTCTAGAACACTTTGTAAACCATCTATTGTCAAAAAATATTTTGACAGTCTGTGGGGGGTGCGGAATGAATCCATATTTGTGTGGCTTGGAACAAAGAATCTGTTTCAATTCCATGTAAATTTGGAATTATTACAATAACTAACCTTCCATCTTGCATGAAAAAGATGTCTTTGCGTACTTTCAAATATATCAAAACAGAAAGGCCATTTTGTCTAGTGGATTTTATTCATGAATTTATCAGTCATTTACTGAAGTATGAGCTCAAATTATGCATCAATTTACTCATCTGTAAAATGACTATAATACTTTAAACCATGTTAACACATTTATCCAGTTTAGGGTTGTTATTGTTGTTTTTAATGCTTCCTTGAGCCCTGGATTTCAGACACTATATTATATAAATATTATTGTCCAATGACTATAATACTTTAAACCATGTTAACACATTTATCCAGTTTAGGGTGATTGTTGTTGTTTTTAATGCTTCCTTGAACCCTGGATTTCAGACACTATATTATATAAATATATAAATATTCTTGTCCAAACAATAGCTGCTCTGGTCTCTGAGAATGATTAGTTGTTCATGATAAGTAATGGCTAAGAAATGCACACATGGCTAAAGTTAAAACTAATGACTTAACTGCTTAAAAAACAAACAAACAAACAAAGGAAAACTAGGTTCTAATCCTGTATCCTGACTTGGTTAGTTGTAGCATAGAGACTGCATTATTAAATACTTATCCTGGTGTAGCAGCTCTATGCTCCAAATTGCTCCATTGTCTTCAATTGAATTACTTGTTAAAGATGGTACTATTCCATGGGAATAACGGTATTAGAATCTGTGGCCGTTTTTAAACGGCTGGAGTGGGCGGGTCCATGTGCACTGGGTTGAGCGCCCACGCATGTACGGGTGAGTGGGGGGAAAGGGGAATCAAACGGGCCATAGATGGGTGTGCGCCCCTACCCACGCATAGTTTGGCCTCCCTGCATGGACCATCCCAGATTTTTCCCTGATGCTTCCTGCATGGACATAAGTGGGCAGTGCGTCGGTCACAGGAGCGCGTTCCCACCCACGCCAATTTCAGTCAGGCATCTGGTTGCGGGGGCTGGGGGGACAGGTGGATCTACATGGGTGTGTCTTGTCTAAAAATGGCCTGTGTAACCCTGTCCCAAGAAAAGGTTAATAGCATGAACATTTCAGGGCATTCAATTACATGCATGACAGGTGTAGACACTCAGGGCCTCACTGTACAATGGACCACTCTGGGGTCTATACAGCAAACTACAATGGGTCTTGTGGGAGACAACACCCCCCCGCCCCCCCGCATAGGGTATCCATGTGGACCAACCTGTACTGGGCCCCACACTAGAAGTATCTCCACGAAGGTCTTTGTGTGGGCCCTGCAATTCCAGATGATGCCTCTGGACAATCTAAGCTTAAAACAGAATGAGGTTTTGTCTGTAGCTCAACTTTCAACCATGTTTGCTGGTCTCCAGACTTGGCTGTAATTGTGATACAGAACCCACCCCTAAAAAGTAGTTACTTTCCCAAGGAAGTTTTATTATCGTCATGGTAAAAGTTCTTGATCTACTGCTTGTTGAAGTCAAGAATATAGCATCTCCAGCCATATTTGTCTTATAAAAGGTGACCAATTTTCTTTTGAATGATGAAAGTTGAACACACTATTCATGTGCAAATAATGAAGGAATTTCTTTAGAGCTTTCAGAAGAAAAAAACAATTAAAATGGCCTTTGGGAGCAGAGATGCTCTGAAAGCAACTTGGTGTTAGCCTAAGTAAGACCAAAAGGTTATTAGGAATGTGAACTGAACTAAAGGGACCAGGGGAAAACACTTAATGCTAAACACACTAACCAAGTCCACAAAGGCCTCGGTGAACCTTGTACTACAGAATTAACAGGCCCCAAAGCTTTCCTTGGAGGTCTCTCAAATTTCACAATCATAAGGATTTGCAAATGCATAACATAACCAGACCCTTACTACTATTCCATGATGCATCCTGAGTCTGATTACATGTGAAGTCCAGAGCTTTGCTACAGAAACGATAACATTTGAAGCAAACACGCAAGGACAGCCGTAAGCATTTTAGCTATCATGGCCTTCAAGACCATAAGTACTTCAACAGCTTCCTCTCTGGAGTATTAACATTACATTCCCAAAAAGGCCCCTGACACTGACTGGGAAGGGAACGAGTACAACTTTCTGGCCATTTTGTGTTTCAATACTAACACAAAAATAGCGGACATGCTTCTGATTTGGGAAGCGAGCGTTAGTATGGCACAAAAGAAACATGCCAGAAACAGCAATCTGCCTCCTCAGCATGCTTTTCAATGGTAAGAGTTGCATCTGGAGAAAAATCATTTTTGATTAATAAAACAATGCCCCTCTTGGCTGTTGCACTTTCCCATGTACAGTCAGATTGCTACAAGCCTCCGTTTGTATATCAGAGAGTGAACGTGTAAAGTGAGAGAGAGCATTCTGAATTAATCAGCAAAGAAGAACTAATTATGCAAATGCAACTATAAGTAATAGAAATTGTAACTATGTTCTTCCCACCTGCATACAGCCAACATTTGCAACAGCGATCTGCAAACTGTCATTCTGATCATGTGCTTCAGCGGTTTCCTTCTACGTAGTTAAACTGTAACTTCTACCGTGCTTTGCTTGTCTTTTATTCATGTTTGGGCATTATCTTCATGTTCGGGAACTGTTTTTGGTAGTGTGGCTGGGTGTACCTAGGCCACAGAGTTGCCAAGATTAGGCCTAGGGCTGAAACAAGCAGCTAAATTGCTGCTCAAGAGACGTTGAGAACTGGGATCGATTTCCCGACCATTTCCCAATACCAACGCAATTTCTCAATTCTCGCAATACCAAGAGAAACCATCCCAATTTACTGACTTTCTGTATATGGTTTACCACATACTGTTCATTTATCACTTACCGCATTGCTGAAGGTACCGTTTTACTTCCAGGTTTGTCATTTTCGCATTTCTCAGCCACTCACTGTGTGAATACCCCATCCCTTAACCTCCACTTCAGTGCCTCCAATCAGAATTGTTGTTCGATGTTGTCCCCTTTGTTTTGACCAATCTGCAACTGGATTGCAGATTAGTAAAGGAATCTGTGCACCCTCCAATGAGTGACAAGGAAGTGCAAGGGAAAATGGAGTGCAAGAAATGCGGTATTGCATAGGTATTACTTTTCACAATTTTAAATGGATGGCAAAGCAATAAATCCCAGGCACACACAGTCGTTCAGAAGTGATGATATGTTAGTCGAGATATTACAGAGTACTGAGAGATTCTCAATTTGACTGAGACAGTAGCAGGGATTGGGATTTTGATGAGATTTCCCATTTTGGTGAAATCCTTGTTTCAGCCCTATTGGGCTATAACAATAAACTTGTTACATCCCAGTGATCTGCACTACACCAAGCACTTTCAACCACCACAGAGGTGATGCACCGATCTCTAGGCATCCAGTTCTTTCTCCCACCAAACTCTTTTCAGGCAGCACCTTGGACAGCTCCTAAACTGCTGAGCTTCTTCTCCAGCCACAGCCAGCCACAGCCTGACATGACAGCAGTGGCCCCTGCACTTATATCCTCAGGTGGGGTGTGGCCTGTGGAAGTAGTCAATTCCCTTAAAGGGGCAGCCACTTGCAGCTACACAGGAAGGAGGCACCCTGATCAGGACTTACTCAGGCACTAATCCTGCAGCCACTTAGGGCCAGCTGTCATAGCTAGATTCCTTGTTACTACCGCAGTACTAATAATAAGCAATGGTCATTGGAAAAGCTTGATACCTAGTTTGATAAAAGTGACCCTCTTTGGAGAAGAGTAGCTAGTGATTTTGCGTTCAAAAGATTTTTTTAAATGTAAATTTTCCCCAACATTAAGTATTTCCTTAGAGCAATCTTCTATAGTGTCCCAAGTATCTGGCACCTGAAAGTTCTCAGCTTCATGAATATATCCAATCCATATCTCTCTCTATGTGCCCACCCCTTCTCCGTTCTAGATTGTAATCTCCTCAGGGCAGGGACCTGTCTCTAATCATGAATCTTCAGCACAAGGCAATATTTATTATTCATTCATTCATTCAAATTTGTATTAATAATAAAGCATTGAGTTGTGTGCTGGTGCTAAAGTGACAGACCCAGCACTGCATAGTTAGAGGATCACACACTATAAATCTTGACTGACATCTTATTTCTCAATTTACCGACTTTCTGTGTGCAGTATTTACCTGGCCAAATAGAAAGTTCTTACATTGCCTCCAGAAGATGAGCAGGCTTAGTCTTAAATGAACCTCTAGGGGGAAGGGGATTCCATAATCGTAGGGCAGCCATCGGAGATGCCTCTCTGTGTACCCTAACTATACAAACTTGACAAGCAGATTGTACCTGCAAGAGAGCACTCCTGGCTAATATCAGAGGCCACCACAGGAAATAAGGGAGGTGGTGGTCTTGCAGATATTTGAGGTCCAAGCCATTAAGGGATTTATAGATCAAAACAAGCACCTTTAATTGTGCCCGGATAGCTACTGGTAGCCAGACACTTTTTGTTCAGAAGCTCACCTAGTGTGTGATCCTCTAACCAGGCAGTGCTAGTTCTATCACTTTAGCACCTGCACACAACTCTATGCTTTATTATTAATAGTAAAAATGAAACCATGTTTTTGTTTTTTTTATATAAAAAAGCCCAAGCCAGTTTTAAAGGGACTTCAATTCTGTATACATTCCTTATTTCAATTTCCACACGTAGTTTAAATGTTAGGCAAAAGGTCAATCCACAACCTTAAATATTTAAACTGGTCAATGACAGTCAAGTAGTCAAGGAATTATCTCAAGTTTATTGCTAAATATGGATAGCCTTTGTGATAACCTCAGGTACATGGCAGGGCTTTCTAATGAGTTATTAAGTTATTAAGCTATGAAATACTCCTGAATTTTAAGCAAAACCAGAGAGGAGACCTGAGTGAAACAAATTAAAATGAGCATAATTATGCAACATCATGAGAATGTACCAGACAGTCTCTCTCTGCATATATCAAAAATACATTAATAAACTGAACATATTAAGAGAAAGCTAAGACTGGCCCTTCAAGACCTCGACATTAATTGGAAAGGATTTAGACAGCACCTCTTGAAAAACTTCCATTAACAATTTTGGTAAGTTACTTTTCAGCTTACTAAAACCTGGTTCATCTACTATATTAGTCTCTGTCAAAGATCAGTCACACATTGAGTAACGCAACAACTGTCTAATTGCCTCAACTGGAATCTTATTTCTGATTAACTTAGCTGATTAAACTCCAGACTAGTTTCTAGATTTCGATGACCACAGTTCAATTACAGGACACTGACAGTCACTGTTTGTAAGACTGCTTGCTTTGAACTCCAAGAAATTATTTTTAAAAGTGCAGCATTTCATCATGCTTTACTTTCGGCAGGAAGAGGCAAAGTCTTCAGCACCAAGAGACGTCTCAGATACCACAACATCCAAGAGAACTAAACAGCCCACGCAACCTAAAAGCAAGTTGACCCACTGATATTTCATTCTGCAGTACACACATGCAAGACTGATTATCCCCAACAGTAAAAACTCCTGCAGCTCCCTCTTGGCAGACAGTGGCCCCAATCCTGTGGATCCCGCGCAGACCCGCGCGCGTCCACATTGTTGGCATACACGTGCATGCAGCTTGCACGCAGTGATTCGCAGGCCATATGATTTCAGCCAGCGACTTGTCGGTGGACATTTCAAGTGGTAATAACTCCTCCAAACACTCTGGGGAGACCAACATGCATACATAAATTGCGCCCATTCATCTGGCAGCTAGCAGAGCCTGCATAAAAGCAATATACTCCATAAACGTCTGGCTGAGATAGGGTTCTTTATGATATGATATAAGTTTATAAAATCATGAGTGGTGTGGAACCCATAAATAGAAAGCAGTTATTTACCCTAATAGTACCAGAACAAGGGGACACTCAGTGAAATTAACTGGTAGCAGATTTAAAACAAATAAGAAAAAGTATTTTTTTTTCACTTAGCGCACAATTAACTTGTGAAACTTACTGCCAGAGCAGTATAGCCGGCAGAGTTGCGTAGTCAGTAGCGTAGCTAGTTTTAAAAAGGGATTGGATGAATTCTTGGAGGATAGGTCCATTCATGGCTATTAGCTAAGTAGGTTTTGGGAACGTAGCCTCTTATTGTTGGGGACTCGAACAACAGGGACCTGTTGGGTACTTCTCCCAAGAGAAAGAGATTGGCCACTGTTGGAGACAGGATGCTGGGCTTGATGGACCATTGGTCTGACCCAGTATGGCACTATTTATGTTCTTAACCTTTTCCCTCCCAGGGGCTGCCTTGAAAATGAGTACAAGCTCCAAGGGGAGCACAGAAGTTGAAGATGGGGGGAGTGTTTAGGAAAAGGAAGGTCCAGATTACGGATCTACACGACTCTGTTCCCTATCTTTGTGGGCATGCTTTCATCTCTCCTGCATTACTCTGAGCTCAGTTTTTCAGTGGCTTGGGGTAGGAACTAGACCTGGGGGCCAGATTCAGGAACTGGAATGGAACCCGCAGGCTGCATTTGGCCCCTGGGCCTGAGGTTCACCACGCTTGGTATTGATGAACAAATCACAATTCCACATTACATTTAATAAATAAATAAATAAATAAAGTGAAAAATTCCACTCGATTTCTTGGCCGCCCTCTCCTGCTAAAGCAGCTCGGGGCGGCTCACAACAGAATAAAAACAAATAGAAATATAAAACTTCAACAAACATAAATAATATATCAATAAGCTCTCTCTCTCTCTATATAAAATCCACAATAAAAATACCCAAGTTGGAGCTAAAAGACCCTCCCCCTCCCTCCCTCCCTCCCTCCCAACACCTCCCCCATCACCTGTCACCCTCGGCAAAAGACTGGTGGAACAACCAGGTCTTACACTGTCTTCGGAAAGAGGGAAGGTCTGGGGCCAGGCAGACCTCCATTGGGAGGGAGTTCTACAGCCTTGGTGTGGCCACCGAACATGCCACCCTCATCATCACCACCCGAGATGCCCAGAGAACATCAAGGAGGACAACCCAAGCCGACCACAGGGGGCAATCCAGGACACGGGGGGTGAGGCGATCCCACAGATAGGCAGGGCCCAGGCCGTTTAGGGTTTCATAGATCAAAACCAACACCTTGAATCGGGCCCGGAAATCTATAGGCAGCAAGGGCAGAGAGAACAGAGTACTGGCATAATGTGTTTGCAGCGACCCGTCCCTGTAAGGAGGCGGACCACCGCATTCTGCATTAGCTGCAGTCTCCGAATCATCACCAAGGCTAGCCCCACGTAGAGCACGTTGCAGTAATCCAGTCTTGAGGTTATGAAAGCATGGATGATGGTAGCTAGATTAGAGTCCGAGACATGTGGCCAAAGCCGTTGCACCAGATGTAATTGGTAAAATGTGCCCTTTGCCACAGTCGCCATGTGGACATCCAGGCAGAGCTGTGGATCAAGGACCACCCCCAGCCTGTGAGCCTGAGGGCCCAAAGGAGGGCAGACCCCATATCAATGACGGGTGCCACCACTCCCTTAGCCCTTCCCACCAGCATCACCTCCATCTTGTCGGGATTCAGCTTCAGATGACTTGCCCTCATCCAGTTCCCACAGTCATCAAACACCAGGTAAGCACTGAGACTGCCGGGCCTGGGTCAGCTGAAAAAGTGAGGTAAAGCTGGGTGTCATCAGCATATTGATGACACCGCACACCAAACCCTCTGACGACCTTGCCCAAAGGCTGCATGTACATGCTGAACAGGAGAGGGGACAAAATGGAACCTTACGAGACTCCACACATGAGTTCCTGGAGAGATGATGATCACCCAGCACCATAAGTTGAGTTGTTCCAGACAGGAAGGAACGGAACCATTAAAGAGCAGTTCCACCCACCCAGGGCTCAGTCCCGCAAATGAGTCACCAACAACTCGTGGTCAACGGTATCAAATGCAGCCGAGAGATCTAACAGGATCAACAGGGTCAAACGACCCTGGTCCAACTCCCGGCAAAGGTTGTCGACCAAGGCCACTAGCGTTGTCTCAGTGCCAAAACTCAGATGAAAGTCAGACTGCAAGGGATCAAGAAAACTGACACGGTCCAGATGCCCCTGAAGCTGCTGAGCCACCACCCGTTCAATAACCTTTCCTAAAAAGGGAAGGTTAGAGACTGGCCGATAGCTGGCCAGGAGTCAACATCCAGTGATGGTTACTTGAGCAGAGGCCGCACCACAGCATCGTTGAGGCAGCCTAGCACTCTGCCCTCCCTAAGGGAGGCATTGACCACCCCAAGGTCTCCTGGATGGACTTGACCAGCCAGGACAGGTATGGGCCAAGTTCACAACACATGGCTCTGACTGCCCCAAGGACATTCCCCGTATCAGTGGGTGAAACCCACAGAAACTGATCCCATGAAACAGGACAAGGCAGGGCTTCCATTACCTCTGGTTCTCCTACTGCTACAATCACGGTGTCAAAGTTCAGGTGAATCCGAGCAATTTTATCCACAAAAAAGTCGACAAACATGTCACAGTGAGCACTGGAAAATTCCAGTTGCAGGCAGAGGGAGGCCAGTCTAACCAGTCCCCTCACCACCTGGAAAAGTTCAGTTGGACGCAACTTTGCGGACGCTATCAGGGCAGCAAAGAACATTCTTTTTGCTGCCCACACAGCCACGGCATAGGTTCGTAAACTAACTCTATGCTGCAATCGGTTGACTTCAGTACGAGAGCGACACCACCGTTGCTCTAACCGCCGGCCTTTCTGCTTCATCCTCCGCAGGTTCTCTGTAAACCAGGGGGATCTGCATTGTTGACAATCAGGGAGTGGACATTCAGTTGATGGTCTCAGTTAGCAGGGTATTCCAGAGAGCCACGAGGTCACTGAGTGGCTGGTTGTCGAGACTGGAGGGTAACTCCCCAAGAGCAATCCGGAATTTTTCTAGCTCCATAAGTCTCTGGGAGAAAACCAAGCAAACCGATTCTGCACCTTTCTGGGGGCAGACATGTGCCAGGAGGAGATAATGATCCGTCCATGTCAAGGGCACAGCTGTTACCTCCCCTACCAATGGATCCCCCGCCTCAAGGCCTGTGCAAAATATCAGGTACAGGGTATGCCCTCCATCATGGGCTGGGTCAACAACCACCTGAGACAGCCCCATGGTTGTCATGGCGGCCATAAAGTCACGCTCTGCCTCGGCCCAAGGCTGGTGTCAGTGTGGATGTTGAAGTCTCCCAGAACCAACATCCTCGGGGACCGCAAGACCACCTCTGACACCAACTCTGCTAGAGTGTGCAGAGATGTTACCATACAGGTAGGTGCACAGTAAATTAGCAGCAATCCAAATCTGTCTCCGGTCAAATCAATCACAAAATGGGCCCTCAATACCTACGATAGTGCATTGTGTTTAATTTTAACAACAAGAATAGCCCTGATAACTTTAACAAAGCTACTGACATACTTAAAGTTAAGTACATGGAAAAGGGTTCTGCTGGATCGGAGCAGAGCAACTCTACATGGAGGTGACTGCTCTCTTTCCATGCTAAACTGGACCAGATTAATTTTTACACTCTGCAAAATTCTTATTTTATCCAATTCCTTTTCGTTCACAGCAACACACATGAATTTATTGTCCTATATGCATCTACATAATGAGGCTTCAAAACGAGGGGAACATTTAAGAGATTGACATTAACAATACAAATGTAATGAGATGTACCTTTCAAACTACAGTCACAATGACCTGCTTTGTCACTCTGAAGACTAAGCAGGCCTATCCATTATACAATTTTTAGTTTTTTGACTGTGTTACACTTAACTGTGGTATGCAAAATATGAATCCCTAAAGCATCTTTGGAAATTAGAAAGTATGTCAACCTATTGAGTTCTTTAGTTACAGTTTCCGATACTGTCCCACACAGCTGCAGCTAAAAGATTCTGACCTACTTGCACAAAATGATATCTTGCAGACATTTAGCCATCAGAATAGAACAATGCCCTGTAGGATTTGGGTTTAACACTATAGACCCATATTAAGTACTCCTGGGGCATATTTCTATTATTTTCAAGGCTGCCAACTCCACTTCTCAAGAGAACAGGAAATTCAGGTTAAATCAAAGATTTCATTAATGAATGTATATTGGAGACCATCTCGTGTAATCACACTCAGATGGCAGAATATGCAAGGATGTCACAGGATCCCAAAAGACTAAGCTGTCCTTTCTGCTGAACTTCCTGAACAGTGTTTCAGCAGTGTAGCAGCCAAGAGTTGCTGAGTAAGCGAAGATAGCAAAGCTTGGAAAGTATCGCCTGTGGTAAGGGCACAGAAGAGGGAGCTGGCAGACTTGGAGACTCTACCCAGTTCTGCAATGGACTTCCATGACCCAAGGCAGACCTCTATCTCCCCTTTAAGTCATTTCCCATCTTGCTGTCTCATTTCCTCCTCTGTTTTAATGAGGATATTAATACTTCCTGTTTCCCAGGGCTGCTGTCAGGAACACTTAGTGCTTGTAACAAAAACTGAAATCCTCAGATAGAAGGTGCTGGAAAGTGCAAAAGACTGTTGTTATAGATAAAACACAGTGCTGAACAGGACTTACGGTACATTCCAAAACTAAAACTGGTTGAACAGCAGCAACGTAAAAAAAAATTTTTTGTGAATTTTTTAAAATTTCAAAAAATTAATTTAAATTTGATTAGAATCCTCTGCTCCGCCTTCGAGAGATTAAGTGCTATGCTGGAGTGGTGACCGTACACTAGCTGCACTCTGAATTCTGACTATGCAGCACGGCGTCCTGCCCAGCACGCTGTGCTGCAGTCACACCTCCAGCCTTTCACGAGTTTCCTATTGTCTAATCAGCATGCTTCCCCGCCGCTATGCTGGAGAGGGCCTTAACCACTGGGCGACCTTGGGCCGGTCACAATATTCTCTCAGTCTAACCTACCTCACAGGGCTGTTTTGTGGATTAAAAGCGGTGTTATATGTAAAGCACTCTGAGTGCCATGGCGGGGGGGAGGGGGCACTATATAAAAATAAAGATTATTATTGATTATTATTATTATTTCTTCCACTTTTCCTGATAAGGGGGGGGGGGGGGGAGAGAAAATAGGAAGAAAACCAGAAAATCATAGACAAGTGAGAAATGTTCATTTAGAATTTGGGAAATTTGAACATAGAACATTTTAATTAAAAAAAATAACCCCTCCCTACTGCTCAAAAAGCCATTTTAAAAACTGAGACTGGGCTTGAGCCCAAACCACGTTGCGGGCATGCGAACCGCAGGGCATGGGATTGCGGCCAACGCAGGCAAATCATTTTGAACCCCTGTATTAAAAAACTTTATCAAATCAAGTTATTGTGATACTGATATCATATTTATGTTAGCAAGTAACAGCAGGGTCATGAAAGCAGCCTGACAAATTAAACAGGAAAATGAGCGGGTCCGATATCTCCCATTTAAATATTCTCTTTCATCCCGAAGGAGCACAAAGTGCTTTACAGCACTACATACGACCACTTCATCCACAATAGAGAGACAGCAACCTCACGGGTAGAAAGCAGCAGCTGTTCATCATGTTCACTCAGAACAGCATTGCTCATGGTCAGCATTTGGTTTGATACCATTCTAGAGTTATTGTAGAGAGGAAAACATCTCTAGCATTTGCGTAAATTTAAAAGATCACCTGCACGCCATTCTGCTGCCAATGTGCTTAGCAAAAAGTCGATTCACGTTTTAAAACAAGAGGCTAGGATATCATCTCAACGTCACTTTTGTGGGAGCTCTGTGCTGTTTTGTCTTGCAGCTCACGACCCACGTTCAGCTCTTTTAACGTGTGATTTGCAATGCAATACTCCACGAGCTTCCATGACTATTACGCAATCGCTTTATATGAAATTTGGCTCTGTACACATCTTTAACCTTGGGAAAAGAAGGCTACAAATCCTAGAGGCCAAATACCAATATCTCTACAGGATTATTGTGCACATCTGCATTTCTGGAAAGTTGATATTTTGAAAGACAAAAACTGGCAAGTAAAAGCTCACACCAGGAATGTCTTGTTCAGGCTCAGCTGCTCCCCCGCTCCCCCCCAACTCCAAAGCTACTGGAGTGTTGTGGCTCTTTTCCAGAATTTCCTTGGGCATCCGGCATAGAATATATACAATTTTGTACAGATCTATAAGGCCAAATTGAGGCTTCCCCTTGGGTGTCTGTTTTCGGAACCAGGGCCCATTCCAATCTAGCTACAGGTGAAAACAGACATGACGCTAACCACCCTTGGTGGTCATTTATGCATGTTGCAGGGCTGCATAGGGCACCAAAATAGCCCTGCAACATGCATAAATAACCACCAAGGGTGGTTAGCGTCATGTCTGTTTTCACCCTACGTCTCCAGTATCACACTGCTGGACCCATGCAAGTCTGGCTCCATATCCGTCCTTGCTGTCCACACCCAGCCAGTTGCACATGACTTTCCTTACTCATGTGCAATACTTTACATGTGTCGGTTGAATTTTGTTTTAGTTGCAGCCTAGTTCTCCAGATCAACAAGTTTGCTCATGTCCACATGCAAGCAATGCTGGGCTTGGTCTCGCTGGCCAAAAAGGAGACATTGACAACAATCTTCCTGCCGAAGACTGGGACAGCCCTAGAAGCAGCCTCTCTGCAGCGGGGATGAGAAGGGATACTGAAATGGGTCTGCTGAATTAACTGTTTGCTGCTTTAAAGTCAGATCAATGTACAGGTAGTTGCTTGCACGTCTGTCAGTGACAACTGGATGTTCATTATCGGTACCTTGTATTTGGGTAGTTCACATTAAACAAGTACCAAAAATCACTTGCTAGTTGGTAGCAGCTCTAAAGCTTTGCATCATACACTGTGATCTCCTCATCATCTTGATTAATTATTGGTATTTGAAATAGCTTCTTTAATAAAAAATAAATAAATCCAAGGATGAAAAACACAGTAATCTCCGTGCACTCTCCTGTATCCTGCCAGAAGAATTAGGATATTACCCTAGTTTTCAATTCTCAAAGTGTACAGAGGCCCGATCCCGTGCCTGGCCTGTGGTGGGCAATTACAGCCGCCACACTTTGGGCGGGTGAGGGGAGCAGGCCACACGACTTGCCTCCCCTGCAGCGAACCCGGGTGAGCAGGCCATTGTCAGCGGTCCTCTCAATTCCCGGGATGGGCCAAGGAGCCAGGCACATGTGCAGGCACCCGGCCGTGATGTGGCTGCACAGAAGTGTCAAATACCCCTGCTGCTTAAGGCCCTGCAGTGGACTTCGCCACCGGGTAGAGCAGATGGCGGCCTCTTAACCTGATCCAGGCAGCATAACTCCACTTTGAGCAACACTGCTACGTCCCAGGCCTTCCCCGGAGGACTTAGCACATAGTAGCTGACTACTGGCCCTGCATTTGTCAAGGTCAATGTTGGTTGACCATCATGTCACAGGCTGGTGGTGCTGGGTGCTAAGTCTTGTCAGGATTAAGGACCAATAAGTTACTTCACTCAGGTGATTCAGCTCAATACTCTATTGTCTCTCAATCTTCACTTTTAGTTCTCCAGGCAGTCCCGGTCTATTATCAGGCTCTCAACAGCCTGGGCTCTGCTCCACCAGCAAGCTGCGTAGTACTGTACAGTCTTTCCAGCCAGGTTCCCAGCTCTGGCTATATCAAAGTCCAACTTGCTGCTTCCCTCTGGTTAGTCCTTTCAGAGGAGCTCACAGCCTAGCACCTTCTCCATCAACAGCCCAGATACAACTGACTCTTCTGAATCTGCTGCTTCCTTTCTGCAGCCTGAGCCACGCCCCAAACACAGTCACTTCCTGCCAGCGGCCATTTTGTATTTGGCCAGCAGTCATTTTGGCTTCCCTTTAGGACGTGTCAGTCCACCTCCACTCTACTCTGCCGCACATCATTCTATTGTCTTGAGTTATAATCAGGCAACAATTGGGGACATGGAACCCTAATGGTAAGTGAAAACTTAATAAATACTGGAAAATATTTTATCACACTGTTTACGAAGTCACAAACATCAGCTGCCATGTAAAATAGTTCCACAGTCCAGATAATGGATGGCAGACTTATGCAACATATCCAATAATCACCTCATTACTGCCATTCTGACCGTGCTAGCCCATTGTTCCTGCTCTCAGAGCGTCCCTGCTCCAGAGAGAAAGGGGATTACACAAGAGTTGAAATGTTCTTGTGACATGAAACTGGGACCCGAAATGTAATTTTGTTCTTTCTGAATTGGCTTAACTAACTGCTAATGGTGCAATGAATTTCAGTAGAAAAACAAAAGGCCTAAAATAACCTGAATCATTTCTTACCGTAAAATGTTTATGCAGTAAAATGAACGCTTACTTTTAAAACCTAAGTCATAGAAACATGCAGTTGGGCAATTTGATACTGTACCTCAAGGAATACAAATTTTGAAAATAGCTAGGTTGGCCTACAGACTGTACGCATGAAGACTTTGGAACTTAAAGAAAACATAAAAGGACTATTCAAGTCCCACACAGTGTGAATGCACTATGCGCATACACATCCCATGTGCCTCTCTGGGTGATTTCAGACATTACGCGGTCCCGATTCACCACAGTGAATTCCCAGCGAGGGTGAACTGAACCACCACCCCCCGTGGTCAAAAAAAAGCCCCGAACAGACGTGACGGGGCTGGGACCACAGCAGGGAATCGGGCCGCCAGATCACAGCCTGGGGCAGCACAACAAACGTTACGCCAATCCCAGGCCCGGCTGCGGTCAAAGCACCCAGAAGGCGCCAGGGCGGCTTGGCCTGGCTGCTGCTGTGTGCCCTTTAAATCTCCCTCCCCGGCCTGTGTTGTTGCTGGTTGCCTGGCAGTGATGCTGCGTGCTTTGTCCCCAGCTGGGAATCATTTCCTTTGATTCCGGCTGGTGGTTGCTGTCCAGACGTTACTTTTTGTTGGTTCCCATCGGGAATCTCTTTGACCATGCTTTCGGAGATGGTCCGGGGGGGGGAGCTCCGGAAGCATGGTTGATTTTGACCCCATGTGGGTATTGACCGTGGTGAACATCTGGTGCCCGTGAAACAGACGTTCAGGGCACTTTGGCCCCACCACGGGATTGACCGTGGTTCACTGTGGTTGAGCGTGATCTTGTAATGTCTGAAAATACCCTCTGTTATGGGGAAGGTGATGTCCATGCAAGCTGCCTGCAACTTGTGTACCTGCTTTGCAGGGCTTAGGATCAGCTCCTGTAACTATAAAAATGTGTCATTAAAAATTAAAGAAGTCCAAGGATTTATTTATTCATTTTCTTGAACGAGAGGCTGGAAAAATATTAAATGAACCCCCTCCCCCTAGTCCTGTTTTCCATGTTTTCATGCAAGGTGCATATAGCAAAATATAAATATATTTGCACAGAAGGTTTAAAATAATGGATATTAGCAATCACAGTGCAACAAAGTAAAGATCTGAAAACCTGTTAGGAAGTTACAGCTTGGAAAATTCATAATCATCAGCAGGGAAGTAAAAGAGCAACAGTACTCACTAATGCGAGAAGTTGATTCTCTCCAAAACAGGTCATTGATATATATTTTTTCCAACAGCCACCCTTGAGCTCCCCAAATATGGTACGTTTTATTTCATAAGACAGTGGGTAAAAACAAAACACATGTGACTGTACCACGGCGGCAACCTGTTTTGACCCGGGTCAGGAAGCTACAGCCGACACTGTCCGGGTTGGGTCATGGAACAGACGTTCACATGGTTGGGTGGGGGAGGGAGACGCAGGCATAATAATAATAATAATAATCATCTTTATTTTTATACAGTGCCCCTCCTGCCATGGCACTCAGAGCGCTTTACATTTAATGTTTAATCCTCCTAACAATCCTGTGACGTAGATTAGGCTGAGATAATATTGTGACTGGCCCAAGGTGACCCAGTGAGTTTCTGGCTAAGGTAAGACCTGGGGTCCCCTCCCCACACCTCCTAGTCCAACTACTGTGCACTTAGTTATTACACCACACTGGCTCAGCCAGCCCCGCACCCATGCTGCGTCCAGCACCCTGCCCATCACCATAACGGCAGAGCAGACTGAAGCTCAATCCTGATAAGACGGAGGTGCTGGGCGGTGGGTAGGGTGAGGGAGGTGTTGGCTCCCCTCGTAGAGGGGGTTCACCCTCCCATAGCCCAGCAGGTTCGGAATCTGGGAGTATTATTGGACTCGGATCTCCGCCTAGATCGGCAGGTGGAGATGGTGGCAAAGGCTGTCTTCCGCCAGCTGTATCTCTGTCTCTTATACACATCTAGATGTGTATAAGAGACAGGTGATGGACTCGGATCTCCGCCTAGATCGGCAGGTGGAGATGGTGGCAAAGGCTGTCTTCCGCCAGCTGTATCTGGTGCAGAGACTGTGTCCATATATTTCCAGACCCAACCTGGCCACCCTCATCCATGCCTTCATCACCTTGAGGCTGGACTACTTTAACGCGCTCTACGTGGGGCTTCCCTTGATGCTGGTTCAGAGGCTGCAGCTAGTGCAGAACGCAGCGGCTCATCTCCTTATGGGGACGAGCTGACGCGAGCATATCACTCCCGTGCTCCGCACGCTGCACTGGCTGCCTATAGCGTACCGAAGGTTTTAGTCTGGCCTATAAAGCCCTACATGCTCTTGGCCCCTCATATCTCAGGGACCGCCTCACCTTCCATGTCCCAAAGCGACCCCTTCGGTCCACCGGGGGCGCCTTCTTGGAGGTCCCCCGCATAAAGCGGGGTGCCACAACGGAGAGGGCGTTCTCAGTGGCCGGGCTGCGATTATGGAACTCCCTCCTGGAGGAAGCCCGTCTGGCCCCAAGTCTTATGGCCTTCTGCCAGGCCTGCAAAACTTGGCTGTTCTCCTGGACCTTCGGAGGAGAGAAGGGGGGGATGGGATAAAAGTGCGGCGGTGGTGGTTTTTAGGGGATTTTAGATGTTTTAAATTGTTTTTAAAATCATTTTTGTATTGTATTTGTATTTTTGTGTTGTAAGCCGCCCCGGGATGCCATGGACATGAGGGAGCGGCTAAGAAACACAAATAAATAAATAAATAAATAACGGCCTATGACAGCCACTGTGGCAACCAGCCACGGTGGACCCAATCTGGGTTGGCGGGAACAGACGTACTAACATGCTCTGGCCCAATTTGCCCCAATCAGGAGGGCAGTAGGTCGGGCTGTGAGCTTGGCCATTTGGCAAGGTGAAAGTCCAGGCTAGCCACTAATCCGCCCAGGCTCAGTCCAGGCGAACATCTGGCGAGCCAAAAACACATGGGACTGTAGCCTGCAGGCCAGAACGGGTGACTGTCATGTTTGGTTTTGCCCAGTGACGAGATTTGGTAATCTGCGTCTTGGCCAGCTAGTCATTATGTATTATTATTATTTCTTTTATTCATTCACTTTTACCCCACCTATCTTTGCCTCCGGCAGCTCTAGGCAGCTTACAAAAGTTCATAAATACAGTATAAGATTATATCAAACATTAAGAAAATATATAAAACCAATAAAAACTTTTAAACAAAAAACCCATTCTGGCATGCAAATTTATTTTATTTTATTTTACATAATTTATATCCCTCCCCTCCTGCTTAAAGCAGCTCGAGGCGGCTAACAAGTCATAAAATAAATAAATATAAAAACACAATAATGAATATAATAAATAAAACAATATAAATCCACATGGGGAAGGTCACTGAAAAAAATATATAAAAACCACCCTAACCCTCAACCCCCACCCCCTTCATCCATCTCCCTCACTGAAAGCCTGGCAGAACAGCCAGGTCTTGTATTGTCGTCAAAAGGAGGAGAGGTCCGGGGCCACGTGGGCCTCTGCCTGAAGGTAGTTCCACAGCCTAGGTGTGGCAACCGGGAACGCCCTTGCCATAGCTGCCCCCTGGGACACCCAGGGGACTTCAAGAAAGGTGCTCCCGATGGACCGCAGGGGCTGATCCAGGGCCAGGGGTGTGAGACGATTCCGCAGGTAGGTAGGGCCTAGGTCATACAGAATGAACACTAACCCTTCCCAGACCTTTCCCCATCACTGAAAGCCTGCCAGGAGAGTCATGTCTTATATTGGCACCTGAAGGTGAGATGATTAGGGGCACCCACCGGGAGCTGAGACAGACATCCACTGGGAGGGAGTGCCACAATGCAGGTGCGGCCTCCTGTTGGGTCCCCACCAACCTATAGCGGAGAACTTCCAGGAGGGCACCCCCTGACGACCGCAAGGGCAACCGAGGGTCATGGGAAGTGAGACGGTCCCTCAGATAGACACGGTCCAAGGTGTGTAGGACTTTATAGGTTAAAACCAGCACCTTAAATTGGGCTTGAAAGAGCATAGGCAGCCTGCAGAGCCCTGTTATGTGCTCTCTGCGGCCCGTCCCCATAAGCCAATGGGCCGCAGCATTCTGCACGAGCTGCAGCTTCCGAACCGTCACCATGGGCAGCCCCACGTAGAGGGCATTACAGTAATCCAGCCTCAAGTTGACAAACACATGGATGACGGTGACAAGATTGGAGTCTGAGACATAAGGACAGAGCCGCCGCAGATGTAATTGGCAGAAAGCACTCCTGGCCACAGGCGACACCTGGACATCCATGCATAGTAGTCATGGATCCAGGAGCACTTCTAGGCGCCGAACGTAAGATGATAACTCTTGGCGGACCCCATCAATGACGGAATATACTGCCCCATCCAGATCACCGATCCCACCAACTAGCATCCCCTCTGTCTCATCAGGGTTCAGTTTCAATTGGGTGGTTCTCATTTAGTCACCTCCATTATTAATTATTATTTTAAAAGTTTGATTTTAAAAGAAGAGTAAACACAAAAAAGTACCAAAAAAAGCAAAAAAAAGCTTGTGAGAACGACCAACTAAAAGTTCTTTATTTCTCCCTCCTCTTTGCAAGAGAGGGTCACAACACAGAGCATCTCTAATAGATTTTGAATCGCACTCTCCCTCTCTCATATTAATGATTTATTGTCTCAATTCTGTACATACCAAAGTAAAGAATTCATCAGCATCAAAATTGAACTATTTCAGATTGTGCTGCTGTGACCTGACATCCCAGTTATAAGAAATTCCTTGATAAACACTGACTCAAACACTTTTTTATTCTCATAAGCTCTCATAAAAATGAGTAGTATTAAGAGGATACAATTGTTCAAGAATATAAAGGGGGAATAATGCTTTGCTTTGTCTCTCTCTCTAGTTTTGTTCTATAATAGCAAACTGTGACATTTTGGCATAGCAGACTCTCTCTCTCTCTCTCTCTCTATATATATATATAGAGAGAGAGAGAGAGTCTGCTATGCCAAAATGTCAGTTTGCTATTATAGAACAAAACTATGTTTTTGAAGCACACTCATGTTCAATAATTTCCCATACATTTTCCAAAAATTATCAAAACCTCCACTTCAAAAAGTTGTCAGTGTTCCATTTTATTTCAAAGACAGAACTACAATATTTTCTTAATACCCTCCACCTTTCCAAACCATTTCCTGTGGTTTGCTTAAAATGTACCGTCGTCAGCCTAAACAGTGGCGTCAGCCCGACATGGGGACTGGACTTGGTTTTGCAATGAAAGCTACTGTCGAGTTTTAAGCAGTCTCAGCAGAGAGGCAAAACGGTCTGGAAACCGAGCTAACTTCTCAGTGCTAGAGATAGTTCCACATCCTGGCCAAAGAGAAAGCAGGTTAGCATGGGAATACCTGTGTTGCCTCTGTCTGCCTGCACTGGTCCTGATCTGCATACACAGAGTATTAATGATTCCATCAGAACTGTCATCCCACCAACTTTCAAATGCAAAATATAAGTTAGCAAATTATTAAATAAATGTTAAATGATGCATGAATTTAAAATAAAAGCTCTCTTCCTGCCTCTAGAAATGCAGTTATCAAAGAACAAAAGCTAATCCTTGTACCTGCGCAGAACACTATTCACTCAAGAAAACCCCAAACAAACAAAACAAAACAAAAAACACTTCGGCCAAGTGCAAGTTGTCAGCGTGGATTCAAATACAAACAGGGAAGTACCAATAGTACAGACTATGAGGGAGCAGCTTCTAAGCTTCGTCCTCACAAACCTCTCCATGCCCTGACTCTCTCAAAATGGCGGTCGTTTCCTGTACCCAACCAAGTCAAAGAAATTGAAATGCCAGTGGGGAGCACAGTGTTCCATGGGGCGTTCCCTCTTTAACTTTGGCCCAGGTGACCTCTGTGGCAGTGAGTCTGTGTGCCAAACTCAGGGCTGGATACAAGCAAGTATCCAGTATGTGACTATGATACTATCCAAGTATCCGACTATGTGAATTATATACGGTCCATGAAAAAAACTGAAATGACGTAAAAGCGAAAAGCACTAGTGTCCACCCTCGGAGACAAATAGATCCAATTGGTTTCCAGAACTCTCTGGGACTGACCTTGCCGGTTACTCTGTCGATGACCTGGTCGCTTTCTGTAATGACATATTGACCATGGCCACTGACACAGTTGCACCCAGATATCCGCTTCTCCTGCTGCGACAGCACAGGTCCCCCCTGGTTTATGGAGGACCTGAGGCAGCGAAAGTGGGAGGGTAGGTGGTTAGAGCACAGGTGACGTGTTGAAGCTAACCGATTGCAGCACAGATTGCAGGAAACAACCACCATTTTGAGAGAGTCAGGGCATGGGGAGGTTTGTGGGGACGAAGCTTAGAAGCTGTTCCCTCAGTCTGTACTATTGGTACTTCCCTGTTTGTATTTGAATCCACGCTGACAACTTGCACTTGGACGAAGTGTTATTTGTTTTGTTTTGTTTTGTTTGGGGTTTTCTTGAGTGAATGGTGTTCTGCGCAGGTACAAGGATTAGCTTTCTTCTCCGCTATCATAGTATCTGCAAAGTGTTGTCCAGCGGAGCTGTTCCAGATGATGAGGGGCCTGGTTAATTTGGTGTGCCTCTGCCCAGAAATGGAGTCATCTAATACACGCTGTGACATTTTAATGAACTACTTTGCAGACAAAATTACTCATTCACCATGACTTGGGTGTTGCCATTTTATCTGCAGAATCAGAACACCTGCACAGGTGGTTATGGAAGCTCAGTCTTGTCCTGTTTATTTGGATCAGTTTCAATCAGTATCACCCAGTGATGTGGGGGAGGTGCTTGGGGCGGTGACGGCAACCAGTTGTGAATAAGATACTTGCGCATCCTGGCTGGTGAAAGCCAGCCGGGAGATGCTGGGGCAGTTGCTGGTTGGGGTTATCAATGCCTCCCTTCAGAAGGGCAGGGTGACAGACGTTCTTAAAACTGTAGTTGTCCAGCTCCTGCTTAAGTAGTCATCTTTGGACGCTGACTCCCCAGCCAGTTATCAGTCTGTCTCTAACCTTTACGGTGTAAACTTTTCAATTTTCCAGGGAAGCTGGGCCACATTCAGGGGGTGGAGCCAAATCCAACATCTATGTGAGGGGGGAGGGAAGGAGAATGACTGAGTGTGTCATGTGGAAAGCCAGTGGGGGTTGAACCCAGAAGGGGAGGGGACTGAAAAGCCAGGGGTGCTGAGCCACTGCCCTGGGGGGCGGGGGGACAGCCTGCCCCCCACCCCCAGGATTCCCCGGGAGGGGTGGAAACCCTTTGGCCCTCATGAAGTTTACACAGGCTCATCTCGATATCATCAGATCCCTGGGACCGTTTCAGTGGAATTTTGCGCTAGGTATGGTACAGAGACCGCACCTGTGGTCTTCATTGATGACCTGTGCCTGGAGATTCATGAAGGGAATTCTGCCCTGTTGATCTTCTTAGCTCTTTCGACGGCCTTTGATACAGTTGATCACAACGTGTTGTTCACAAGACTGTGGGACCTGGAGGGGGGGGGGCGCAGGACCACTCGAGTGGTTATGCTCCTTCCTGTTGGGGAGGTCCCAGAGAGTGGTAATGGGCAATTGCTTGTTGTCCACTTACGACCTCCCCCATTGGGTTTCTCAGGGTTCCATTCTGTCTCCTCTCATGTTCAACATGTATATGAGGCTGCTGGGTGACATCATTAGGAGGTGAGGTACCAACAGTATGCTGAGGACACCCAGCTCTACCTCTCTTTTTCATTTGAACTAGATCTTCAGTCTTGGTGCTTACCCGATGCCTGGCTATTGTCAGGGACTGGATCAGGATGAGCCGACTGAAGCTGAAACCAGACAAGACTGAGGTGATGATGGTTGGCTGGTCTAGTGACTTGGAAGGGACGGGAACTCCGGTTATTCGTGGAGTCCGGCCCCTTCTGGTCAATCAGGTTTCCAGACTTGGAGTGCTTCTGGACCCCTTGCTGTGCCTGGACTGTCAGGCTGGGGCGGTGACCAGGAGTGCTTTTCACCAGCTCCATCTGGTGAGGAGGCTGCGGCCTTCCAGTTTCGGATTTGGCCACTGTCATCCATGATTTCATCATCTCAAGGCTGGATTATTGCAATGTGCTCTACGTGGGGCTGCCCTTGATGACTGTTTGAAAGCTGCAAGTGTGCAGAATGCGGCAGCTCACCTCCTTTCAGAGGGGAGGCACCAGGAGCACATTACGTCAGTGTGCCAAAGTCTGAACTGTCTTCCTATAGCTTTCCAGGCACAATTCAAGGTGCTGGTTTTGATCTTTAAAGCCCTAAATGGTCTGGCTGCCACATATCTGAGACCCCACTTGTCCTACCATGCTCCATTGCAGCCCCTATCATCTGTTAGTCTTGTTCGTACAATGAGAACTTGCAGGGAGGCATTTTCGGTTGCTGCCCCTACGTTGTGGAACTCCTTTCCCCTGGAGATTCCTTCGGGCCCAACTCTGAGCATCTTCCAGAGGCGGTTTAAGACCTTCCTGTTTGTAAAGGCATTTGACTGGCAGAGATAAGGGGGGTTGGGGGGACATAGGGGGGGTTTGGATGTGAGGAATGGGAAAATGGTATTGGGTGGGTTTTGTGGGGGGCCTGTGGGCAAGTCGGGGGTTTGGGACGGTTGTTTTTTGTATTTTATTGTTTTTATGTTTTGTGAGCTGCCCTGAGCCTATGGGAAGGGTGGCATAAAATGTGATTGATTAATTAATTAATTAATTAAATACATAAATAAATAAACCAATAAATAAAGATACATGGGCCCTCAAATGTGGCCCTATGGAGGGCCCATGGCAATTCAGGAGAAGGCTGAATTGTTATTTGATAATCCTGCTTATCCCAAACTTGATAAAGTAAAAAAATACACCCTACTTCCACATCATCCCTCTCCCCCACCAGTGACTGAGTCGGGCCTCCAATCTCAATTTCAGCTTCATTTCCCTTCCCGGTCAAGCTAGCTTACTCTCCAGCTCGATTAATACACATTAACATCGGCTGAATCTGGTACAAACCATACATTGCTGAGAGCCTAGTACAAGATAACAAAACCCGATAGCATAGCAGGCAAAAAGGTACTATTGGGACAGTATGGAGCTTGCAATGAAGAGCGCCCCAGCCCCTGAAGAAGAGCTTATGTTTAGTTGAACATAAGAGCTAATTACAGCAACATTTTTCCTTTTCTAATGCGTGAGTTATCTGTCAAACAACCGAATGTGTGTGTGCGCACTACCGTTTTGCATAAGGCCCTCGCTTCCCTGGATCAAGTACTGACCTTTTCCCAAGGTGGAAAAATTTTGTGATTGTTTCTGTGAGATGGAGTTTGTAGGAGCAGTACATGCTCCCTGAAATCTTGACCTAGGTCTAACAAGTGACGGCCAATTGTGCCAAGTGGTGTGAAAAGGAACAATGGGAAACAAACACAGAATATTAGAGAGAGAGAGAGAGAGAGAGAGTGTGTGTGTGTGTGTGTGTGTGAGAGTGTGTGTGAGAGTGAGTGAGTGAGTGAGTGAGTGAATCTGAGAACTGTCACACTATTCCGAAATAGTGCTGAGCACTTACCGCTTCAGATTGGCATCATTCCCTTTTTATGAACAAAACAACCTCAGCAATTACACTAAACCAAAAAAGCCTTTTATCTAGTCACCTCTCTGTGTTTTAATTTTTGTTTAAACTACTTTGTTAAAGGTTTGAACCATTAGGCGCTTTTTATACATGGGGACATCTATGGCCTTGTTCAACTTCTTCAACATATTTCTTCACAATTATTGCAGAATGAATGGAATCAACCCAAGAACTTGCCATATTGAGCTTTTAATTATTTTGCACAATTCAATGCGAATGTGTCCATCATTAACAAGAACAATAAATACTGTACACCCAAAAGGCTTAGCATAGGCAGTGCATCAAAAAGAAAATAAAGTTTTTCGGCGGGTTCCAAACCTTTTAATTTTTGTAAGCAGGTGAGAATGAGGCGCCTAATAAAAGTAGCCTTTCTTGTCTTGTTCTGTGCATAAAGTGCCACACTAAAGAAGGGAGAGGAGAAAGCAAATGCTATGCCCAATTCTAACCTCTCCCCTATTGCCTTCACATACCTTCGCTCCCTTAGCTGCTCCACATGAGTATGGAGAAGTTTTTTTCTTGGAAACTTTTACTCTGAGAAACTATTTTTGTGTGGGAGAGTTTTCTTTAAAAAAATTATAACCCCTCAGTACTTTCAACTTGTTCGAGTTTAATGTAAAAAAAACCCACAAACAACATTCAAGCAGCTTCATATTTAGATGCCTCATTGTTTTGCTTGGAAATGTGTTTAGTATTAGAAAGGTGTTGGCATCCATTTGTGTTCTAGCAAAACAAGTTGACACCATGCTTGGTTACAGGGGTTGCCATAACATTGGTGGTTTGGCAGGTGATGTGAAAAGATGACAAAGTACTCTGGGGAGTGTGTGTTGCATTACAAATTACCACTGTCTTTCATAAAGGATGGGGCAGCGAAGGGGTCACTTTATTTATGCAACTGCGCTGCAGTTCTAATGCCGGGTAGCATCAGAATCAGAAAGTAAGGGTTGCTAGAAAAGAAAATCTGAAAGTCTGGTAGAAGCTAACTGAGCTTAGGCAAAGCAGCAGAGAGAGGATGAAGAAGGTGCAAGCCTCATGGTAAGTGGTAAGCAATCCTCTTTGCTGGTGGAGGGCAAGAGAGTTCATAGAACAATAGAGTTGTAAAGGACCTTGAGAGTAATCTAGTTCAGCTCCCTGTTTGGGATCTGCGGAACTCATTGCAAGAGGATGTTGTGGAAACCAGTAGCATAATTGGCCTCAAAATGGGATTGAATACATTTTTGGACGCTGGGTTCATAAAGGACTACTAGTTAGTTTAGTCAGGGGAACAAGACCTTTGATTGCTGGGAGCTGGGGGAGTATGACAGGAATTGGATTACCCCACTGTAATCAGCTGCATATTCCCGAGGCAACCAAGGCTGGCTGTTGTCAGAGGCAGAATGCTGGGCTGGATGGACCATTGGTCTGCCCTAGTAACAGGACTTATGACTACATCTATAACATTCCTGACAGACTCACGACATACAGGGGGAGAAGAGGAAAAGCAGTAGGGGAGTACGTCTCCCACAAGGAGCAGCGTTCATTCATTCTAGTGCATGCTAGCCACCCCATGATGAAGGCCTGACCATCTCTCCAAGCTAAGATCATGCCCCAGTGGAGTTATGCATACACTTACAACCTTCCCTGGGGCTTTGGCCTGATGAGGGCAGGGCAAAGGGATACTCCTAACCCATTCTGACATAGCTACATCCCTTTGGAGCATCATGTTGTCACACTTTCAAGAAGGTGAGACGGTCTCTTCTCCTTCACCCATCTCTCACATGGATCTGCTCCACGTCCCCTGAAAAACATTTCCTTGGGCTCCTGGGGAATGCAGGGAAATCAGGACGTCACCCAGACTGGAGGTGACAGGTGAACACTTAAGAGGGATGGTAACTCTAGTTATGCTACATTGATCAGTGAGGAAGCTGAACCCTATTCGACCATCTTTCAGTGCTACCCTGCAAACGTGCCACCCTGTGTGGAGTGATGGAGATCTGAGTTTTCCTTGGCCCACTGACTTCCTTCATTCAACAGTGGACAGGATTTTACCTTTGATCAAAACATGTTCTGTCTTTCCCCAGTGCTTTGTTGTTTTTTTTTAAAAAACTTTCCAAAATTAGTCCTACCACACAAATAACAAAATGTACAACAATGTTGTATTTCTTGAAAGTATGTCTGAGTCCAAATGAGACCGAGCATCAGCTGATTCACATTAAGCAAATTAAAGAAAAAGAAATCCTCATCCAGCATTTAAATTGCAAAAACGTGGTGGGAAGGAAGCGAGCCTCAAGAGAAGCTCCAAGCATCCAAAATGAATATTTTACCATTTGCGACAGAGAGTCAAGGCTGCTGGTTGAACAGAGAGGCTCCTGCCCTATTGCTTCCATAAAAATGCCCCAATTCCACCTGCCACTTCTTAGGATCTAGCTGGGATCATGCATCCATTTAGCAATATGAAAAAAGGATAATGCTGTTGACATCCCTCGGATGACTGTTTGTGACCTCTGGGTTGAGATCTCAGCCTCTTTACAAAATTCAGGTAAGAAAAAAAAAAGAAAAAAAAACTTCAGCCAGTAGTAACCATTTGCCAAATGTTATCATCCATTATGCGGCCGTCATTTCCTTTTCTACGTGTTAGGGGGAAACTAGTATCTCAGTGACCTCTTGTATGTGGTAACATTTGGCAAATGCAGACTTGCATGTGGACGGACCACTGTAATACAATATGGACAAACTGTATTCATTTATGTGACAAACAAATCTTAACAGGGCTGGATGGATATTTTGTGCACAAACTACAGTTTATTAAAGGGCCAGAGCTGAGGAGGATAGCCCAACACTTATTTACATTTAAAATGTGGTAGATGGACACGGAGGGAAGAGGTCATAAAATATAATCTGATAAAGCATTTTTCTAAAACATCTCCTATACATTCTTTTATTATGAATTTGAACATTCTCCTTACAGTGCTGGGAGCCTGGATGGAGCAGCATTCTGCTACCTCTCTGCTAATGAAAAGTAAGACTGGTATAAAAGAAATGTCACATAAGCCAAGCTGCACAGAACAGAGCCGTTGAGCAAAGGACAGCATGAAAGCCATGCACTGGTGGTGGAGTGGCCCTCCGTAAAGATTTACATTCTTCAGGGCCACCTCTGCTCTTACTCTCTACAATGGAGTCCAACCTCCATCGACAGTTATATAGTCTCATATTATGCATCAAAGGAAGCCGGTTACAGAGGGTCGTAAATGCAAACCCACTGAGGACCATTTTTTAATAGGCTTCCCAACCAATTTGTTATCCATGCCAAACACGCAGCAATATTTTTCCATAGTAAAGATATGTATTCCGTTAGACCAACTGAAAGAAAGAATGGAATAAAAACTCTAGTGCAATTTATCCTCTAAATCAGGGGTGGAAAATCGCAGGTCAAATGCATCCTACGGTTAGTTTTTATTTGGACCCTTTCATGTCCCTGGATCTGACCCATGCATCTAGTTCTTGCCCCCAAGTACTGAAAGATTAAGCTTTGGCTAAGTGAGCAGAGATGAGGGCATGCAAACAAGGATAAGCAGCAGATCCATGATCTGAACCCTCCTCTTCCTTATTGTTGTTATTATTATTAGACATTTATATAGCACCAGTCGTATGACCTAGTGCTGTACAGAACACAGAACTAGACGCGGTACCTGCCTGTGGCTTACAATCTAAAAGACAAAAGGGGGGGAGACAGGGAGAGGGGACAGTGGGAGAGACATGGGAGAAGACCAACAAACATTCAAGCGGATGCTGGATGTGAAGTCTCAGGTGCGTGTGCTATGCTTGGTTACAAAGAGGTTGGTTGCAGCAGTCAGCAGAGGAGGGCAGACAGTAAGAGTAAGGGGAAAGACTAGCAGGCATTGGGAAAGGCAGCAAGGAAAAGGTGGGTCTTGAGGAGGGATTTGAAGGAGCGGAGGGAGGAGGCAAGGCAGATGTGGGCAGGGAGGGAGTTCCAGGTATGGGGGGCAGTGAGGGAGAAGGGTCGAAGGAGGTTAGGCGAGCAGGAGAAACGAGGGAGAGAGAGGGAGGGGACAACGGAAGAGCGGAGAGCGCGTGCAGGAGTGTGTAGGGAGATTAGGTCCGAGAGGTAAGGGGGAGCTTGGTCGTGGAGCGATTTGAACGTGAAAACCAGGAGTTTAAACAGGATACGTTCAGGAAGGGGGAGCCAGTGAAGGGAGAGGAGGAAAGGCTGCACATGGTAGAAGCGACGGGCAGAGTGAATGACCTTGGCAGCGGAGTTTTGGATTGTGATAAGGGGGGACAGGTGAGAGCGAGGGAGGCCAGCAAGGAGGAGGTTGCAGTAGTCGAGGCGGGAGATAACCATGGCATGAACAAAGATTTTGGCCGAGGAGATAGATAGAAAGGGGCGGATGCGGGCAATGTTGTGGAGAGCGAATCGGCATGATTTGGCCACAGAATCAATGTAAGGTTTAAAAGAGAGGTGCGTGTCGAAGATGAAGCCCAGGCTGCGGGCTTGGAGAACAGGACGGATGGTGGCCCCATCGATGCAGATGGTCAGGTTAGAGGGAGAGGAAGGGGAGGGAGGAAAAATGAGGAGTTCAGTCTTGGCCATGTTTAGCTTGAGTTGACGTCGGGACATCCAGGCGGAGATATCAGAGAGGCAGTCGACGAGGCGTGAGCGGATAGACGAAGAGAGAGAGGAGTAGAGAGACAGAGTTGTGTGTCATCAGCGTAGAGATGGTATTGGAATCCGTGGGAGGCAATAATTTTGCCAAGGGACAGGGTGTAGATAGAGAAGAGGAGAGGGCCAAGGACAGAACCTTGGGGGACCCCAACCGAAAGGGGAAGGGAGGGGGAGGTCGACTCCCTCTGTTGCACCTCTGTTCTCAATTTCTAGGCGGCCCTCAGAGCTTGTACTAATTTTCAAAGTGGACCCTGGGAGGAAAAAGGTTCCCCACTCATGCTCTACGTTTTTCCAAGAGAGCACTTCTCTGATATCTTGCACACTGCCGCCTCTCTCACATTCAGAAAAGAAGTTCCCACAACAAGCATTATCAAGGATTAGACATTTAAGCATGCCAAAACACTGTTGAAAAAGAGAAATGTAAAGCTCTCTTAAAAAACATAAAAAAACCCTCATAACATCTTTTGTTCTTCTATCTCTTCCGTGGGCTGGGAAGAGAGGAGGCGGCACCTGGTTCCTTCAGGTAAATATACCTGTCTACGCCCCCGCCCCCAGCTGCCCTTCCTCTCTTCCCATTGGCCTACCGGCACCGCCGCTCAAATAGGCAGGTAGGAGGGGAAGGCAAAGGAACCTTTTGCCAACCCCTGACCGGCACCCTGTTCTGGGGAGGGCGGGCCCAAACTCACCCCCTTCCCCCACTTATGGCTGGAGGGTGTCCCTTGTTGTTCTATCTAAATATTGTCTGTTTATATCCTTCCCTTTTGTGTGTGTGTGGGGGGGGGGGCGGGGGGGAGAGACCCTGACTTCTTTTTTGTCTACCAAAGACCTACTACACTTCGGGTACCTTTAAAAATAGTATATAAAAATAATTTGATTACAATTAAAATGAATAAGTTATTGACAGTACGTACTCAAGCTCATTCTCAATAGATCTCCTCCAACAATAAGAGAGATCTCACTTGTGTGAACAGGTCTCCCTTGAAGAATTATAAATGCCCCTTAAGTTCTATTCCTGCGATCACTTAAATGGACATGACCACTTACACATGAGACAGGGGCAGGGGGAACTGCCACGAGCTGAAATCATGGCAGAGGGATCTTGTGAAATCTCACTTGTGTGTGGGTTTTTTTTGACGTGATTAGCCCATTTAAATATATTTATTTATTTAGTCACATTTTTATGCTACCCCTTCCCTGCCTATGCACCTCAGGGAAGCTAACAACTGGAACTGTTGCTGTTAAATGCGAGGTCGGTCAGTAATAAATCAACAATGATCTGGGAATTGATTCTGGATCAATCAGCTGACCTCGTATGCATTACAGAGACCTGGCTGGACAATGAGTTGGGGCTGATACTGGCTGACCTTGTTCCAGTCGGGTACTCTGTGCAGCATCAGCCTAGATCAGAGGGGTGGGGAGGCGGTGCAACTGTTTTTAAGGACACTTGGTCTGTGAGGTGGTATCCTGTGCAGACCACCGTGAGCATGGAGGGGGTCCACCTTGTGTTCGATCTGGTGGGAGACAGATTGGGGCTACTGTTGGTATACCGCGCACCTACCTGTACCACAGCATCCCTACACGCTCTAGCAGAAATGGTATCAGAGGTGGTCTTGCGATCCCCGAAGACTTTGGTCTTGGGGCATTTCAATATCCACGCCGATTCTAGTTTAGGGGGAGCAGAGTGTGAGTTCATGGACGTCATGACAACCATGGGACTATCTCAGAGGGTTAAGGGCCCAACACATGAGGGGGGACATACCCTTGACCTGAAGTTCTGCACTGACCTTGAGGCGGGGGATCTGGTGGTGGGGGATGTATTGGTTTTACCATATCATGGACCGATCATTACTTCCTCTGGACCAGTCTCCTAGCGCATGTCTGTCCCCAGAAAGGTGCAGGGCCAGTTCGCTGGGTTCGCCCCAGAGACTTATGGAACCTGAGAGGTTCCAGAATGCTCTAGGGGAGATCCCTTCTGATCTTGATGATCGTTCACTCAATGACCTCATTGCCTTCTGGAATAGCTTATTGGCGGAGGCTATTGACCGAATGGCTCCCAAGCGTCCGCTTCCAGAAAGTCGACGGCGGGGGTTGCCGTGGTTTACGGAGAACCTGCACTGGATGAAGCAGGATGGACGGCAGTTAGAGTGACGGTGGCATCGGACTAGTGCTGAAGCTGACCGATTGCAGCATAAAGCTAGTTTAAGAGCTTATGTTGTTGCAGTGCGGGCAGCAAAGAAGAAGTTCTTTGCTGCCCTCATCACGTCTGCTAAATCACGCCCAGTGGAGCTTTTCCGGGTGGTGCAGAGGCTGGTCAGTCCAGCCTCTCTCTGCCTGGAACTGGAGTCTTCCAGTGCCCGCTGTGACATGTTTGCAGATAAAATCGCTCAAATTCACCACAATCTCGATGCTGCATTTACAACAGTGGAGGTATCGGAGGTACAGGAAGCCCCGTCATGTTTGTTGTTGTGGGATCAGTTTCAGTGAGTGTCATCTGCTGATGCGGTGAATGTCCTTGGGAGTGTCCGGGCCACCTGTTGTGAACTAGATCAATGCCCGTCCTGGCTGGTGAAGGCCAGCCGGGAGACGTTAGGGCCGTTGCTGGCGGGGGTGGTCAACGTCTCCCTTAGGGAGGGCAGGGTGCCGAGCCATCTTAAAGAGGCAGTGGTGCGGCCCCTGCTCAAGAAGCTGTCTTTGGACATTGACTCCCTAGCCAGCTATCGGCCAGTCTCTAACTTTCCCTTTTTAGGGAACGTTATTGAGCAGGTGGTGGCACGGCAACTACAGGGGCATCTGGACTGGCTCGGTTTTCTTGATCCCTTGTGGTTTGGCATGGAGACTGCACTTGTGGCCTTGATCGATGACCTGCGCCGCGAATTGGATCAGGGCAGATTCTCAATTTTGATCTGATTGGATCTGTCGGTGGCATTTGATACTGTTGATCATGAGATGTTGGTGGCGAGGCCGCGGGACCAGGCCGGGGTGAGCGGAATTGTTCTTGAATGGTTCCGCTCATTCCAGGTGGGAACATAGCGCGTGGTTCTCGGGGAATGTACATCATCTCCCCGGAATCTCACGTGCGGAGTCCCGCAGGGTTCTATTCTGTCCCGTCTCCTGTTCAACGTGTATATGCAACTGCTGGGTGAGGTCATAAGACGGTTCGGGGTACGATGCCATCAGTACGCCGATGATACACAACTCTACCTCTCGTTTTCTGGAGACCCAGACCCAGCAGTCTCGGTGCTTACCCGGTGCTTGGCAGCTGTAGGGGATTGGATGAGGACGAGCTGTCTGAGGCTGAATCCCGACAAGATGGAGGTGATGTTGGTGGGTAGGGCTGAGGGGGCGGTCGCTCCCATCATTGGTGGGGTTTGCTCCCCCCCCAGCCACTCAGGTCTGTATTCTGGGGGTGCTCCTCAACCCGCAGTTCCACCTGGATTGTCAGGTGGAGCCTGTGACAAGAGGAGCATTTCGCCAACTACATCTGGTGTGACGGCTTTGGCTGTATGTCTCGGACTTGGAACTGGCCACCATCATCCATGCTTTCATTACCTCCCGACAGGATTACAGTAACGCACTCTACGTGGGGCTACCCTTGGTGACAGTCCGGAGGATGCAGGTGGTGCAGAATGCAGCGGTCTGCCTCCTAATGGGGACAGGTCACTGCGAGCACATTACACCGGTGCTCTGGACTCTGCACTTGCTAGCTATTGTCTTCCGGGCCCAATTCAAGGTGTTGGTTATGACTTATAAAACCCTAAACGGTTTGGGTCCTGGTTATCTGCGAGACTGCCTCAAGCCTCGGGTCATTTCGTAGCCCCTGTGGTCAGCTGGGGGCGCCCAACTTGAGGTCCCCCGGTTACACTGGGTGACGACAGTGGGGAGGACGTTCTCGGTGGCCGCGCCTCGGCTGTGGAACTCTCTCCCATTGGAGGTCCGTCTTTCCCCTGATCTCCCCTCTTTCCATAGGGGTTGTATGACCTGGTTGTTCTGCCGGGCCTTCGAGGAGGGGGTGGGTAGTGTGTGTGTGTGGGTATTTGTTAGCTGCTATTTTATACATTTTATATGTGCCCATTTTATTTATATACATGATATGTTGTATTTTTAATGATTTTATTGTTATATTTTTATGTTGTACACCGCCCCGCGCTGCCAATGTGCAGGAGGGTGCGGGTTATAATTTTTTTGTAAATAAATAAATAAAATAAAATAAAAAACACAAATAACTTAAAAATATAAAATATTAAAATAGCCCAAACAAGAAAAACCCAACCCATCCATCACCCGTCTCCCTCAGCAAAGGCCCGGTGGAACAGCCAGGTCTTACGAAAAAGAGGGGAGGTCTAAGGCCAGGCAGACCTCTAATGGGAGGGAGTTCCACAGCCGCGGAGGGGCCACAAAGAATGCCCTCCTCATGGTTGACACCCGGGAAATCCTGGGGAGCTCAAAGCGGGTGCCCCCAGCTGACCACAGAGGCTGATCCAGGATTATTATTATTATAAGCATTTGTATAGCACCAGCTGTGTACCTGGCGCTTTACAGAACAAAAAGATAGACGCGGACCCTGCCTACGGCTTACAATCTAATAGACACGGAGGGGGAAGACAAGGAGAGGGGACATAGGGAGAGACACGGGATACGTAACATTCAGCGGATGGTAAGTCTCAGGTGCATGTGCTTGGCTTGGTTGCAGTTAGGCAGGAGTCTGCGGGGAGGGCAGACAGTAAATATTGAAGGAAAGTTCTAGCAGGTGTCGGGAAAGGCGGCGAGAAAGAGGTGGATTTTGAGGAGGGATTTGAAAGTGCGGTGGGAGGGGCAAGGCGGATGTGGGCAGGGAAGGAGTTCCAGGCATGGGGGGCAACAAGGGAGAAGGGATGAAGGTGGTTAGGGGAGCAGGTGAGACGAGGGAGAGCGAGGGAGGGGGCAGAGTAGGAGCGAAGAGTATGTGCAGGAGAGTGTAAGCAGACTAGGGCTGAGAGATAAGAGGGAGCCAGGTTATGAAGGGAATTGTACGTGAACACCAGGAGTTTGTGAAGGATGCGTTGTGGAAGGGGGAACCAGTGAAGCGAGGAGAGGACAGGCTGCACATGGTCGAAGCGATGGGTTGAGTGGATGACCCTAGCAGTGGAGTTTTGGATGGAGATAAGGGGGGACAGGTGAGAGCGGGGGAGCCCAGTAAGGAAGAGGTTGCAGTAGTAAAGGCGAGAGATGACCATGGCGTGAACAAGGGTTTTGGCTGAGGAGACGGAGAGAAAGGGGCGAATCCAAGCAATGTTGTGGAGGGCGAAACGACTGGACTTGGCAACAGAATTGATGTAAGGTTTAAAGGAAAGGTGAGTATCCAAGACGAAACCCAAGCTACGGGCTTGGGGAACGGGGCGGATGGTGACTCCATCAATAAGGATGAACAGGGAAGAGGGAGAGGAAGGGCAGGGAGGAAAGATAAAGAGTTCAGTCTTAGTCATGTTGAGCTTGAGCTGATGTTGGGACATCCAGGCGGAGATGTCAGAGAGACAGCTGATGAGGTGAGCTTGGAAAGACGGGGAGAGAGAGGGGGTGGAGAGATAGAGTTGAGAGCATAAAGGTGGTATTGGAAGCCGTGGGAGGCAATGAGTTTGCCAAGGGACAGGGTGTAGATAGAAAAGAGGAGTGGACCCAGGACAGAGCCTTGGGGAACCCCAACCGAGAGGGGGAGGGAGGAGGATTTGGAATTAAGAGGAGACACATTGAAGGAGCGGTCAGAGAGGTAGGAGGAGAGCCAGTCAAGGACAGAACCACAGAAGCCTAGGAAGCGGAGAGAGTCCAGTTGGAGTGAGTGGTCAACAGTGTCAAAGGCAGCAGAGAGGTCAAGGAGGACAAGAATGGAGTAAAGGCACTTAGATTTGGCGACAAGTAGATCATTGGAGATCTTGGCAAGGGCAGTTTCAGTGGAGTGAAGGGGGCGGAAGCCAGATTGGAGAGGGTCCAGGGAGGAGTTGGCAGAGAGGAGATCCAGGCAGTGGGAGTAGTCAACACATTCCAGAAGCTTAGAGGCGAAGGGTAGAAGGGAGACCGGCCGGTAACTAGAGGGATCAGAAGGGTTGAGGGTGGGCTTTTTGAGGAGGGAGAGACAGTGACATGCTTGAAGGCGGTGGGGAAGGATCCATGGAGAGGGAGGGATTAATGACATGTAAAAGGGGGGGCGACAGTGGGAGCAATGGAAGTTAGGAGGCGGGAGGGGATTGGGTCGAGAGGGCAGGTGGAGGGGTTGGAGGAAGAGAGCAAAGAGGATATTTCCTCAAGGGAGGCAGGAGGGAAGGAGGAAAGGAGAGAGGGGGCAGTGAGGGAGCGGGGAGAGGAGACGGGTGGCAAGTAATGTCTTGGCGGATCTTGTCAATCTTTGAGGTGAAGAATGAAGTGAGATCCTGAGCAGAAAGGGAAGAGGGCGGAGGGGGGCAGGGGGACTTGAGAAGGGAGTCAAAGGTGAAGAGGCGGCGAGGGCCACAAGAGTAGGACTGAACCTGGGAGGCATAGTAGTGTTGCCTTGCCAGGGAGATAGCGGAAGAAAGGGAAGAGAGGGAGAATTTATAGTGGAGGAAGTCAGAGTGGGAGTGGGATTTGCACCAGAGGCGTTCAGCAGCCCGAGTGCAGGAGTGGAGGTAGCAGATAGTAGGGGTGAGCCAAGGCGGGGGTTTCAGGGTCGAATGGGGCGGGAGGAGAGAGAGGCAAGGGAGTCGAGGGTCGTGGTGAGAGAGGCGTTGAGAGAAGAGATGGCAGTGTCAGGGGAAGAGGAGGAGAAGACAGGAGGAAGAAGAGGGGAGAGGGAGGAAGCAAAATCTAAAGGGTTAATAGCCTGCAAATCACGGAAGGGGCGTGGAACCAGGAACGAAGATGGGGGTTGATGGGCGAGGTTGAAGGAAGAGAGGTAATGGTCGGATATGGGTCAAAGGAGAGGTCAGTAACAGAACAGTTTCTGGAGAAGATGAGGTCGAGAGAGTGGCTGTCAGTGTGGGTGGGGGAATCAGTCCAGAGACGGAGATCAAAGGAGGAGGCTAGGGAGAGAAAGCGAGAGATAGAGGGCTGGGAAGTTGCGTCAACATGGATGTTGAAGTCACCAAGAATGAGAGCGGGGGTATCATCAGAAAGGAAGAAGGTAAGCCAGGATTCCAAGTCTGGGAGAAAAGAGGAAAGGGAACCAGGGTGGCGGTAGATGACAGCAACCCGAAGGTGTAGAGGGGAGTATAAGCGCACAGAGTGNGATGACAGCGACACGAAGGTGAAGGGGGGAGAAAAGACGTACAGAGTGAGCCTCGAAGGAGAGGAAGGGGGGAAGGGCTGGAATCAACAGGGATTGACAAGGAGAAGGCCCATGCCACCACCCCGGCCTTCTAAGTGGGACTGGTGAGAGAAGGAAAGGGCTCCAGAGGAGAGGGCGGCCGAGGTGACAGAGTCAGAGGGAGAGATCCAGGTTTCAGTAAGTGCAAGGAGTTGGAAGCAGTGATAGAGCAAGAGATCGTGAATGAAGGGTGCTTTGTTCATGGAAGAGCGGCAGTTCCAGAGGGAGCAGGAGAAGGGGAGTTCATCAGGGGGAAGACAGGGGATGAGGGTGGGGGATGTGGAGCGATGGGGCTTGCGGGGACTGTGGTGGGGAGGAGGGAACTTGCAGGGAATGGTTAAGGGGGGGTGGAGGGGAGGTTGGAGAAAGAGTGTTGGAGGGAGACGGAGAAGCAGTGGAGACAGCAGCAGTGGGAGAAGGAGAGGAGAGATGGAGGGCGAGGGAGTGGGGTAGAGAAGGGGAGGCATTCCAGTGGTTGGAAATCGCAGCAGCAGAGGGGATAACAAGGCATGTGGATGGTGCAGGAGAGTCTGAGCAAGGGCCAGTGACGGTGTGAGCGATGACTGGATGAGGCTGCGTTGCACTGCTGTCGTCACTGGCGCTGGGTCCTCGCGGGCCTCACTCCGGCCTCACAGCGCCGGTGGGGGGGCATCTGCCTTCTATGCTGGCTGGGGGCGAGGTGGCCCAGGTGTGAACACTTGCCTGCAGAGAGTGGAGGTTGCGTCACACAGGGCTGGGGGAGGGGCTTCCAAAGGGGGCTCCTCTTGCTTTCAGGGGACCCTTCCCCTGGAGGTGGGGGTGGCCCTACAGGTAGGTGGGGCCCAGGCCATTCAGGGCTTTAAAGGTCAAAACCAACACCTTGAATTGGGCCCAGAAGACTATCGGCAGCCAGTGCAGAGAACGGAGCACCAGAGTAATGTGCTCGCAACGACTTGTCCCCTAAGGAGACGCGCCACCACATTCTGTACCAGCTGCAGTCTCCGGACCATCACCAGGGGTAGCCCCACGTAGAGTGCATTACAGTAGTTCAATCTTGAGGTAATAAAAGCATGAATTATTTTGGCAAAGTCCGAGTCTGAGACATATGGCTTAAGCAGTCGTACCAGATGTACTTGGCAAAATGCGCCCTTTGCCACAGCAGCCACCAGGACATCCAGGTGAAGCTGTGTGTCTAGGAGCACTCCCAGACTACGGACCAGAGATACCAGGGGAGAACGGACCCCATCAATGATGGGGGCCACCACTCCCCTAGCTTTTCCCACAACCATCACCTCCGTCTTGTCGGGATTCAACTTCAGGTGACTCGCCCTCATCTAGTCCCCCACAGCTGACACCGGGTAAGCATCGAGACTACTGGGCCTGGGTCCAATGAAAAAGAGAGATACAGCTAGGTGTCATCAGCATATTGATGATACCTTACACCAAACCCTCTGACAACCTCCCTCAAAGGCTGTATATAAACAATGAACAAGAGAGGGGATAAAATGGAACCTTGCGGGACTCCACATGAGGCCCCAGGGAGAAGATGGACAATCACCCAGCACCACACGTTGAGTTCCCCCAGCCAGGAAGGAACAGCACCATTCAAGGACAGTTCCGCCCACTCCGGCTCAGTTCTGAGTCACCATCAGCTCATGATCAACGGTATCAAATGCAGCTGAGAAATCTAATAGTATCAACAGGGTCGAACAACCCTGGTCCAGCTCTTGGGAAAGGTCATCAACCAAGGCCACAAGCGCAGTCTCGGTCCCATAACCCGGACAAAAGCCCAACTGTGAGGGATCTAGGAAACTGATTCGGCCTAGAGGCTCCTGAAGCGGACGATCCACCACCCACTTAATAACCTTCCCTAAAAAGGGAAGGTTAGAGACTGGCTGATAACTGGCCATGGTGTCAACATCCAATGATTTTTTTTGAGCAGAGGCTGCTCCACTGCCTCCTTAAGGCAGTCCGGCACTCTGCCCTCCCTTAAGGGACGCATTGACTATCCCGGCCAGCAACGTCCCCAATGTCTCCTGGCTGGCCTTGACCAGCCAGGACGGGCATGGGTCCAGTTCATAATAAGTGGCTCAAAGAGCCCCCAGAACATCCTCCGCAGCAGAGGGCGACACACACTGAAACCGATCCCATAAAACAGGACAAGATGGGGCTTGAACTGCCTCTGGTTCACCCACTGTCAAAAGTGCAGCGTTGAAACCATCGTGGATTTGAGCGATTTTATTCACAAATAGGTCATAGCGAGCATCTGATAACTCTAAATCCAGGCGGAGGAGGCCAGACTGACCAGCCCCCTCACCACCCGGAAAAGCTCAGCTGGATGGGACTTAGCAGATTCATGAGGGTAGCAAAGAAAGCCTTCTTTGCTGCCTGCATCGCCATGGCATAGGTACGTAACCAGACTCTATGTCGCAAGTGGTCAACTTCAGTATGAGAATGATGCCACCGTCGCTCTAACCACCACCCTTTAAGCTTCATCTGCGCAGATCCGCCGTATACCATGGGGACCTTCATTGTCGGCGATTCAGGAGCAAATGCCTAGGAGTCATACAGTTGATGGCCTCAGTCAGCACCAAGTTCCAAAAGGCCATGAGATCATCGACATTCGAGGGAACATCCCCCAGGGCATTCCGGAATCTCTCTGGTTCCATAAGTCTCTGGGGGCAAACCAACTGAACTGGCTCTGCACCCCTCCGGGGACTGATGTGTGCCAGGATACTGGCCTGGAGGAGATAATGATCCGTCCATGACCAGGGCACCACTGAACCTCCTCCACTAACAGATCCCCCGCCTCAAGGTCTGTGCAAAATATCATGTGGTCATGAACTCACACTCCGCCCCTCCAAGACCGGCGTCGGCATGGATATTGAAGTCCCCCCCCGTCCTGGGGGATCACAAGACCACCTCCGACACCAGTTCAGTCAGAGCGGGCAGGGAAGCTGCTGTACAGGCAGGTGCATGGTATATCAGCAGCAACCACACTCTGTCTCCGGCTAAATCCATCACCAGGTGGAGGCCCTCAATTCCCATGATAGATTGCACAGGAAATCTCCTCACAGACCATGTCTCCTAGATATGGGTTAAAGTGTCAAAAAAACAAACGCACACAAGTAGGAGTTCACGTGATCCTCCTGCTGTGATTTTGGCTCACAGAAGTTCCTCTCGCCTGCGTAAGCGGCCTTCAAATCCCTCCTCAAAACCCACCTCTTTCTCGCCATCTTTCCCGACGCCTGGTAGACCTTTCCTTCAATATTTACTGTCTGCCCTCCCCGCAGACTCCTGCCTAACTGCAACCAAGCCAAGCACGTGCACCTGAGACTTCACATCTGCTGAATGTTACTTACCCGTGTCTCTTCCTACGTCCCCTCTCCTTGTCTCCTCCCTCCGTATCTATTAGATTGTAAACAGTAGGCAGGGACCACGTCTATCTTATTGTTCTGTAAAGTGCCAGGTACATAGTTGGCGCTATACAAATGCTAATAAATAATAATAATAATAATGTGATCTTATTAGTCAGGCTGGTTGGAGGATGAAATCAAAGCAGGGAATGGATCAATCCTTTCTGATCCATTGTGTACTCTTCTGCAGTGATGAAGTTGGACACTGTTAACAACAGGATGCTGGGCTAGATGGGCCAGTGGTCTGACCCAGTATGGCACATCTTATGCTCTTCAAGAGGATTTACTTGAGAAAACTAGCATGTGGACTATATCACCCTCCATCTTTACTCAGAGCACTACAAGCACTTACAAATCGGATGAAGTATAAATCCACAATAAGCAATAAGTTGTATTTACCAAGTGCCTTTCAAGCTGAAGGTGCCTAACATTCTTTAAACTGCTGTACAATATGTCACTTTATTCAACCCAGAAACATCCAGCAGATGCTAGCAGGAGACAGCAAGAATGTCAAGATTTGCAGAAACTAGAAGATATCTTTAATTGAAATGGCAGGGGGAGTTTTATGTAAGTGGAATATAATCGCTTACCCTGGAAGTTGGCAGGCCCCAAAAGATCAGCAGGAAAAAATGTCATGACATTTTTGGTGGCTGTATGGTCATTAACTTCCCAACATAGAGTATGCATACACTGGTTGGACCCAACCCACCACAATGGTGCTCCTTATCTCTCCATGACAAACACCTTTAAACCCAGTGCAGCTGGAATTTTTACATGTACGTGCTGCCTCTGTAAGGTAATTAAATTGGGGAGAACAAGGGCGGTAACGACTACACATAAAGAGGAGGGACAGGAGACTTTGTTGGTTCAGATGGAGAGAAGGAATAGATTGTGCTAATATATCCAATAGGGTACACAAAGAACAAAGAGGTTGAAGTGAGGAGACTACGAAAAAGGCCAAAGACGAAATGGAGTAAGGAATAACATGGAGAGATGGAAAGAAGATAGAATGGAGATAAAGGTCAAAGGAAGACCCCAAATAAAGAAAAACCCTGTTGTCCCCCCACCGAAAAAGAACTGGGAACTACAAGGGAGCCACGGGGACGTAATCCAAACATGGTACTATGAACCATCCATCTCATGCTATATGAATTCCTCGCTGGCAGCAATGAGAAGCAACCAGTGGTTGCACTCGGCCTCCTTTCCAAAACCAGGATCTAGAACAAATAATTGTGTCGTAATTCTCTCTGTGATTGTCCAATCCATATGAATACGCAGCCAACCCACCAAATCATGCAACTTCCCTGTTACGCTCATCACTGCAATCTTCAAAGAGGAATGGCCTTATTTATTTTATTATTTATTTTAAATATTTCTGAGTCACCCCCTCATGCCTACGGCATCTCGGGGCGACGTACAATTCCATACAAACATAATAAAAACATTTAAAAACACAATAATTTAAACTTAAACAGGATTGGGGAACAAAATTTAGAAATAAAAAAAAAAAAAAAAGTAGGGGAGAGCCAACACCCTATCCCCCCCTCCTCCCCAAAAGGCTTGGGCAAACAGCCAGGTTTTACAGGCCCACTGGAAAATCAAAAGGCTTGGGGCCAGGCGAGCTTCCTCCAGGAATGAATTCCAGAGACGCTGCGAGTTATGAAGAGTTATCTTCATAACTCTTGCAAGGAAAGTCGTATTATCTTCCCTGTTTTGTAGACAAGGAACTGTGCACAAGGTGAAGCAACAACTTAGCAGAAAAGCCAGGAACTGAAGAGAGATCTTGAATGGTTGTGCTTTAAAGGTGAGACCAGCCATCTGGTCATCTAAGCCTGTTTCTCAATTTTGTTTGCAGAAAGAAAGTCTAGAGGAGATCCATCATGAGGTGAAAAAAGTGGAGAATATGAAGCAAATTTTAAAGCCCTTTGTATGGTAACATACTATGAAACACAGAGAAATGTGTATGAGTATAGCAACTAGATATCAAGAAATAAAAGAGATAAAAAACATCGGAACATCATCTACATAAGCATCAATTATGAGGCTCGAGTAGCATTTATTTTAAATATTCCCAGCCATGAGAAAACTGTAAATTTGGAAAGCGTATATAATCACTCATAAAATGAGACCTTTTATCTTTCTTCTTCCATGAGCTTGAAAATACTTTATCGTTAAAACTGGAGTGAAAGAAAAACAGTGAACAAATAAAATGTTCTTTTTTCCCCTTTATGAAGATGCACGAAAAATAAATAAATCATATGAATAGCTTGGCCTTCAAACAGATTAAAAGGACACAAAAAGGATTGGCTCCATGCAAGCCACGCAGAAGAAGAAGAAAACACTTTTCTTTATTAGAAAGAGAACATTGTTGTTACCTATCATAGTAATATGGGTATTGTGTAGGAATATAAAATGAAATGTTAATCAGTCTCTCATTCCACCTTTTAAATATACAAAGTTAAATCAACCCAACTTTATATAATAAAACCACTCTGGTTTAAGTCATGGCTCCAAAGTAGTGCATAGCAGTGTTCCAACATATACTACAATCCCTATTCAATAACTTGTTTCTGAAAGTTACTTAGACCGTCTTCTCATGGGGCAATTATGTGCAGCATTTGGTTCCGGGAAAAACTCTGGGAGGCAAATGCTGCGCAGCTTCAGTCTCGCGGGAAAACAAAGCCGCGAGGCTTTGCCTCCGATCATATGGAGGTTACAGCGCTGGAAAATTGAGCTCTGTAACCTCCGCATGATTGGAGGCAACGCTGCGTGGCTTTATGTTCCCATGAGACAAAAGCTGTGCAGCATTTGCCACCCAGAGTTTTTCCTAGAGGCAAATGCTGCATATATGACCCATGAGAAAGCGGTCTTGGTTACCTTTCTTGACCCGATGTGTCCTACTGCTCATTCATGCATTAAACCCAGATTTTGCTATTGGTTTGTGACCTATTATGGATCCCTGCTAAATTTGCACCCTACTTACCACTTATTGCCCTGTTTTTTTTTATTCCCCACCCGCCCGCTCCTAAATTCATCTCAAAGAAACAGGGAGTTGAACTGAATGTAAAAACCAGTTCAAGGACGTTTCTTAAATGAAGCGGAACTGAACCCATATCATAACCAAATGAAAAAAATACAAAAAAACTGGAAACCGGTTCAAAATGACAGGTTCAATAATCAGGTGCCGAGGAAGGGTCTTTCGGGGTGCTGATAAAAGTTCTCGTTCTGATCTAACCCTAGTAAGGAGAAACAGAGACTACACTTCCCAGGAAACAGAGAAAAAATGGGGGAGAGAGAGTTTCTAGGATTGGTAGTTCTGCTTAAGAATTTTCACCATTGAAAAGAAAAATGTCTGCAGGGAAATATTTTCTATTGTATTCTTTTGCAAGGAGTTACGAGGCAAGCATGGGAGTATGTGAAGTTATTTTTCAGGAAAGGTATCTGAACTGGTTACCAAATCATTATTCTAAGTTAGGGTGCTTGCCCACATTATGGGGGTAGGGAACGACAAACGTACATGAGGCAATCTTACAGCAGGGAAACTCATCTGATGTTCTGAACGTAGGCACAGGGGGTAAAAGTGTCATCGGGTTATTCTTGAGTTTGTTTCAATCACGGATGACACGGCTGGATTTTGAAACTCATCATCCGTGATTGAAACAAACGCAAGAATTGCCCAATTATGCTTTTGCGCCCCGTCCCCCCTCCCCCCCTCCGATTAGTTTCTAATGCTGCATGAAGCTTGATTTAGGTTGATTTCTATAACAAGCACGCCAGCCTTTGTAGGCTCTGGGCAGTAGGGTTATGCTTTAGAAGGGATTACTCCAGTCCACAGCCTCCTAATTTTGGTCTGTGCAAATTGAGCGGGTGCAAACAGGGGGTGTTTAATAAACATCGATAGGTCGCAATCCACAAACTAGGGGCTTCAATGGGGCTAATCCAGAGTGATGTGTAGATCATAGGAGGAGGAACTTCCTGTGGTGTGCTCACCCCAGTCACATAGGCCGAAATCCAGCAAGTATTTATGGAACAGATTCTTAGTTAGGTTTAGTCAATGGAGCTCCTTGAAGTCAATACAAATGTAAACCATTTGAGGATAGGATCGCTATTTCTTAGGGGTCGGACTCCAGGGGGAATTTCAGTTTGGGATTTTCCGATTTCAGTTCTTTATGAATTTCGGATCTCATTTCAGTTTTGGAGTTGTTTGGTTTCAGGTCTTTTTCTACCATTGAAGTCCAAGTCGCAATGCAAAATCCCTGGAACCGGGTGGAATGCAAAAACGCTGAAACAAAATCAATGTAAAAGAACAGAAATGCTGGAACTGAAAAAAAATTCAAAATTTCAGATTAATCAGAAACTGCCATTTTCGTGCAATTTCAGTTCTATCCGAAACCGAAATTCCCATTCCTAATATTTCTAAAACATTTCTATAATCTAGGCTTATTTTGAAGCCTAAGTCGTCTAAAATGCATGAAAAATGCTGTCATTAAAGTGAAAGGAACATTTTCAGATAAACATGATAGAGACAACATTCTCTTTCAGCCATTTTAATAAAACTTTTTGCCTTGGTAAACTAAAATCTTCCTACATTGCAAATGTACATGAAGCAGCTGGTTATTTTTGCTGCCTCTAGGATAATTTCAACCTCCAGCATTCATTTTGATATCACATTTGGTGTATTTAAAAAAAACCAAAAAAAAAAAACCCAAACAAATCTGTTAGCATTTCTGAAAAATTAAAGTTAATATGAATGTTGAAAAAGGAGCACTTCCTGTTTTATAGGCTTTTTTTTAATCATGGACCACTTCAGTGGCATAGATGCCATCTCATGTGTAATAATTCTGAACCGTTTCTTTAATTCTGCCCAATGAAAGAAGATGGTCTTTTATGCTTTCAAAGATGCTTTCAGAAATGTCTCTAGCACTGAGGCTGCGTGATTATGAAATGCCCTTTTGTTCTCATAAGTTCATGATATATATCTATAACTCTTTCTTGTTAGGGGAGATAAGAGCAGCCTTGTCTCCTTAACTGTCGTTTCAAAGGAAGATTCACAGTAGTTTGACTTTTGATCTGCGTGGCAACCAGCTCAACCACCTGCACTCGGCCATGAGCTGTTACTGAACTTGCTTTGTACCATCTTAGGAACACAGCAGCCCTTTTAAACAAGAAACAAGTTGATATGTGAATATGCCAATTTACAGCATAAATGTTCAATCAAGAAATATGGACATCTTTAACAGTCAAATGTGCAAAGTGCATATATTGTTTACAGATATCATTAAATAAAACAGATGGTTGAAGTCCTCCATCCCACCTAATGTGGAATAAAACACAATGGGGTCATAGTGTAGGAAGCTAGTCTTGCAAGGCACTGCATTGTACTGCTACAGGGTTATAAATAGCTGCTCGCAAATGAGGTGCAAGGCCTCACTGCCACAAGGAGCTATTAAGCTTAGGGCTGCGTTGAAAGCATGCTACCTTCACAATCAACACACACATACCATTTCACACTGAAAATGGCATTTAGAAATATAGTGACGACGGAAAACAGCAATGGAGTTTCTCTGCAAGGATAAAGCACACCATATGCTTGTATTTAGCCAACACAAGACATTTAAAACCAAACTTTAAAAAAATAACCTTATATCTTTCCTAGACCACCACAGATTTAAAGATTGGGACATTTCCAAGTGTGCTTTTTGGGCACATGCAAGCGGGCGCACACACGAAACTCATATGGAAATGGGCATTTCCGTGCAAAACGTACCCAAGCACGACAGGTGGTTGCACTGTGCAGTCAGTGTGTGTGAGATCCAATAAGCTCTAAATGGTTTTTTTATTTTTAAAGTAACCAATTGGATCTTCTCCACAGATCAAGAGGAGAACTTCGCTGTCCAGGGCCTCAAGATCATCTACAATCAAATGCAAATGCTAGAGCAACCTTCCTGTCTTGATAATAAAGCTTAATTTAATGTTAAAAGCCTAGTGTAAGTAAAAGCTATTAGATAATAAGCTCTGCATACGGAGGCTTTCTGGGTTAGTCATGTTAGTATTTGAAGAATACGTGTGTACATATCTGGACAACACAAATAGATCACTGACAAGCTACTTCACTATTTTCCTAAACTGGAACAAACTAACACCATTTACAGGCAACCATGTATATCCAGGGTAGGAAAGTTTTCCCCCTACCAGGGCCTCCTTGGGAATTAGTACAAGCTCCGAGGGCTGCATAGAAGTTGGGTGTACTCAAGAAGAAGTTCCAGATCATGGATGCTTGCGTGCATGCCTCATCATTGCCTGCTTACTCTGAGCTTACTCATTCTGTGCCTGAGGTCAGAAATGGATGCAAGGGCCAGATCCAGGAACTGAAAAGCGCTTGTAACAAGGCAAAAGGTGGCACCAGCTAAAAAAAAAAAAAAAGGAACAGGCGCTAGGATGGACTAAAGATTGCACTTAGCACCAATGAGAGACAAGCTCAATGCCCTGTGGGTATTTTAAGAACTAGCTCTCTGTCAGAAGGGGGAGGTAGTGGAGAGGAGCTCTACACCAGGCTGGGAGACAGAAGCTGACCAGTGGAGGCCAACGGCTGCTGGACTGAGGAGCTTCTAGCCCAGCCCGAGGACACAAACGTGGGATCAACAAAGACTCTGGCATCGCTGCAGATGGAGGCAGGCTGCCAGGAAACCCAGGTGGGGACTGTCCATTGTTTATACCCAGAAACAAAAATTGGTCACCTACCTCGGTGAATTTGTTTCTATTCTGTCGTACTGTCAGTGCTCCGCACGGGTAGCTGTGCGGATGTCCGATAGGAGGCAGAAGAAGAAATCTTCATGCGCATGCGTGGAGCTGCCCGTACCATTCCTCCTCAGTCCGTGACCAAGCCGAGGATCGTCTCCACCTTGCTGTAAAATCTTATTCATACTCATTAGTGAAAACCCTGGTTACTGGGGTCTTGAGGATATGTGCTAAAAATCTATTTGTCCCTAACTATCGAAGGATTAATAGAACCAACTAAATAAACAGAATAACTCCATGGTATCCCTGAATGCCTCTCCCATCTTAAGTAGTGCTGTCTGACAGGGAGGGCCGGAGCACTGACAGTACGACAGAAATAGAAACAAATTCAACGAGGTAGGTGACCAATTTTTGTTTCTCCTTCTGTCTCCTGTCAGTGCTCCACACGGGATGTACCCGAGCCCGAGGAAACTATGGGTGGGAGCAAACAGCCCTAGGAACCTCCAGAACTGTCTGCAAGACCCTCCTGCCAAACGCCGCCTCGGCGGACCTAAACAGATCTAACTTATAATGTTTAACGAACGTATGCAGGGAAGACCAGGTAGCTGCCCTGCAAATCTTGTCATAGGATGCTCTTGATTTGAAGGTATATGAAGTGGCTGCACTTCTGACAGAGTTTGCCCAGATCTGTAAAGGGGGAATTTTATTCTTTGCCTTGTAGGCTTCGATTATGCACTGCTTAACTTGGAGATTAGGGCTTTAGACGCCCTCCTCCCCCCCATAACTGGGCCTAATATTAATGAACAAGGCTGAGGTGGATCTAATCCCCTGGGTTCTTTTCAGATAGATTTTCAGGGCCCTCCTTACATCTAGAGTGTGCCACAGCTTCTCTCTAGGGTGAGAGGGTCTGGGACAAAAGGCAGGACTTGCTCCTGAGCTCTGTGGAAAAGGGAATTCACCTTTGGTAAAAAGGCCTCGCCCATCCGAAGAGTGACCGACTGGGCTTTGAAGCAACAGTAATTGTCCTCCATAGACAATGCCCCTAATTCGGAGACCCTGCGGGCCGACGTTACCGTCACCAGGAAGACGACCTTAAGGGATAGTATGTACAGAGATACATGCTTGAGGGGCTCAAAGGGAGCTCTGGTAAGCGCATCCAACACTAAGCTAAGACTCCAAGAGGGGCACCTGTGAAAAACTGGAGGGCAGATATTACGAGCCGCTCGAAGAAACTGTCTAACATGTCTATGTGGAAAAATCTTCTTGATCGTTATCAATTGTAAGACCGACGCAATGGCCGCCACCTAGTGCTCCAATGTGTTCGGTCTTAACCCTTTTTCTAATTCGTCTTGGAGAAACTGCAGAATGACGTGTACCCCTGTCTGAGAAGGGTCTATCACTTTACCAACCGCCCACCTGGCAAAGGTTTTCCAGGTAGAGCTGTAGGCTTTTCTGGTGGCTGGGCGCCTAGCTTGTTGCAAAGTGGTCAGGACCGCCTCCGAGTAACTCTCAAAACCCAGGGATTGAGACCTCTGGTCAGCTCTCCTTGCATAGGTCTCAGCAGCCGCTGCAAGGGACCAAGATGGAATCGTGCCCATTGCACCTGTTTTGTGCACGAAACCAATAGTCCGAGTAGCTGCTCTAGGTGTTTTAGTCTTGCCCGCGTCCGGTACCTCAGTTGAAGTATTGTTGACCTGATGCGATGCTGTCTGGCTGGAGGAATGTAAGCGGTGCCTGAGGTAGTATCGATCAGTACCCTCAGATGTTCTAGTCTGTGGGAAGGCATCAGGTGACTTTTCTCCTTGTTGATCAAGAAACCATGATCCTCGAGATACCCCATAGCTCTGTTCAGGTCTTTCAGGATCTTCTCACGTGACTGCGCCTGGAGGAGGAGGTTGTCCAGGTAAGGGCAAATATGCACCTCTTCCTTCCTGAGGTTCGCCACCAAGGGGACTAGGATCTTGGTGAATGTCCTCGGGGCTGATGAAAGGCCGAAGGAAAGGGACCTGAACTGGTAGCGGTCTCCCTAGTAATAGAAATGCAGCCACTGGCGGTGCAGCCCCCATATTGGGATATTAAGGTACACATTCCTGAGGTCCAGAGATGCCAACCAGTCCCCGTTCCTGATGGCTTGGCAAATGGAGGAGACCGTCTCCATTTTGAAGCGTTGGTATCATACCACCTTGTTCAGGGTCTTTAAGTCCAGTACCGGTCTCCAGACTCTGGATTTTTTGGGCACTAGAAATAAGATAGAGTATAGGCCACATCCCCACTGATCTACTGGGACTGACTCTTTGGCTCTGATTGTCTTGAGCCTCTGAATCTCCCCCCAGCATTGCCAAGTGTTTGTGTTGGTCTGCTGACCTTGGGGAAGGAATGAAGGTGTGCCTGGGAGGGCTTCTTAGCTCTATGCGATACCCTTGCCTGACACAGTCCAGGGCCCAAAGATCTTCCCAACCTGCTGAGAAAAACTGAAGCCTGCCTCCCACTTCCAGAGATCCTAGATAGTCATTTGTCTGTCTTTCTCTGGGACTGCGGGAAGCCCCTTGAAAGCCCTTGACAGCTTGCCCTGCCTGAAAGCCCTGACCTGTATTTCCCCTGCGTGAGTTGAATCGATTTGTCTGATCGTGTCTATATTGCCCCCGTCTCCTAAACATTCCATACCCCGAGCCAAATCCACCACCTGGGTCTATAGGAGGGGGCACGAAAAAGGTTTTTTTACACTCCCATCTGTTGCAGGCTCTTTTGCTTTGCCTTGTCATTCGCGTCTGTCAAGACAGTGTCCAAACAGACGCCAAATAACTTGAACCCTTTATAGGGTGCTGCTGAGAGCAAATTCTTGGCAGTGGAGTCCCCTGCCAAGACCTGAGCCATAATTTGCGTCTTGCTGAGACCAATGTAGCCCCTGCTCTAGCAGCCCATATCATGGAATCCATAGTGGAGTCTGCTAAAAAGGCCATGGCTAAATTAATACGGGCTGAGAGAACCTGTGCCCTATTGTCAGATATAGTGGGGATCTGGGCCTCCTGTGTCCATGCCAGCAGGGCCCTTGCCACATAGGAGGAGATCACGCTGACTCTCATTGTGGTGGCAGAGTAGTCAAGACCCCTACGCAGGGCAGACTCTATCCCCCTATCCGTGGTGTCTTTGGGGAAACAGTTGCCCTCTGTGGGGAAGACTGTCTGTTTCGTCAGGGAAACCGCTGCTGCGTCCACTTTAGGATTCTTCAGCAGGGTTTTTTTCTTCCGGGAGAGAGAATACAGGGCAGTCTGGGTTTTATTCATTCTTTGGGTTTTCTCCGGCTGTTTCCATGCCTCCAGAATTAACTTTTCAAAGGCTTTATCTAACGGGACCCCAGTTTCTCTGCCATGAACGGAGGGGATATAGTCCCTATCTTCCTCTTCTTGGGAGTCTGATGAGGCATCTTTCAATGGTTTCTCCACAAACTGGAGCGTCTTAGCCACCTGGGCCATGAACTCGCTTGTCTCTCTCTGTCCCTGGGGTCCTGCAAATCCTTGGACAGGGTCATCAAAATCCTCTCACTCTTGGCCCGACTCCAACTCCGGGTCTGAGGCCAGATCCGTCCGAGCCTGTTCCCTAGGCTTTTTTGGCTGTGATACCCCCCTCACTCTCCTCAGCAGACTAATGAGGCGATCTGAGGATTTTAGTCAGGTAGCCTCCTAGTGGCCGCTTGCCCTTCCTAGCTGTCTTGCGCGGGGCTTTCCCCACCTTTGGGTCAGTTGGGGGGGCCAGGGGAGGGGTTGCTGTTGCCCTTGCCCTGCAGATCCCATAAACGATCAGAGATTTCTGGATACATTCCATAGAGGCGCCACCTGAGGCGCTTCGGCGCCAACTGCCCCTTCCATCCTTTTCCCCTTCTGACTGAGGGGGGGAGGGGAGTAATCTCGGTTGTGGCGGGGGGGGCGCCGTCAAGCAGACCCGAGCCCCAGGCGAGGGGGGAGTTCGCCTAGTCCCTGACCGGGGCTGTACTCGCTATTGCCCTGTGGGCTGATTCCCGGGCACCTTGCGTGGCAACCGGTCGGCTCTGGCTGCACGAGCTCTGACTGTGGGCCGGTTCCCGGGCACCTTGCGTGGCAACCCCTCAGCTCTGGTTGCACAAGCCTTGATGCTGTTAGGTTGGGGGGGGGGGGGGGAAGAGGTCCTGCCTCCACTGCAGCTTGCTCTCAGGTTCCCGGGCACTTTGTGTGGCAACCTGCTGGGTGGCTGAGTCTCGCCGTTCCAACAGATCTCGCCGCTAGTGCTGCTGCTCCAAGATCTTGTTTCTGGGTGTGCACAATAACTCGTTGTCCTCTTCTCTCTCCCCCCTCGCCCCCGGTAGAGTCGCTGGCAGTCTCCCGACGGCCGAAGGCAGAAGATAAGTCTGAGGAGGAACGGTATGGGCAGCTCCACACATGCGCAGGAAGATTTCTTCTTTTGCCTCCTATCGGCCATCCGTAGAGCTACCCGTGTGGAGCACTGACAGGAGACAGAAGAAGAAAGAGCTTTGAACTGTTGGACTATTTGAATAAGTGAACAAAATCCCAAATAGACCTTTGGCGCTCGGGCTAGCTGAAGGGGAGGTTGAGGCCAGATACACAGTTGCTTCCAGTGGGAGGAGTCCCAGCTTGGAGTGCCAAAGGGATCCTGGTAGATCACCTGAGGCCTGACACCTGGCTGAAGTAGATAATTTGCATTCTAAATCTGGTCGCCCTGGTTTTAATTTTGGTGGAAGTTAGACTTCTAGACCAAGTGCGTGGTCAAACTCGGGCGTAATCTACAAACCTAACTCTGCTGCCACTGAATTCAGCAATAAAAAAACGTCAGCCTTAAAAACAGCAATGGGAGCAGAGTAGGGGCAACACAGAAGAGTTTAAAAAGTGCCACCCACAAAGTCTAAAACAGCTTCTTTAATGTTATGGCTCCTTTTTCTACCCTTACAATCTGGGCCCATGTTATTTTCTGCTTGCTAAACTATATCCTAATACCCACTGCTTGTTTCCAAAACAAAGAGCTTGCATTGTGGCCTAAAAGGAAAAAATACTTGTGGTCCATTACAGTATTCCCTTCTGCCCTCTACCCCACTTCTTTTTCTACCGTGTAAAAAACAAAATACCAAGACCAACACAAAACAGATTTGCGTATCTGAGCTCAGGCTGTGACTTCTGATAAGTGAGCAGAAGGGGGAAAGTGTATTGACATTCCATACATTGAAATGTTAGGAGGAAAGGGGAAGCAGTGATTCAGAAAATAAGAAAGGGCCAAAGTTTCTTTCACAAATATGCCTGCCTTGAGCAATGATGGAGGTTTTTAACATTAAGCTCAGTGCACCTGTCATATCCCCTTGTCTCAAAGAAGAGCAAAAAGAAAATAATCTTTGACCATAAATGAGTTTGTGCACATAGTGGGATGCATGAGCTTAATACTCATAGAATTTTAGAGTTGGACGGGACCTCAGAGGTCAGCTAGCCCAACCCCCTGCTCAGTGCAAGAAATCCACAGCTACTGCATTTCTGATAGATGGCCGTCCAGTCTCTGTTTGAAAACCCCAAGCGAAGGAGAGCCCACCACCAGCACCGTAGGCAGTGGGTGATTTCAGACGAGATGGGGCGGCATTTGCCCCGTCCCGGTATCACCCAAATGATTCCCCGCCGGGATCACTCCCGCACGGCCAACAGACGGTGCAACATGCGGCTGCACGGCCCCGCCCCCCCACGCTCCCCTGCCGCCTGCCCTCTGGGGAGATGGGCGGCCGTCGTGGCCAACGTGGCCGCAGCGCCCACCTGATTTGACCACGGCCCGGAATCCCACCCGTCAGATGTTACTTTTTGTTGGTTCCTGCCGGGAATCTCTTTGACCACGTTTGCGGTGATTGTCCCGCGGGGAGCCCCAGAAGCGTGGTTGAAATTGACCCCATGTGGGAATCGACTGTGGTGAACATCTAGCTTGCTTGCTAATTTCTCCTTCTGCAATGTAAAGGAGATTTAGAATATTTTTCATTTTACTTCGTTGCTTCAAAACGCCATGGAGAATAGAATTCAGGTACATGGTGTGGCAGGGCTGTAGGACTGCTGGCAGTGAAGGGCTGCTGAGAAGTCTGAGAAGGGCCATGCTCTGCTCACCGAGAGAAGGGGTGGTGTGTGTGTGTGTGTGTCTGGCAGGCTGAGAAGTGCTCTGCTGAAAGGCTCATGAAAAAGGGAAAGAGAATCTACTTGGGAAGCCTGGGGATGGAACCTGCAATGTTGGGAAACCAAGGACCCAGGTGGGACTGTGGGGCTTTTGCCCAGAGACTCTCTTTATTTGCACTACTGGTGGCTTTGGCTGGCTACTAGGGGAGGCTGGAGGCCAGACCTTAGTGAGTTCCAAGGACTAAAAGTCAGGAGCCTTGGCTAGCTGAGCTGTGCAGTAGCAGGCTCAGTGGAGCTGTGGTCAGGAGCTGGGGGGTTGAATTAATTTTTCCAGTTAAAATCTGTGGTCACCCCTCCAGGGAGAATGTTCAAAACTCCCTCTACGCATGGAGATTTCTTGGCCATAACATAGGAAAGTGTTGCACCCTTGTGAGTCATACTTTCACTATCACACGTCACTATTTTTGGCCATAGCGTATCACTGCAGGCTGTGAAATGCCTGCCCTGCTACTCATGCAACACAAAATATGGCAGACTTTGCTGTCTTTTCTAAAGGAGCTAACCTTTTAGTGACAGTAAACGTGTGCAACCACAGGGGTTGGTTAATACTTAACCTACTGTGATGTGTTACATTCTTGGTGTGAGCAGTCTGGGATGATCTAGCATGAAGAAACATCTATTAGGACCCCACTCTTTCCATGGAAGCATCACTGTGATGTAGATAATGGCATTTCCAGCTGTTTAGGTGGACAAAGTTGACAGACGGGGACAAATGAGACTAATTTCTGATGATTCGGGGAGAAAGGGGAGTTCACTACCCACATTGGGCTAATCCAATGAACACATGGCAAAAGCCTTACATAAGAATATTCAACATCAACAGGAAAATACGACAAATGCCGCAGACGTGAAAAATCATGTGGTCCAAAATTAATGACTAGCTGCAAGACTTTACATAAATGTACAGAAGAAGGGAAATAGGACCCTTTTGAACATAGAAATTAAAACTACTAAAATGAAGACGAACAAATCAATATCATTTTTCTGTAAAAACTTATTTGTGTATGTTGGGGAGGGAGGGGGTTGAGTTTTTCCTTTTAGTCCCTGTACTTCCAAATGCTGGAACTTGGGGCTTGACACAAAGGGCAAGCTAACACAAACTTAACCACAACCGCATGCCTGTGGTGCTGAGCTATTCATCCAATGGCTGATTCCAAGAAGGACTTCCTGTGTACTGCTACCAAAGGCCATGGAGATGGCTTTGCAACTTACATACAGCAGCACCTGGCAGAGAAACCCGACCCAACAGGCTCAGGTTGGCTGCACTCCCAGTCCAAACCCCTCAGCTGAGTTGGGGTCCCCAGTGAATGGCGTCTCCACCTCCCATGGAGCGTTGTGATTATCACAGTGCTCTATAGGGGCTGATGTTGCACTGGAAAATGATGTGTTTGTAGCATTTCTTCACCCTCTTCCAACGTGACTCTGCCTCTAAACAGCACTGTGGTGGCATGGTGTGCCCAGGGGAAAGGGATGGTGCAACGGTCGCTTGCTCCTGTTGGGTTCAGGCCTGGCCCCCAATGCGGCTCCAGCACTCAGCACTGTAGTAAATTAAGTCTGTAGTGTAAGCAGAAACCTGTAAAATCCTGAGATTGAAAATAATTTTCCTAAGGAATTTTACACATTCACAGTTCTGCCTGTGTGAAGTTGAGGGTAGATTTGGGGAATTTATTTGCTGTTAAAGGGCTCATTAATTCAAGGGACGCATCTTTGAAATATACAGAAGAGCACACTTCATTGCTGAAACTAGAACCAGCAACCCAGCACACCATATTTTTATTTTTGCTAAAAAAATATTCTTCCTGTTTAGTGCTATTGATACATTTCTTTATCCCCAGGATAGCTGTATTCTTTTATTTGAAAAGTCTCGAAGGTTTACATGTTTTCTGGTTGGAATTCCTAATAATGAAGTATGCTTACCCTCAGGAATTAGACTGACATTACATTTAAGTTTTCCAGATGTTTTGTCCATCACAACAGGAGAAAAAGAAAGCACTGCTTTTTAAAAAGGGGGCAATGTAACGAGAATGACCAGCAGTAATAAGCTTTTAATTTTTTATCTGAAAGGCTGCAGGATGATAACATGTTCATTATTCAGGACAAGGTCACAAGGTGTTTCAGTTTCATTTGGGTAAGACTGCACTCTGCACAAAAGATTATTGTAGGCTGCTTGCCGACTTTACAGGGGGAGGGGGAAAACTCATTTAAGACAAAATCACGGTGGGGAAACTCATGTGAAGCTCCACTCACGGTCATGGGGGGATAAAAACATCATCAGGCCATGCTCGTTGTGATGTCACTCAAAATCAAGCCCTGTCATCTGTGAGTGAGATCGCCGTGAGAATCACCTGATGATGTTTTTACCCCCTGTACCCACGAGTGGAGCTTCACGTGCGTTTCCCCACCGTGATTTTGCCTCACATACATTTCCCCCCAACCTCCTGTAATGTGGGCGAGCAGCCTTAATATTACAGTAGAAGCACATGTAAACCACCAATATAAATGCTCAAAAGTCAGGAAACAAGAAAATTAAATGCTCTCCTGACATCAGGCACAAGGTCAAGTTATACATCCTGCATTTACGGTCTGGGTCTCAAATATCTGAAAGAATCACCTCCCCTTTCATGCAGCCTCTGAGGTCAGCCAGGAGCGCCTTCTTGCAGGTACCATCTGCCCATCAAGTTCACACGTCAAGGACACGCAGAGGCGCATTGGCGGTGGCTGCCCCACAATTACGGAACTTCATTCGCTTGGAGGTTCATCTTAGCCCAATTCTTCTTGAAGTGATGTAAGACCTTTTCATTTGGCAAAGCAGGCAGGGATAGGGGGTTGGTGAGTTACGGGTTAGGGTTTTTTATTTGCTTTTACTTGACTTAATTTGGATACTTTAATATTTGGTTTTATTTTGTGCATTTTTTATTATGCTTTTATAGCTGCTTTTAGATGAGACGCATCCATGGAAGTCCACCCATCCGCCCTGTATCCAAACGCCAGTCTGAAGTCAGTATGTGTGTGGGGGGTGCGCCCATGACCTATGAACCACTCACTCATGCTCCTGCCAGTTATCGGCCAGTCTCTACCCTTCCCTTTTTAGGTGTCTGCCCCTGTGCTGTGGAATTCACTTCCGGAGGAGGCTCGGTCGGCCCCCACCCTCCTGTCATTTCAATGTTTGTGTAAGGCCTGGCTGTTCCGCCAGGCTTTTGGCGAGGGGGCAGGGTAGGGTGGGGGAGGTGGGGCTTGGGAGGGAGGGAGTGTTTTTATTACTTTTAAAATTTGTAGATTTATTTTTAAATGTTTTATTATTGAATATTTTTTTTGTATGTGTGTTGTTCGCCACCCCGAGCTGCCTTTGGGCAGGATATAAGTTTTGAATAAATAAATAAATAAATACCCATACACGGCGAATTGGGGGGAAATCCAGGATGCTCTGTGCATGGGTGGGCCAAACCATGAGTGGGCAGGGGCACACACCCATCCCTGGCCCATTTTGATTTCCCCCCTGCCAATCACTGGAAGTGTGTGGTTGCTCTACCCAGCACACACGGACCCGTCCTCTAGCCGTGCCCATTTAAAAATGGCCTATGTGCTGTAGCCCATGCTAAGCCTTCGTGGGAAGGGTGGAATAAGAATGAGAATGAAAAATAAAATAGCTAATGTTTTTCCTTTTAACAAGAGAAGCCAAAGGGTCAGATTCTGCAATCTGCTCTGATTAAGGGGTAGAGCAGAGTTTGCTGTCCCATAACCCAACCAAAGAGACGCTGAACTCTAGAGGACAACTCATCTGCTTGCAGGTGAGCCTGTGACTAATGTCCTAACCTCAATTCAGGCCTTTCTCACTGAAGCAAACAGATGCAACTCATAATGCATACGTAGACCAGCTATGTTTCTACAAAGGACACTGGGTAGGTGAAGTGGAAAAATGCCCAGGCAACCTGGTGCCATATGACCTCCAGGGTCATAATTAGCTGGAGCCCAAATACCCAGTAGCCCAGACAGCAGTGGCAGGGTACACAGCAGCACATCCCGACGTGGATACTAGACACATTGCAACACCTTCTCCCCAAACCAGAAGGCTGTGTCCGAATGTTTGGAGGAGAGGAGGGAAGCAGCACAAGTGGTGCCATTTTAGACATTTCAGAACAGCAATTAGAAATGGCAGAGGTGGGGAGGGGATTAAATTCTGCAACTACAGACTTGGAGTTTGATTTTACTCAAATAAATAAATAAATACATAAAATAATGAAAAACTTCTGCAAAGCTGAGACCATGCCTAGAAAATATCCCTTGGAAAGTAGAACTTCTCCCAAAGTTATGAAAATGGAGTTTATAAAGGCAGCGCTAATCTATTACTAAACTACTGGACCTAGGTAATACAAATCATAGAAAGATCTATCGTCTCTTAGCAACAATTGAAATACCTTTCCGCATGCTGTCTTTTTATTCAAAGCTCTAGATACCGAACACAGACTCAAGGCCAAAATACTGAAATGTTCAAAACTTTCAAGAATTCAGGATAGCTTGGCATGTGGAGAGCTGGACAGCAATATTCCGAAATTGCTGGGAACAAGACTGGAGGAAAAAACCTCAACCAACCTTATCACTAAATAAAGCACTCATTCCAAGCCCTATAATTTATCACTTATTGCTTCATTATATATACACAGAACTCGGAAGATGAACATCTGAATTATTAAAAAGGTGGAGTTGTAAGGTCTCAAAGCATGATGTTCTACCAGGCAGAATCATTTCAGTGGCTAGATTTCCTGCCCTCCATGTATGATGATGTGTAGAAGTTCTTGGATTCTACAATATCTTCCCAGGGAACATGATGCTGAATGTATCGGATATTGATACATCTCCTACAGTTTTTATTTTCGGGTGTGTGTGACCCATGGTTAGTTTTTATTTGACCCCTTTCCAGTTCCTGGATTTGACCCTCTGATCTAGTTCCAGTCCCCAAGCACTGAAAAAACTGAGCTGAGGGGAAAGGAGCAGAGATGAGGGCATGAACACAAGGATAGGGGACAGAAACAAGGTGTGATCCATTTATCTGGACCCTCCTGAGCGCACCCTTTAAGCACCCTCATCCCCTGCTTTTATGTGGGCCTCAGAGCTTGCACTCATTTTTAAAGTGGCCCCTGTGTGGGAAAAGATTCCCCACTCCCGTGGTATTGTATTGATTCATTTCTATTCCACTGGGTTATGCATAGCTTGCAGGTTATTCAAAGTGCGGATCCTATGCTCCTGTTTTCATAACTACTAACCTCGATTAGGGACAGAAAGATAGTGTGGGAGCTAAGGTAGGAATGAAAATCTGAAGGACAATTATACGACTTAGGGGTTGGGGAGTTTATACTTCTTCCTCTGTGTCTTTTGTAGTCATGAAATGGATGCTGCTTGGTAGAGGGTATCGATGGGATTCACTTCTCTGCAGGGACCCATGTTCCCTATGTTTCCCCCTTGCTGCCAATGGGGGGAGGGGAGTACACTGCACATGGGTCCCTGTGTACGTGTGACCAACATAGTGGCAGTATCTTGTGACAGAATCTTGTTTGAAAACTTCGTACTCAAATAAAAAATGAGGTTGACATATTAGGTTTTGTGAGGTGTCTACCGGTCCTAGATAGGTGACAGAGCAAGATAAATATAGAAGGTAGGTAGGTAACTGGGCTTCAATGATGCAGTGGCAAAAAGGCCACATTGTGCCAAACCTACGGTAATATAGAATAAAACCTTAATCATTCTGACTAATTTTCCAAAGTCCTAACGGTTTGTCTGCTAAGACAAAATCCAAGTTGAAGTCCTACATTACTGAAGTAGTGAGGTGCTCTGATCCCAATATAACAGTATTTTAGAGGCAGTCTCAGCAGATCCCCATTCTCCCAATAGACTTTAAAATACCTGCCAACTTAGGCACATCAAACTCCAGTTATAAACGTCAAAAAGAGTTTTGAAACCTTTATCCTTGACATCTCTTACAAGATGATTAGCTGCGTGCAGGTAGTTGTGTCGTAACAGCAGAAAATAATATGAGGCACCCGTCTCTTAGCTGGTAAAGCAGCAGGTAGCAGTAAGGCATTGTATCCCTGAATGTCACTAATTAGCTGCATGGCATCTGGTGAGTCACATCACTTCTTTATATTTCCGCCTCTAGTAATGGATAAAACAGGGGAGGCCAAACTTATGTTGCACAAGATCCACTCAAACCAGGACCTTGCCCACTGGTTCTGGTGCTCCCAGACTGGACTCCTCCTCCTGCTGGCTCCCAGCTTTGAAGCACCCTAGCAACTGGTTTCAGGAGTGGAGGTAAGTGCTCCCCACAGAGGAAGTCTTCCCCACTGTACTAGAGGAGCTCTCCTTGCACATCTTCTCCCCGGAGACACACCCTGGGATGCCAATCCCACTCTCCTCCCCAGAGAGTTTGGCGCCACACCATGATCCACTGGAGACTAGCCTGTACTCTAACAATAGATCAGAATCTATCTCCTGGCCTCCCGTGAGATAAGGGATAATATGTAAAATCAGTACAAGCTGCTGCATACTTGTACAAAGTAGTTATCATTTTGGAGTTTAAATCTGCTTTCAGGCCCATGAGCATGTATTTGAGGGCAAAATTTGACCCTCACAACTGGAGTGAACCAAAACGATCAGCCTTTTTAAGAATGCAAACTTGTCTAACTATCTAGTATCTTAATATATTTGGCCATGCTGACAATAGAGGGTGCTTGGCCTTTCCAACAAATAGTTGCAGTCTGCTCATCACATTTGTAACAAGGGAAAAATGCAACAATTTAAAACAAATCAGCATATTCTTACCCTGTAAGTAGCAACTGCATCGTTAAACTTAGGAATGCCTTTTTCTACAAGATAATTGTGCAAAATAAAATCCCTTCAGCGCTGGCTCTTTATTGGGTCCAGCAATTAAATGCATGCCTACACGATACCTATCCGAGTAAGTAGTATTGGGACCCAACTGCCACTCCAGGGTAATTATCTCCCAACGTTTGTACCTGTGCTGACTTATGGGTGTTTTTTTGTGTGTGTCTCTTATGAGTGCTCTTCTGGCGAGTCTAAATAAGCATCGGAATCTGCTGAGGCTGGAAAAGTGCTACACAGATTTGCCCTTATGTTCATAAAACAAATATTAAATCACTTCTCGAATCTACTTGTGAAAGAGTTGGGAATAAATGGCCGTAGCACGTACTCTGGGATTTTTCTACTGCATACAAAACCTACAAAGGGGCAGATAAATATGCCAATCTGTCTTAGGGTGTTAAATGAGACGTCCCCATTAATGAAAACTCACTGTCTACGTGGGGGAGAACTTGTTTGAATACAGTGCGTGAGGGTGAACACGCCTGAGACCGACGCTCCATCCACCCAGTCCACGCACAAGGCACTCCGGGAAAAGCTGGAGTACCCCGTCTGGGTACAGGGTGGGCAGTGCGTGGATGGGGCGGTGGTGCGTGGGGCCACCAGCCTGAAGCACTCCCCCACGCATGGCGCCCATGCACCCACCCCACGCGCTGACTGCGGACACCCCATCCCATCTCGTTTTAAAAACATCTTGAATTGTAAAAATATAATCTATTTGCTGGGTCTAAACCTTACTTGCCTTTTATCCAGATGTGTGATTCAGTTGTGCATTTTTTGATGAAAAGAAAAGGGAAACAGACTGCCCTTCTGACATACAAAAAAATCATGTCCTCCTAGTGTTTGATGACATAATCCATTTGTCCGAGAAAAGGGCCCCATGTATATTTCACAAAGGTCATATTTTTCATTTGGTTTATAAAACACTTATAAACTAGGACTCCTAACTGTGATTCCCAAACACAAAACCAAGTCAAAGGTTACAGCATGTGTTTTTGTTTCCTTCTCTCCAAATTGCTTGCAAATGTATTCAAACACAATACAAGGAGATACTTTATTCGACTGAAAACAACAGACTACAGGGTCCTGAAAGAAAGACTGATGTACATCAAGCATAAACAGGGGAGGTGCGGGGAGGAATACATTGGTTTAGAAACTCATAAATCCTGATTTGAATCTGCCAACCTGAAAGCCAAGCAAAGCCAGAAAAAACTATTTCCCCTAAATGTTATGTCTGATTAAGCCATGCTATTAAATGACAGCTGAACTTTAACATTAATATGATATTATTTAAATAACAGCATGATTTTTTTCTTATACTAAAAATGATGAATGATTTTTGGACAGCTCAATTGACATAAAGTAAGACGACCCTTTAATGAGATTTGACAAAATGGAGACATATGCAGAATATTTGTTACAGCTCATGTCGCAGGGCCCTTCCTGGGGAGGATATGGGGTATGTTGTATTTTTAGATATATTTTTTTTTATTATTTTATTTTGATTGTCTACAGGCACTGAACCATCTCTTTCAATTGCCACTTCCTTTCTCTATGGATTTACATATTACTCTTAATCAGAGAATTGTGTGTTTTACGGTTCAGAGTTGGAATTGCAAGAAGTCTGTGAAATGGAAGTGCGAGGTCCCGTTAGCTTAACCTTGACCAGCTGGGTATGTAAGGAACTAGTTTCATGAGGAGACTTAAGAGGGAGATAAAGTTCACACTGAAGAATAACTTATTAAATTCTGTTTGTCAGTGTTTTCTAAGGCTAGTGATAAATCACTAACTTAGCTAAGATGTCATTGGTTTTATTTATTCACTTGTTTATTTTACAAAACAAATTGCTTTCAACGAATCCAGGAGCAGCAAAGGTTTGCAAATTCCAAAGAGTGATTTTAAAAGGGTAATTTCTTTGTACTGTCTTCTGGCAGAATATCCTATTCAGTGCCTCTCTTTTGTAAGAGTGCCACTTCTCAAATGCCCAACACTACCCATTGGGATAACCCATTTTCTTTCTTTTTCTTTTCTTATGTAGCTAAATATGAACCAGGAAACAGATGTAATAGAATCAGAAAAGCACTGCTTTTGTGAACACATGATGGTTGGCTCAGGTGCTGATTTAATTTCAAGATGATTGGAAATCACTGGGCAACTCTGTCAGTCTTGCCAAGACAGGTTTTCTTTAGGATGTTGTAAACTTCCCCAACTACGTTAAACTCACAATACATTTTTGTAACGTTAAATTGTGTGAAAAACCATGGCAAAACTAAGGAATGAGAAGTGTTACCTAGTATGTTCAAATTAGAACGATTATTTTAAATTATAGTCCAGGTTTATAGTGTATGTATATAGGTCACCCAATTAAAAAAAAATACTATAAAACCCAATGAATGTATAACTAAAGTAACAGATGAGTCGTCAGCAGTATAGAATGGACTGCACCCAAGGCTATGGAAAAACATAGTGCAACAAGCTAACTACTTTTCATAGTTATCCAAAGTAAAGCGTATGCTACAGTGTAATTTTACTTCCTGCAGATCCGGTCAATAACACCATTCAGTTTCAAGTGATTTTGATTGAAAAATTGTGAGGAACAAATATGCCTGCAAGCAACATGTTGACTCAATTTTTAATTTTATTTCTAATTTATTTATTTTTTTAAAAGAAAGTGCAAAAAAGAGTGAGAGGTCCCCTACCTTGACCTTACCTTCGTAACATTCCTGTTAGGATCCTGGAGCTCTTTCCCAAGTTGGCATCTGTTTCTCTAAGCTGTAGAGAAAAAAGTCCATTAAAAAGAAAATCACATGCTGCCTATATTGTAGCAATAGGAGAATTTTCTAAAGTAAATTGGTTTAATGTTCCTCAGCTTTAAGCTCACAATAGGAGAAATCTGATAAAGCTCCGGATTTATTTATTTTTAAAATACATATATAAAGAAGAAATCTGGAAAGAAAGCTACGGCTGCAACAAAGACAAACTTGCAAAGGACATAAAGCAAAGGCTCCAATAGAAGAGGTTGAGGAGTAACTGCAATACAGATCGGCATATGTATTTAATATCTACGGACAATACAGGAAGTTAAGCAACATGGGATCCAAAACCATCCAACGAGTTAGCTATTCTTATGTCTTCACAGACTTGGTTTTTAAAGGTACATCTGGGCCATAACATTTCAGGGAAAAGCAATAGCACAAGTAACGCAATATAATACGCCATGTTTTCAATGCAATACAAAATAGATCTGGGAATATTTTCAAATTACGTGTGAAACAACTGTTATTATAATTTTTAAATGAGAGCTGGTTTATAGCAACTTGCATTCATAATGGTCCCAAAACACGTTGCAAACTGTGGTGATGGTCCTAACTTTGGACTCCGTTCTGCCAAAGTCACAGGACCAAACATTAAATACACTGAAAGTACTTTGTCCACCATTTCTGATCCAACGTATTTGCCTCCATGGTGGATAAAAGGTAGTGGCTTAACCACTTTTAGTAACACTACAAAAGACCTTAAAAGCAATATGCAACTATCTTTTCTTATTTACTAAGCATCTTCTTTATTATCAAGCTGTGTAATTCACATTTCATATTAGCAAATGCCAGACTGAAAAGCAATCGAGCATATAAGTATAAAGTTAGGGAGAAAAAAGGCCCTTTTTACACAAACAGAGGTGGGTGTTTAGCTGCAGCAGGTGGAGGTGGATGTGTGTCTGTTTACACCAATACAACGACACACAACACACCCACCTCCACCCATGGAGCCTCCTCCTGTTTTCCGAAGATGGGCATGTGATGGGTGGAAGTGGGTGTTGTGTGGGAGCACGCACGCATTCCCCACCCGTCCCGCTCGGTGTTCACACGGGCGGATATCAAGTGGACACCCATTCCCCCACCCACTGCCAGCCATACATGGACGTTCCCCCCCCCCTTGCACACCCACCCAAACACTGAGCGGGGGTGGGGTGTCCGTGTAAAAACGGCCATAGAAAGGGAAAAAAATAAAGTAAGGAGAAAAAGAGAAAGAAAAATACGAAGAAAGAACTGACAATTGACCTCCCCTAAAATCACTGCCATAGCTGCATGAAGCTCCTAAAGAACAGGTAATACATTAATGTCTATCTGAGGAATGAACAAAGTTTCCAAGCCTCTCATAGAGTCTCATGCCAAAGTTTTCATATTGCAGTGGGTTGCAAGATACTTTCCATTGATTTCTGCTTCCCTCAATTCTGAGGAGAGGGCAATGTGGCCTCCTCAAACTCAATACCCCTCATGCCAAAGCTCTGGATTCCAGACAGGCCGACAAGTTTGGGCAGTGGAAGAAGTAACCCAAGGCATGTTACCCCTGCTCCCTTGGCCCCTACGAGGCTCCAGAAGCAGTGAAAATGGTAACTTGCTTCTTTTGCTGCTGAGAGAGCTGCATGGACATGCCCCCAGGCAGTCACCTCTGGCGAGAGTCTCAATACAGGTGCCTGAAAGCCACATTCGGCTCCCAAGCTGTCGTTTGCCAACCGCTGATCTATTCACAGATGTAAAAGAGTCTAGAATATCAGAAGGTGAGACTTCCTTACTTAATGCCTATTTAGCTATCATTAACTGCACGAGAGAAAGAAAGATATTTGACCTTGATTCATACGGAGGTCTTGGAAATAAATGGTTTGAGTTAGAGTCATTATGGGCCAATGGTCTTGACAATCTCAGAAGCAAATATCCTACTTTGTGCCAACTAGCTCTCCAGATTTACTGCAGAGTTATGACATCTTGGAATGCTCCTGGATCCTCTCTTTGAGACCTGGATTGCAAATTTATTCAGTGTGCAATGCTTTGAGTACTATTTGCACTTAGCCATGGCTAGTACAGCTGACAAGGTGTAGTATTCGGAAACACTGACATCCAGAGCCAAGTGTGTCACAGAACTGTTTTGGTAGAATGACATTCTTGAAACCATGGGATGACATTTCCATTGTATCTGAGGTCTTACTTAGATGCTTCTCTAGGCCAGGAATGATCACACTAAGAGACAATGGTTCTTCTTTTTGCTTTCATTCCAAGATGTGATGTTAATGGCAAAAAAAAATAAATCACACATTCCCTAAGGCGCCCCCACAGACAGAGGAAATGTGTCAGTCTGCTGCAGAGATCTTACTATCATAGAAAGCAATTTCCCAAGCCCCAGGATCTTATCTAAACCAAGATGAGGTTAGGAAAGAAGTCCAACAGTAAAATTTAACCACTGTAGAAACCTTTTCACTTGTACTACAAGCTACAACAGCAGCAACCTCCTAACACAAATCACAAGTAAATATAAAGATAAAAGTGTGTGTGTTGGGAGGAAGGGGCTAAATTTGACATTTTTGTCCAATTTTGAAAAATAAATAAATAGATTGTTTAGGAGCAAAATAAATAAATAAAAATAAAATAAAAAGGTACTGAGGAATGGTAGGATTGATAGGGCCATTTACACCCTCCATTCCATTTCACTAACTTTGTCTGGTGAGGAGGCTGCATCCCGTTCTTTCTGATTCAGATCCGGTCACCAGCATCCATGCTTTCATTACCTTGAGGCTAGACTACTGCAATGCAGTCTACATGGGGCTGCCCTTGCTGACTGTTCAGAAACCTCAGCTGGTGCAAAACGTGACTGTCTGTCTCCTGGTGGGT
>QEPC01003796.1:1991472-2019067 GCA_003113815.1 Sphenodon punctatus | reverse complement strand
AAAAAAAGGATTATAGTTCATATTTCTTTATCTATTGCCAAGTACAGTACAAGTAAGATAAATATTTCCTCAGATATCTGGCCACAAATTGACATCCCCATTATGCTATCTTCTCCCTGCTGGCTTGCTGTTCTTTACTTTCAGCTGTATATACAATACCTCCCAAAGGTGAAATGTGGTAAGATACGCGGTTATTGAACTAAGAAGCTGTAAGGTGGAGTACCACCATATAGATAAAGTTATTCCGGAGTATTTGATCTGTGCTTACATTTGAGAGTCAAACAACTTAGAGGATGAAAGCGTATTGTGTTCTATCAAACACTATTTAAAATATCTTAAGTCGATTCATTATACTTTTTAAATGTACCTTTTATTCATAAAACTAAACATGGCTAAAAGTCTAACCAGCAAAATTCAGGTATAGTAGTAGTTCCAGTGGAAATGTATGACATATCTATTACTTAAAGAAAAAAAATGTGAATAAAAGTCAAGTAGAGTTTATTTTAAAGGGAAACACCACCACCACAGGTTGAATAAATTGGACCGGTGTTGTGCAAACAGGACACTAAAATCTCTGTTCTATTTTTATACAGAAATTTTAAGCAAGTTGCTGCATTTCATCTTTTCTCCTTGTCACTGGCAAGTTCACACTCTTAGCTTCTTCTAATGACTTAGTTTATTTTCTAACAATCAACATGACAGCAGCAGCAACTGTAACCGAGGGTAAAACACCATCACTTTGACGAATAGCGCATTTTCCTCTCATTGTCGATGACTGAAGACATCAATAAATAAAGGAAGGAGAGCATGTCAGCTGGAATATCACAAAATGAATTGTTGATATGACACATAGGGATTAAACCTTCAGCCATGAATTTCAACCTGGCAGAGGGGTCTAAGAACCGAGGGAGCTACATTTCCTCCCAACAGCCTCCTGCAGATAAATAATTGGATGGATCATCAATTTTACAGGAGTTGCTTTACTCTTCACTGGTTGCACTTGATGATCTTTGGCCCTTTTTGGGCTAAAATAACAGCATAGGTTGAAAGAAGAGACCTAATGGAGGTGACAGTCGAATGCTGGCTATCAGGGAACGTCATAAGATAAGCCCTTGATCTAAGGGCAGCATCCAGCTTTTATTCCACCCTCAGAGCTTCTGCTGAAGTCGGTAGGACTCACTTTGGCAGCTGAAAGTTCAGAAGGGTGAAACCAACAACGTTTTAAATATATGCACATGGGGAGTTTTTTGAAGCTTCAGTATTGCAGGAATTCCATGTATTTGGGAGAAGCGGAATGGAGACTTTAAATAGAACCACTTACCTCTTCAATATTAAGGCTACGCATTTGCTATGATTTTACATTTAGCTTGAAGTCCCTGATGTTTATCCTGACAATTCAAGACTTCAGTTCTCAGTCTTCTAGGCAACACATTTGCAAAAGGGTATAAACTATTTGATCCCCCCACTAGAATTATATTCTTGCTCTTTCACTTAGGCACCTTACCTTTCTGAGCTATTCAATGAACACAGGCAGTAATCCAAAGTCATCCACCTCACCCGTCGCTTTAACCACGTTCAGTCCGACCTCTCTGCCCTATACTGGCTGCCTCTATGGGAACACATTCAACACAAGCTCCTGGGCTTCAGGCTCTCCATGGCCTTGCTCCCCTGTATCTCTCCGCTCTTGTATCCCATCTTATTCCTGCCCATGAGCCTTGCTCCGCCTTTGCCCCCACCCTCGCCTGCTTGCGACTCCCCATATCCTCTAACATCTTCACCCCTTCTCTCTTGCTGCCCCCCATGGCTGGAACTCCCTCCCTGGTTACATTTGTTCTGCTCCCTCCCTCCCAGCTTTCAAATCCCTCCTGAAAACCTACCTCTTCTGTCAGGCTTTCCCTGGTCATGAGTCCAAATGCTTGTCATGAGTGAAATTCCCTCCCTCCCTCAGAATCTCTTCCTCGTAACTAAGTGAAGCAAGTGCACCTGCATTTTCTCAACCTCATGAATGTCTCCTTGTCTCTCTCGATGTTCACCTCTCCCTGGTCTCCCCCTCCCTGGTCTCTCCTAGATTGTAAGCCCTTTGGGGTAAGGACTTGTCTAGAACTACTGATTGTACAGTGCCAGGTACACTGCTGGCGCTAATAAAAATAATAATAATAATTCATTCTTGCTTATCTCATTGAAACACTGATCCTGCTAGGGCAAGCAGAGGGTCATCTACCTTGCCAGTCGCTTCGACCATGTGCAGCCCCTCCTCTCTTCGCTTCACTGGCTTCCCCTTCCTGAACGAATCCTGCACAAGCTCCTAGTCTTCACCTATAAAGCTCTTCACAACCTTGCTCCCCCCTACCTCTCTGCACTTATCGCCCTCCATACTCCAGCCCGTGCACTTCGCTCCTCCTCTGTCCCTTCTCTCACCCTTCCACGCCTTCCCTGCTCCCCTAAGCGCCTTCGTCCCTTCTCACTTGCTGCCCCCCATGCCTGGAACTCCCTCCCTGTCCACATCCGCCTTGCCCCCTCCCTTCATACCTTCAAATCTCTCCTTAAAACTCACCTCTTTCGCTCTGCTCTGTCTGACTCTTTATCCTGCTGAGCCACTATTCCTATACCTACGATCGGTTTACCCTTATCCTTGCAACATGGACCTGCCTGCTGTCATTCTCATCGTAACCAAGCCAAGTACGTGCACTTGAGACCTCGCATCTTCATGAATGTTAGACCCCTTGTCTCTCCCTCTGTTCCCCTTCCTAAGTCTCTCCCCCAGCTCCTGTCTCTCAGATTGTAAGCCCTAGGGGCAGGGACCGTGTCTATTTTATTACTTTGTAAAGTGCCAGGTACACTGCTGGCGCTATATACATGTTTGTTAATAATAATAATAATAATAATAAAAGCAAAGATAATGGCTGCTTTTATATGGTGGGTGGTGTTAAGGTTAATGAGTTTGTCCAAGACTAGAGCTCATTCTGATACTTTAAGTAAATCCCCACTATTCTTGGGGTCATGTTTAGTTTGAAAACCAGGGCAAAAACCTTCTTTTACTACATGCAAAAGTCAGTTTGGTCAATTGGATAAGGAGTTGGCTTTGGACTGAGACCATCATAGCCATGAGCAAGTCACTGTCTTTCAGCCTCACTGCCCTTTTTGTATAATGGGAATAATGACCTACCTCCCAACAGATTACTATGAAGGTGAACTACATCAGTGGTTCTCAAACTGGAGTGGGGAAGGCGGTGTTGGGGAGGGAGCATGAGAGGGAGCACAGTTGGCAAACTCTTAGCTTCATTCTGACTGAGCTAGGGGGAATATCCCAAATGGTGTGGTAGCAAAAAGTGCGTGGAGGAAAGAGGGCAGGAGGAGTCCAAGGACATTAAGAGTGGGAAAGAGAAGGAGGGAGCAAGGATAATGTGTATGTGTGAATGAATGAATGAATGAATGCGCGCGCACACACACACACACAATCATCGAGTTGGAAGGTACCTCAGAGGTTTAGTCCAACCCCCTGCTCAATAGAGAAAATCCGAAGCTACAGCATCCCCGACAGATGGCCGCCCAGCCTCTGTATGAAACCCTCCAGCGAAGGAGAGTCCACCACCTCCCTAGTTAATTTGTTCCACTGTCGAACAGCTCTTACCATCAGGAAGCTCTTCCTAATGTTTAATCGAAATCTGCTTTCTTGTAATTTGAGTCCATTAATTCTAGTCTTGCCTTCAGGGGGAAGTGAGAACAAGTCTGTGTCTTCCTCTCTGTGACAGCTCTTCAGGTAGTGGAAGACTGTTCTCATGTCTCCCCTTAGTCTTCTCTTCTCTAGGCTAAACATAACCAGCTCCTTCAACCTTTCCTCATAGGACTGGTTTTCCAGACCCCTGACCATCGTCGTCCTCTGAACCAGTTCCAGTTTGTCAACGTCTGCCTTAAAACGCGGTGCCCAGAACTGGACACAGTATTCCAGATGAGGTCTGACTAGCACAGAATATATATATATACAGAATACATATATATACATATGTATGTATTATTCTCTCTCTCTCACACACACACACACACACACACACACACACACACACACACACACACTTTGAATAATGAAAATTCTTTATAAATGATTCACACTAATACATGTGTATATACGTCTGGTGTTGATAGAACTAAAATGGGTAACACATTTGCTACCTGCAGGTAATACCTGAATTTTTGAGGATGACACTGGGTATCTGTCACTAGACAGGGGGTTTACACAATACATGTTCAGGTGTTCTAGGGTGTTGTATAATTGTGAATGGCTGTAACTTGCTGAAAGGATCATTATGTTCTCTGTATTAAGGCACGTGGCACTGTGTTCTTGTGCAGGAGTGGAGGGCACAATTAGGTAAAAGAAACCCACCATATGGGCTGAGGGAAACGATAATGAGAGAGGCAGGTCAGAGTAAGACAACAAGTACCAATCACACCCAAACTCATCTTAATGGAGCTTCAATAGTACTTCACAAGCCCACCGGAAGTTCCTGTCTACACCCAGAAATATCTAGATAGGAGTCTCCAAGCAGAGTCTAGTTCCAGGCTGGGAAAAGATATAAAAGCCCTTCTCCCCAAAGGACAGTCTTCATCCTGACGTCCAAGTGTATCAGTTGCCACAAAGAAGTAGACCTGGTCCGCGGATAAGGGGTCGTGAGTATTTTGAAACATGAGGATAATCTTGTGACCCACAGACAGCAAAAGCATGCAAAGCAGATCACATATCAAATTGGAATTGCAACTCCATTCAGGGATGATGTGTCACCATTTAAGGTTCTAACTCACATCTTGGCAACTTCTATTCTAGAGCTACTGTGCTAGAAATAATAATGGTAATAAGAGTAACATTAGCCTATGCTAGGTGAGATCCCCAAAACGGCACCAAAAAGTATGCTCTAAAATGACAGCCAAGATCCCCAAAATGTACATCCTGCCCGTGGCAGGATGTATGGGACAGAATTGTTTTAAAAAAATTAATGAATTAATAAATATGACTATAATTTATGCACCGACAAAAGGCAAGAAGATTCAGCAAACAAATGATCTCATTCTTAAATCATGCTGCAATGAATAGTTAAAAAAAAAAAAAAGTACAATTTGGCACAAATTTTTAATTTCTCATTCAATTTCTCACTGTGCTTTGGTGCAAGGAATGCAAGCTGCTTGAGATCAAAATTAACTTTGCTGCAACATTTTATTATAAGTAGATAGGGGACATCAACTACCAAGGAATTAAACCTATTGCACTCTTTTTTGCAGGGTATAGAAACTAGGACTGAACGAGATTTCACCCTTCTAGAAAGCCTCATCGAGAACAGGCATCTCAACGCTATTTTTTCTTCTTGAGAATCTTGTGAGAATTGGCAAGATTCTCAAGAACCTCAGAATAGCCAAAAGATGGTCTGTACATGTGTAGAAATGACCGCCAGGGCCATGCTGCACATGCAGAGACCATGTTGGGGGTATTTTTGAGATTCTCAAGAGATCTAGCCAGGGTTGCAAGAATCTTGCAAGATTCTTGGGTCATTCTCGTTTCAGTCCTAAAGAAACAAAGGTAAGTAAATTATCTTCGTAGAGAGAACAACTAATAATTTCTCTCCTCTTCCTTGTACATAGTCAGATATAGCTTTGTTAAGCTATGGAACACGGTTCACAAAGCACTGACTGGTTAAGGGGTTATTGTCATGTTGGGAAATAAATGGTCATTACAGCCCCATTTTAAAAATAAAATAAATGAAGCTTGGGGAGGATATAATATTATTTGAATTTAACGTATCAATTTATGGCCCAACTGCTTCTGCTGGAATTTATGGTTTTCTTTTTCTTACAACTCCCACCCCACCCCCAATATCAACACACAGACACTTCTGATGGAAATTATAAAATATGTATTTATTTACCCAACAGACTGGAAAAACTCATTCAGTGCCACACGGATCTCAAGGGTAAATACATTAGTCATTCTTTAAAAATGTGTCTTATTGACTTGAATGATTAGGAAGACACTTTCAAAATCAGCCTAGCCTTTAAGGTAAGTAAATGCTGAAGTGGTCTGAAAACAAGAAAACAAACAAGCAAGCTAGTGAAATTGTCTGTGTACCTGCACACCATGTTACAGAGGCATTCAAATAATAAGGCAAGCTTGATAAAACACCTATAGCTTTAAACAGACACAGACACAAGCAAACCAATATTTACAATTATAAAACACATGCATATTTACATAAAAGCCCAGAGCATTTCAAAGTCAGCTATTTAAATGGAGATTAACAATGTAAGAAAATGTAAACAGGATAGCTTTTTTGTATCAGTAGTTAAAACATGCCTATGGTATATTTGGGCATGCATATAAAACATAGCATAGGCCGCTTTTAGACGAGCGGGTCTAGTGATGGAGACCTGCTCGTACAATGTTTCAAAATCCAGCAATGCGGGATTACACCTCGATTGTGAGCTATTTAATTCGTGGTTGGCAAAGAATGTGAGACTGCCTTTCATGCGCTTGATTCCCACCCGGCGTCTCGTGTAATCCCGTGCTGCCGGATTTTGAAACATCACGCGAGTAGGTCGCACAACGGCGACCCGCTCATCTAAAAGCGGCCATAGTCTTGATCGGTTAAAACAAGCGGGATTAGAGAAAAATGCCCAAGTTGTGGGGAGAATGACAATGTTCAGTATACAGTTTGGACTGTTTCCAATTTTATTACAGAGACATAGCCCTTTTCAAATGGATGCCCCACCCTTCGCCCATGTGTGCGGGTGGGGGGCGCGTCCGTTTGAACGCTGCGGTGGGTGTGAGGAGGATGGGTGGGCATCTGTACAAACACCGCAGCCAGTGAGTGGGGGTGCGTGCTCCCGCACTTCATCCACCCCCACCCATCACCCAGGCATGGAGCAATGGGTGCCAATGCTGGATGCTCCGTGCATGAAGATGGGTGGAGGTGGGTGGAGGTCCATGGCAATGCACCCCCATGCACCACCCACCCATCCCCATTTGAAAAGGGCCACAAAGGCAGATGTGGGAGACAAACAAACCAGATTAGAGGCTTGGAAAGAGAGTTGTCATAAGAAGGATCCATTAAAAAGTTTGTTGAGGAAGGCAAATATGTAGACCACAGTTATCACAGTGCACGAAAAATATAAGAAGGTTAGAAACATTCAAATTTGATGAAGTCTTGGGGGTGAGGCAGGCAAATTTATGAAAGAGCTTGAAGAAAGAGGAAGTTAGTTTGTTGTTGTTTTTATGGAAGTGAACAGAAGCTCAGTAATAAAATTTTTAAAATGGGTAAATTATCCAAGTTATCAGTGTAATATTTTGGAAAGATTGAATTTTGAGTGAGTTTGGGATTTGAGAAAATGTAACGGTGGGAATCAGAGGAGAGTTTTTTTCTTTTTGGTTGGAGAGAACACGCTCTAGACAGGATTGACTTTGAGTGCTGTGCCACAGAGATGACAGAAAGCAGATTTATAGACTTGGAAAATTTACTGTTGGAAGCAGCAGCAAAAGGGTTTAGGGATAAACTCAACAATTAGGTTCTGAGATAGCAGTACCCTAATAAAGGAAGTGCTGACATGTCTAAGTGTCATGGAACAAGTGGAGCAGCTGCTATAATTTACAAGTTTGCAGTTGATATATATTTAGGTAGACAAGCCAACACAATTAGAGACAGAGGTATTTGATTTTTAAGGCTGTTAGATGACAAACAGATTAATAGTGATAAGTGAAGGATAGCAGCTAATGCAGAGCTGGTTAAATCCAAGAAATGTCTGATTCGGATGTCTGAGTGTCTGTAGTAAAGGAAACATACTGTTGACTATATTTAAACGGGATAAACTTTATTTATGTTATTGTATTTATTTTTATTTATATCCCACCTTTCCCTTCAAGTCAGGGTGGCTCACATTTCAACTTATTAACTTTAACAATTAACATTAAATCTAATGAACTCAAATACTAATCCTCAAATAGTAATCCTTTAAACTTTAAAGCAAAGATCATCAATTCTCTAAAACAGAACATACTAACTAACGTGATGGTGGCTGGGCTGGGTAGGGGTTAAGGAGACGCACGGACCTGTGTCCACCTGGCCCTGCCCCCACGCAGTGCACAGCGACCCACCTCCCGGCTGACGGGCAGTCATGGCGGCCTACGACGACCAGCATGGTGTCTGTCCCTCACCCCCCCGCCACTCTCAACCGTGATGGGTATTTATTTATTTTCTCATATTTTTATGCCATCCCCTCCTGCTTCACGCATCTCGGGGTGGCTAACAACATAACCCTGGCAAAAAAACCCAAATAATTCCCATCCCATACCTAACCCCCTACCCATCACCCATCTTACACTGTCTACGGAAAGAGGGGAGGTCTAAGGACAGGCGGACCTCCGGTGGGAGGAAGTTCCACAGCCGCGGTGTGACCACTGAGCATGTCCTCCTCATAGCCGACACCCGGGAAACCCGGGGGACCTTTCCAACATGAAAGCCTGCTTTACTCTGGGTCCGGCAGCCGGATCCCGACCGTGATGGCAGCTAGCCTGGGCTGTCACTTGGGGGATTTCACCGAGTCACAGCCTGGGTTAGACCCCACTACGGTAGGGATGCAGGCCGGGGAAACATCTAGTGGATGTTTTTCAACTTGACAGTGGCCCCCAGGTTAAACTGGACTAAAACATCCTAAACCTAGCCACTGTCACTTTTGAAAACACCATTCGCTGCAATGTCAGATAAAGCATTGACACCCAAACTTCTTGTCTGTGCAACCCCTGTTTTAGGCTTAAATACAGTCCAATTAAACAAACACAATCAAAGCTCAGGAAATATTAATTAGCACCAGGGACTGACAACCCCACTTGCAGCCACAACTCCAAACTGGGTTAACTCCTGACTTAAAGGGTAAAAGGAGCTTCCTCAATCTAGCTTTGAAAGTTTCAAGAAAAACAAAACAAACTACTCGCACAATTCCCACTCCCTCTTTAGAAGAACCTTGATGAAAGAACTCTCTAAGAAAGAAGAACAGCAGTATATAACCAGCTCCCAACCCCTATCCTTCCCACCCAATATTCCCCTCAAAGGAAAAAAAAAAAAAGAGGGAGATGAATGAAAATAGAAAATGAAAAAAAGAGAAAGGACATGTGGCAGGCCCAGCAATTTCACCCTTAGTAGCCTGCTCTTTTTCAAAGTTTCTTAACTTTTTAAACATTCTAACATTAATTCGCTGGCATAAAAACTACCGATTTCTCTCTAACTGATTTCCCCCCCTTGTCTACTCTCATCACCCATCTATCTTCAGTCCCTTCTTAACATCCTCACGGCAAAATTCCCAGGAGGTGGCAGGCTTTGATTCTACTGAGGGCTTATCTACATTGAAGTCCAGTCATTGTTATAGCCATCCACTAGCTCAGTAATAATACCTGTCTGCACCAAAATCATCCCTTCAAATTTTTCTTCTCTTATTCTTAGAACAATTGCTCAGGGGTAAAAACGAACAAAAAACCAAAACACCTTGCCTGGTACATCGAGTCAAGTAAACATCCTGCCACCCCATTTACAATCTATAACTTCAAGGAAGTCAGGAAGCAAACACCATCTCTTTTTCTTCCCTCCCCTAGTGCTGTAAGTGCTAGGGGACTTCGCTTACTGCATCAGAAACTGAAGTCCGTGATTTATTAACAAGATCTTGATGACCGCCCGCTCGATGACCTCATGGCTTTATGGAACACCTGGCTGTTGGAGGCCATTGGCTGGATGGCTCCGAGGCGTCCACTCCCTTGGCACCGCCGCCACAGGTCTCTGTGGTTTACTGAGGGCCTGAGGCTGCTGACGCGGGAGGGGCGGCGGTTGGAGCGACGGTGGCGCCTTTCGCGTGCTGAAGCTGACAGATTGCACACAGAGCCAGTTTACATGTCTATGCTGTAGCTGTAAGGGCAGCAAAAAAGGAAATTTTTGCTGCCCGTATAACCTCTGTAAAATCTCGTTCAGCGGAGCTTTTCCGGGTGGTGAGGGGGTTGGTCGGTCCTTCCTCCCTCTGCCTGGAATCCGAGGTACCTAATGTCCGCTGTGACATGTTTGGTGATTATTTTGCAGAGAAAATTGCTTGGATTCATCACAACTTTGACGCCACACTTACTGCAGTGGGCGAACCAGAGGTTCTGGAAGCCCCGCCTTGTCCGGTTTCGTGGGATCAATTGCAGTTAGTGTCGTCCGCCAGGGTGGGGGATGTTCTTGGGGCTGTTAGGGCCACCTTTTGTGAACTTGACCCATGCCCATCCCGGCTGGTTAAGGCCAGCCGGGAGACGGTGGAGCCGTTGCTGGTGGGGGTGATCAATGCCACCCTTTGGGAGGGCAGAGTGCCGGGCTGCCTCAAAGAGGTGGTGGTGCGGCCTCTGCTCAAAAAACCAACACTTGATGTTGATTCCCTCACCAGTTATCGGTCAGTCTTTAAGCTTCCCTTTTTAGGGAATTCCTTGGTTGTGGCACCTAGGCTGTGGAACTCCCTCCCGGTGGAGGCCCGGGTGGCCCTGGATCTCCCCTCCTTCCGTCATATCTGTAAAACCTGGCTGTTCCACCTGGCTTTTGGTGAGGGAGATGGGGTGTTTGGGGGGGGTTGGTTTTGTGCCTTCCCTTTTCATTGTATTTTATGGTTTTATTGGTTTTATGTGTTTTAACATTGTAAGCTGCCCCGGGCTGCTTGGAGCAGGAGGGGCAGGGTATAATTTTTTTAAATTAAATAAATTAATTAATTAAAGGATTTTATAAATAAATAAATAAAATAAATCGGCAGAGTACAGGTAGCACTCGCACAGCGCCAATTAATGTATTTCCCAGCCTGCACTGTGCCCACCTTATGGCGGAAGCTCATTTAATTCTTGGTCTCCCCCCTAAAGAGATTGTCTAAAACAGAAGTGGCCAATGCTAACCAGTGGGCCAATCCATCTCACGACTGTGTGTTGTTGTTTTTTTAATTGTCTCCTCTCCAATTTTTGAATCTGGCACATGAATGTAGTCCCTCCCAACTCTCTAGCACGGAAATGAGAAATGAGGGAACAGAAATGAGGACATGCACTCAAGAATGGAATGGATCCATGATGTGAACCCTCCCTTTCCATCTCCCATCTTGAGTACACCCCCTTCCTTAAATGTCCTCCTGCAACTCCTTTCCAGCCTATAAAGCTTGTACTCATTTTCAAGGCCACTTTCACACGGATAGCTAAATCGGTGGGTTGTACCTGGTTATCATTCACCTGTCAAGCACATGTATTCAGGAGTAGGAGGTCATGCACGTACGCCGGAATAATCAGGAGCAGATAATCCCCTTGCCTTCTAACTGAAGTACTTTGTAATGTGAACCCTTTCTGTGTTCATCTGGCAAACATGGTGTATAAATCAATCTCAAGCTGCAGTGCAAAGTGCCTCTTCTGTTGAGAACTCTATGGAGTCCATCCCAAGAATGGTTTGTGGACAAGGCATGAGAGGATAGGTGTCATCCTGTGCACTTTCATGGTATGACCACTGGGGGCAGTTGGCAGGCTGAGGGCAGATACTAAGTCAGTTTAGGAATTTTGTGTGAATGATATAAAAATGAGTTACTAAAACCTGAACAAGTGCTTAGACTTTGATAAATTGGTTTTTCTTTGTATGTGCGATTATGGCCAAGTGGCCTGAAAAGGGGAAAAGGTTTTCTGCTCTAGAAGGTGGCCAATGATTGCATGGCTGATTGCAATCTGCACACAGGACTGGTGTACATGAGTACACCATGACCAAGGTTATCATAGTTCTTTAGGGATTCCAGTCAACAAGTGTATCCGCTTAGTTCATTGAAATCCCCAAAGAACCATGGTACTGGAATCACAGACTGGAAACAGAACTGAAAAAATTAGTCAAAAGTGTCATAATCCATTATCCACTGAGTTTATCTTAAAGCACCAAACAATGTAAGCAACTGCTTTGACCCTTGCAATTTTGGTGTCCATAAAGATTCAACAGAGGGGCAGATAACTGCATCCTGATTCCTTCATCTGGCAGCTTGGGGCCTTGCAAATTGTGAGGCTTTTCTTCTGCAGTTAGGTAATCTTTAATGAGGATCTGCCTAACTGAGTCAGACCAACGGTCCATCTTAGCCCAGTATTGTCACAACCTGACATGGCAGCAGGGTTGATTGATTTTATTACGGCACGGACTCTCGCCGTGACCTAGGCATAGAAAAAACAACAAAACAGACAAAAACCACACACCAGAAAAATACGTATCAAATAGTCTTACTTCGACAATCAAGGTTGTACCGTTATAGGTGAATTAGAGGATGTTTAGTTCTAATCAACCAGCCCTGTAAGCAAATAAAGCTAAATTAAAAAGACCAGACTGATTGATATTTTGGAACAGCCAAATCATTCTTTCACGTTCATCTAGAAACAGAACCTTTGGGAAAGGGGATAAAGCAGTGATTTCCTAATATCTGCAAAATAATGAGATTTCATAACATAGTGCAAAGTGTCCTCCATTCCCCCCAAGGGACAGGTGCACTGTTTCTTGGCTCTAGCGACACCACAGCACCTCCTGACTATGATGGAAGATGGCATCCGCTCGCATCTAAGTCAACATAGGGTTGTCTTTAATTTACAGTCAATATCCAGAATTAAATAAGACACAGGCCCTGTATCTGGGGACCAAAGGATATAGAGGCAAAATTCTAGAGAAACAGACTTCAGCCACATCCCCCTGCCTAGAAATATCCCGGAGTCTTACTTTGACTTCAGTTTTATTCTGAATTGAAAGATATCTTTGATTCTCCCACAGCAAAAATCCCATGCCACAGGACAACAAAATCCATGAAACACTGGACAGCCAAGGGGACCATTTATTCATAAGAAGAGCTAAGTCTTCCAAGTAACACATTTTAACAAATATATTGGGAGACCAGTCAAGGATTTTAAACAAATAGCCAAGAGTTGCAATCTTAGCTGTGGTTGTCAGATTGCATATTCCTATCTCTAACCTCAGGATATTAGCAGGCATGGAGGCAGGCAATCCGAATAATTTATGAAGAAATTTATTGAGGGGACTACCTAGATCATCAGAAGCCTCAAAACCCCAGACTGTCGCACCATATAGAATGCTAGCACAAACTCTAGCCTTGAACACTCTCACTGTAGACAAGGAGGAATTATGGCCAAACGAAACAAAAAAATCTCCAAATGGCACCAACAATAGCTGTGACTTTGGATCTTAAAGAGCGGAAATAATGAAACCATTTGCCTCCCCTACCGCATCTCTTGATTTTGGATTTAGTGTAATTCATCTTCAGGAACTCTTGATCACAAACAGCAGCAAATGCCTGAAGGGCCCTCTGAAGGCCAATAGGAGATCGTGACATAAGAACAGTGTTGCCTGCATACATGAGAAGCAGAATAGGAGTGGTGAGGACATGGGGGAGCAGCAGGGTTTCAAATCTGGCTCTCCAGGGTCTCCGGGAGAGGCCTCACCCAGACATGCTACCAGAGACCCTCCAGGATGCCCAGCAGAGGCCTCTCCCAGAGATCCTGAATAGGAGATGCCAGGGACTGAACTTGGGACTTTTTCCATGCAAAGCATGAGCTCTACCACCTGAGCCACAGCCCAACATTAGGTTAGGATTATGCTAGGAACCTAAATCAAGTCTCAGAATTCAATGCAAAATAGATTAGAGAACCAGCTTACTCAACAGCCACTCTAAACCAAAATCGTGTTATGCTGCTTTAAAACAAGGAGCAGAGCATAAGTAAACTGGAAAGGCATCCTTGTGTTTCAAGCTAAGAAATGGGTAAGGGAAATTTGGCCATGGGTTCATAAGGCGACCTTGAGTGAGTCACTATTTCTCAATCTCAGTTCTCCGTCTGTAAAATGGAAGTACTGCTGCTAATTTCTCCACCTCCCAAGGATATTGTGAAGATTAATGATACGGAGTGCAAAATCTTTGCAGGCTTAAAGTACTATATAAATCAAGGTTGGAAACCTCTGGTCTTGGAAGTGGGGGTCAAACGTGACCCGCAACTAGTTTTTATTTAGCTCCTTTCCGGTTCCTACATCTGGCTGCTGGATCCACTGAAAGACTGAGCTCAGGAGAAGGGAGTGGAGAAGGGAGTGCATGCACACAAGGATAGGGGACAATCCATGGCACTATTCATAATCTGGAGCCTCCTCTTCCTGAGCACATCTCTGAAGTATCCCTGCCCCCAACCTCTATTCTGACCTCAGCAGGGGAATTGCTAGGTTGGAATGGGCCCCAGGGCCCAACATGGAATGGGTGGGTACCCTGGCCTTCCAACAGCAGGGGATGCACCTGCACAAAGGAACATGTGTCCCCCAGGCTTGGGAGACTCCTTGTCTTCACCTTCAAGGCTCTTCATGGCCTTGTCCCTCCTTACCTTTCCTTACTCATGTCCTGGGAGCTCAGCTCCTCCTCGGCCACCACTCTCACCTGCTTGCAACTCCTTTGCCTCTCAAAACATAGTCACCCCTTCTTCCTTGCTGCTTCCCCATGCCTGGAACTCCCTCCCTGAATACATTCATTCTGCTCACTCCTTCTCAACCTTCAAATCCCTCCTGAAAACCTCTCTCTTCTATCAGGCTTTCCCTAGCACCTCATCTCCGTAGACTGGTCACAGATGCTTCCTTTTCCACCCTTCACTCAAGAGTTCCTCTCTCTCCTGTAACTAAGTTAAGCACGTGCCCCTGTGACTTCTCAACTTCATGAATATATTCCTGTCTCCCCTATGCTCCCCCTTCCTCTCATCTTTTTTAGATTGTAAGCCCCTTGGGGTAGAAACCTGTCTCTAACTACTTGTTGGACAGCACCAGATGCATTGCTCGCACTAATAAATAAATAATAATAAATAATAATAATAATAATAATACCACATGTCCCCATAATAGCTATGCTTTTGGCCCTCGGCCTGTATTAATTTCAAAATGGCCCCAAGATGGAAAAAGGTTCGCCATCCCTGATATAGAAGTATCTTTATAATTAACAATGAGCCAATGTTTTGGGAACTCAAAAGAATGTGAACTTCTTTTCCAGCAGCACTTGTGTTTCTGGACAGTGGAAAAATCAAGTGAAGATCATATCTTGTAGTATTCCAGGCTCAGAAATGGTTCCTTACGACAACCAAACCCATGAACAAGAAATCCAAAAAATAAATATTGGGTTTGTTAAAGTTTACCCTTTAACAATGGAGTCAAGATTTATCCTGAGTAAACAGAATCCACAGTCTTATTAGAAAGTCAAGAATCCTGAGAACACGAGCATGCATTCTCTACATGGTTTGATCTTTAACACTTCCGTAGAGGTAAAGAGAGCTTATTTAACATGACTTGCACTCTTCAAAAAAGATATTCAATGTGAAAGGAGAATACATTTTCTGCATTTTATGTTGAGATAAAAATTAAAGAAGTTGCTGGACTTGAGTCAAATAAAATGAAACAAAACAGGCTATTAATAAGTTATGCTTCAAATCAGTGGTCACAAAAGTGTCACTGATTATCCGATGGAAAATAAAACTGCATTGGATAAATAGGATAAAAAAAATAAAAATAAAACTAAAACTTTTCTTCAAGATCGGAGAGGCCCCAAAAAGCAGGTGAACAGCTCAGCAACCTAGAATCTGACTTCTGTGCAACTCATTCTTTGAATAAGAATTAGCAATGGGTAATCTCAGAATATTTATGAGGCCTTTTGCCTGGTCCTTTTCTCCTGTGAATGCTGTATTATTCATTGCGTGTGCCCTGACCCCAGCGCGCTCCTGTTCTGACAAATCATACTTGATTAAGACAAATCTTTATTAGTTAGCTAGTCAACTTCCCCATTTATCATTTGCAAATCCCATTCTCCTTTTCGGGTACAGTAGAAGTGACTGAAACCATTGCCGCCCCCCACCCCGATAAAAACAAAATGCTTTTTACAGACAGTAAGTGCAAACAGAAGCCCAGAAGTCAGTAATAAATGATAAAACAAAGGTTTAATAGGTATAAATCACGAACACCGCAAAACTCTACAACAGCATATTCCAGCTGGCCTGAGAAAAATGTTAATTAGACAATCTCTTTAATAGATCTGATTTCCTTCCACCAGAATGAAAACAAAATGCCGTGTATAAAAACTGTACCGGCAAAGTTAGAGATGTAAGGTACTGAGGTTATAAAAGAAAGAAGACTGCTGAGTAAAGAGATTGTTCAAGGTCTCTACCAAAAAGAAAAAAAAAAACTTTTAAAAAGTGGATATATGAAAGAAGGCAAAATGAATTCAAAATTATTCATGAGACTTCAGCACCATATGGAAATGTAATGCTTTCCAAAGAAAGTGGATTTTTAAAAAAAATAAAAAATAAAAGAGGGAGGGAATAAACCACCCCTTCAAGTTAACAGTTTCTTTAAGCAGGTAGTTTACAATGTGGGAAGACTTGGGATGTTGAAGGTGGACCATTTTGGTAGGACAGTGACGTTTGCTCAGAAAATGATATGGCTACCCCTTCCCCAGCACTCCCTCTCTTGAAATGGGTGCCTTATCCTGTAACGCAGTCCAACGAGTTCCTTCTGTGCTTTGTAGGTAACGAACAGCTGCACTACTGGCTACGGTACATCCCCATGATGGCAGACCTCTTGGCATCTAAGCCGTTTCTTCATTATAGTGAAGGGTCAATAATAAAGACAAGGCAACAAGGTACTGTAATTTGGAAGGGCTGATCCGTCGAGTCTGTTATAGATGGGGTCCATTATAATGTAGGGTGGTACAGCTAGGGTGCACATTCACTGTATTTTCAGAAGAATAACAGATCATCAGAGTTATGCTATGCTGCAATTTTACACGTCCATAGAGTTGGGGAATCTAGGATCAAAACGACAGCCTCATTCCTGCTGCTCTGGCCCTTTACACCAGGCAGAAGGCCCAGAGTAACATAAAAGGTCCTGAATAGCACCTTATATTATATGATTCTAATGAACACAAACAGACAATATATAATCCCTGTGGAGGGAGTTGCTCTGGATAGGAAGGCTGTGAGGTGTGGAAGACACAGAAAGGGGATGGGAGAGAAAGAAAAGGAAGCAGGAACAGCCACAGTCCCATGGCAAGGCCCCAAACCCCATAAGGTTGGCAGGTTTACATATCTAGAATAATGAGTAAGACTCCAATATCAGGACCTCGGAGGAAGCACCCCAGATGCAAGAATTTACCTTGGCACATCCTAGCTAAACAAAATGGGTTACACTGGTGTAACGGAGGACTAAATTTGGCCTGCTCAGTCATCACTATATGATATATGGTTATATGCAAAGACAAGAAACCAGCCTGATCGAGACTAGAGCTGAAATGTATATCAACAAAAACAGGCCATGGAGCCCTAACCCCCAGTGAATTTCCAGTCCCTGAAGAGACTCAAAAATATCAGGTACTAATTGGTACCTGGTTACAACCTGATTTGGGTATCCAATATCCCAGAATGTCGACTTCCGGTACCAATTTTTCCATATTTAATCTTGTTTTACCAAGCAGTAACTGGAAAATTAAAGTACTTGAAATTACTGATTTTTTTTATATCTGGGTACCCAATCAGCGATTGGGTAGCCTGTTGAATATTCACAACGGTACTTGGAAATGCAGAAATTATCCACAGGTAGCAAAGGAGCTACCTGTTTCAGCCCTGATTAAAGACCTAAGATGCTTGCTTGCATGGCCGGACATCAAGAAAACAAATCACTTTTTATCTGTGAACTTTTTTGCCTGTTTTGGTAGACACTGAATATGGAACCTCCACAACACCATTTAAAAAATACTCTCACACACCGGCTTTGGAACGCCATTCCCTTGGAGATTCGACAAAGCCTGAACATGTGCAGAAGGCAATAGAAGACATTTATTTGGCCAGGCATTTGGGCTTGGGGGGGGGAAGGGGGGTTAATTGATTTATAATTCTTTTTATTGGGTTTTTTAAATGCCTTGAGCCCGTGAAAAGGACAGACTATAAATCCAAATAAATGAAATAAATGTAATTGTTTAGGATACAAGGCTTTGTCTGGTGATGCTTTGCCACTGTTGTACGGTTGAAGAGCCACATACCAAAACTCTTCATATCGTTGAGAACTACAAGAGACACGCAAGTGCCTCTTTGAAACATCTCCAGGGATGAACCTCTCCTGCTTCATCATTGACTGGGAGAGCCAGTACTTTGCAGTCTTTGCTGCTGAGATTCAGCTGCTAAGACTTGGGAGAACTAAGATGTAGGAAAAATAAGGCAGCGCAGGGTCTGGGTCCAGCCCTGTCCAAGAGCTGCATGTGGCTCCTGAGCTACAGGTTTGCCTAACCACTGGACTGCTGTAGTATATTCTAGCGGAGGGTACACCTTGGCACTGTTAGAAGTTAAAGTTACTCCAGAATTCAGCGCTATGTTTATTAAGCTGCTGTTTTTCCTGGGAGTACATAGCACTCTTGTGTTGCAGAGACTGCTTGGAGGCATCTGCTTGGAATTCAAGGTGTTGGTTTTAACTAGGGCTGAAACGAGTACCTGAAGAAATGGGTATACAAATTTACGGTATATAATTTACTGTCGAATTTATGGTACTTGACTTGATCCAGCTACAACAGTTACTAATCAGTATCCGATTAGTGCTCAACAGGTTACCTGAAGTCCTGATTCTACCAACTTCTGGTCCCAGAACACCGACTTCCAGGACTGATTTTTAGAGTTACCATCCCAATTATGACTACTTTCCCACACTGACTTACTGACTGTAAATTGAAAAGGTAAATCAGTACATTAGTAACGGCAAAAACCATTTTTGAAGTAATTTGAAATCAGTACTCAGGTACCTGGCATGGTACTTGAAATGGTTGGGTATTTCCTGCAAGTAATAAATCCAGTACCTGTTTCAGCTCTAGTTTTAACCTTTAAAACACTAAAAGGGTTTGGGTTGAGGGAACATGAGAGAGATTTCATCTTTGTTCTACACAGAAGTGGCTGCAGTCACCAGAGATGGCTGACCTGGAGCTCCCCTCAGTCACATGCTGGCAAGGCATTCTCTGTTAGAGCACCTCTGCTCTGAAATAGGTTTTCCATTTCCTTGATCTGTTCACTTCTGGAACGTGAAGCCCAGAGGAAGATTCAGGGTAGAGAATGGGGTTGCTAATTAATTAATTGTGATCGAATGTAGCTATGGGGTGGAGCTATAGTTGCACAGCTGGCTGGCAAGAGATTTTAGTGGTTTTGTATCACTGGGTAATTTCAGCCGTTACGCGCTCCCTGGTCACCACAGTGAATTCCCAACCGTGGCGAGCCAGCCAACCCCCTCCCGTGGTCCAGGAAAGTCCCGAACAGACGTGATGGGAGCGGGACCATGGCAAGGAAACAAACAGACATACCACGGCCCAGGGCAGCGCAACAGATGTTACGCCGATGCCGGACCGCAATCAGAAAACCCAGAATACACCGGGGCGGGGCGGGAGGCAGACATGGCCGACTGAGGGCAAAGGAAGCCAAAAGCGCCAAAAGGCAACACCCACACAAGGGAAATGGGAAGGGAGGGGGTGGAAGGAGAAGAGCTGCAGAGGTACACAGCACCAGGTACACAGCTGGCGCTATACAAATGCTAATAAAATAAATAATAAATAATAATAATAATGATAATAATAATAATAATTAAAAAAAAGAGGCGGGTAAATAGTGGCTCAGGAGTCACATGTGGCTCTCTGGCACCTGTAATGTGGCTCTTGCCAGAAGTGGCCTCCTGGGGACATGTTGTCCACGCAGCTCCTTCAAATGCAAGAGAAGGCAGGCAACCCATGCAGCTCCCTCAGGTACAAGAGAAGGCAGGCCACCCATGCAGCTCCCTCAGGTGCAAGAGAAGATAAGCCACCATTCCATGCAGCTCCCTCAGGTGCAAGAGTAGGCAAGCCACCGTTCCATGCAGCTCCGGCAAGCCACCGTTTTCCCCGCCAAAGCCTCTAGGGGGCCTTGAGAGTAGAAGCATGCCGTGTCGCTATTCTTGCTGCCCGAATGTCCCGGACACCTAGAACCCAGAGCTTCAATGTGAAAGGAGGGAGTTGGGGGAAGCTGTGTTCTTCTATTCCTGGGATCAGAGGAAGCTGATGTGACAGTTTTTGTGGCTCTTGATGATATAAAAATTTGATCTGTGGTTCTTGGACTTGGGAACTTTGCCCTTCCGGTTATATTCTTCCATCCATCCCTCCCTCCCCTCCCACACACACACACACACACACACACACACACACACCTGTGTACAAAAAAATGAAAAGGACATATTGGCACAACAGCATGCAATTATTTTTATTTCAGCAACTCCTTATATAAACTATTTTAACTGAAGATTTGATATTAAATGTAAAAAGTAACAGCATGCTCTGATCAACTGCAGAATATTATATTTAATTCGAGGTGGTGGGAGGGAGAGATATCAACCAAATTATTTGTTTACCAAAAATATTATAATTATGCAGTTACATATTTAATTGGTAAATCATCACAGCCTGCCATTTTAATGCAAACCTCAGTTTACAAACACAACTTTGCTGCAAATTTTCAAAATGTGTTAAACTGATGTCAGTGTCTCCGTAATTTCACAGTTTAAAAACAGTTAGAAATGTAATGACTACACTACACTTGATTAAAGCATTTACAGCTCTAATCAAAAACTGACAGCAAGATCAAAGATGTTAACTTAAATCTCTCTTCTAATTATGTTTAAAATGCCACACCTCAGGCCTGTCTTTCCTCTTCTTTTTCAAACCAAATTCTGCTTAAGAAAGATCTAACACTTCTTAACAGTTCATTATCCAATAAAACTATTCAAAGCTTAAAAGCAATCTACACAATTAGTCAGGACCTCAGGGAGTCCACCGATAGTCTTTATTACAGGGCTTCATATTAAAACACCTTAATTATATTTGTCAAATGGATTTCATTAAAACCCATCGCCACTTTAATTTTCATATTTTGACAGTGCTAGCATAGGCATTATTACCACCTGCCAAGCTACAAACTACAGCAAAATTATCAAATTCCTTTAAATACCAAGCATTTCTTTTTTTGTACCTGAATGATGATTCCTTCTATTTGGCGAATACACTATAATTAAGAGCAATAATTAAAACCTTGCATTCAAACAACGCAGAAGCTAAACGTATAGCATCTCTGTTGCAAGTGGGTAAACAGGAACCAGTATAAACATCTGGTTGCTGGGAGCACTTTATGCAAAGGTAAGACATATACAATGGCGTGCCACTGAATAAGAAAGCCAAGACATCAAATGGAATGCACTATTATTTAATCAAATGACATCCATCATGACTTGAAAGCAAAGGACAATTCAGCTTCTCTTCATTATACTGCCATATTCAAAAACAGATAGGAATTTTGTGGTCATCTACTGCAACCACAGTTTAATTTTAGCTATGATCCACTTACAGCACTCGTTAGCTGTAAACATGCCTTAAACATTAAATTATATATTTTTTAAAAGATCTGCCGAGTAGATCTTTATACAGTTCTAAGGCAGTTTCAATCTTTTTGTTGTCTATAGCATTAATCATAGAAGGAATGAAGCAGTTTGCGGTACTTGACAAATCCTGGGAGTTAAAATCGACACTTAGCAGTAGCGCATATAAAGAAATAAAACTTGGTCCGTGCTGCAATGTACAATGTATAAGAAAGTTCCCTTTTCATTCTGTTTTCTAAAGAAATGTAGTGACAGTCACAGACAAAACAGCAATTTACAAGTGTCATACTTAAAAGACGCCGAACCAAATTCATCCCTGGTGCAACTCTGCCGGCTTCAGTCCAGTTTCACCAGGTCTAATTTGGCTCACAAGACATAGCAAGAAGATGCCAATTGCATGTGGGAAAAGGAACAGAGCATTTTTCTTTTCTTTTTGGCCTTTCTTATAATCATAATAAGAAATAAGAAATGAAGAGGTCTCTGCCATATGTTTAACACACTTCACTGCTTTGTACAAAGGTCTCAAGAGTAATGATCTCCTTGTGTTATGAATATTTTAAGTCTTATTAAATGTTCTTGTATTATTGTGGATAAAACTATGGGGTTTTAGAAACTGCTTAAAAATGACCATTAGACTTTTTCCCTCTAGAAAAAAAGTTTGTACACTGAGGTTTTTTTTTAACTGCAATATGGTCATAGGATAGTTTTCAGATTCTTGACAGATTTTATTACTAGGATTGCTCATCAGACTGCAGATAGCAGAGAAATAAAACACAGCATTCCAAGACAGAATGGTCTCAGGACCACAGCATGGGACGAAAGGTTCTGAAATCTTACCACCACTGCAACTAAATTCTTATTTAATCCTGGGCATGTCACTTCATAGATGAAACTCAATGATCGTAACACTAACAAAACAACAACATAGAGGTGTTGAGAAGTGATGTTAATATTTGTGAAGTGCTATGGAGGACTTGCAAGGAGGCAGGATGCGAACCCAAGTATAGTGTCGTACTTAAGACGATGCCTGTCATTTACTTAAAAAGGGCAAAGGGCAATGATTCCCTGTGTACCTAAAAAAAAAGAAAAATGAGGATGGTTGCACATTATACAATGGGCTATTATAACTGGAGATAACACCAGGTTTTATAATTCTGCAATTTTTCTAATGTGTGAATGCACTATTCCTTCCCATTTTTATGCTGCAAGATCTTGGGTGGTTGTAAAATCCATATTTGGTGGCTCTTACAACAACCCAAGATCTTAAAAAGGGAACAGTGCATTCACAAGTAAACTTTTTAACCGGGTTTGGGGGGTGGGGTGTTGTTGTGTATGTATTTGGTAAATTGTTGTAGCTTTTTGCAGAAACAAATTTATTTACTTACTTACATTCAAAAGTACTGCATTAGTCAAGTACTAGATCATGTAACAAGAACAATTAAGTCCTAGAATACTACAGCAGTCAATCCAGCTTTAAACAACAAAAAAACATTTTTGGGGGTTGGTAACTTGTTTGTTTTTATAAATGTTGTTTTTTTTAAAAAAAATTCAATACATTATTTTAAATTTTTTAAAATTTAAGTGTTTTAAATAATTTTAAAAATATTTTTATTGTCTCCATGAATGTGAAATTGATACACCAGTTGATTAATCTGAATGATTAATTGATTGTTTTCAACCTTATAAGTTACAAGCATTCACCTTATTTTCACTGCATAGGTGCAGTGAATCGATTTATACAATACTGCATGACTTTCACATTTTACCTTTTTGTTAAAAAAAACAAAACAAACTGTGCCCTGGAAGCTCATCAACATGCAAGGAGTAAATTCTGTTGTCACCGGTGAATAATTTATAAAATAGACATTATTACTAATAATTCTGGAAAATGTGATTGTTTTCCACTCTTGACAAACAGAGAGCCAGCCATATTTTCCATCCTAGCGGGTGATGCACAACAAGACACAATTCAAGATCCGGTCCGTCCCTTGATGACACGTATTCTATACCATTTGAAGTTTGTTTGATACAAATGAAGGTCTACAGAAACCCTGCTGACACCGGAGTCACAGAGAGCAGCATATACATTTATGAATACTGCATTTACTCCATTTTGTATGCAATGCCTGTTAGGTCTGGGTGCTGTAATGGTAGTCTTGATTGTCATTATAAGCCCCAAGGATGTACCGCTGCGCTGTTAAAAATAAATAAATAATAGCACTGAGAGCTTTAATTATTAAGATTTTGTTGTCCATTTTATATATTTTAAAATGCCATCCTGGATATTTCAGGATGCCATGGACATATTTTTAATGGGCTGTATGAACACGCGAAAACAATTTGGAAGGGAACGAGTTGATCAGTATGCATATCAATAAGCCTAGGAAACATACTATTCTGGACTACTGGTTAAGCATGTGGTGTTAAAACCAGCATCCAAAGGAAACACTTAAGACGACATTAGAGACGTCTATAAAGTAGATTTACCTTAGAAGGGCAGGAACGAATACCTAACTCCCATGTAGTGCATGGGAGGACCCTGCACCTGATTGTCCTCATATATGGCAGTTTTCTGCCACTTTAGCTAAACTGGTTTTGCTGGAGTTATTCCTGATTTGCACCAGTTTGGTAAGAAAGAATAATTTTCTCTACTCCAGTTACTGGATGAAATTCTGTTATGTTATACAGGAAGGTAGACAAGCTGGTCATGTCTATGAACATGCACAGCAACATTAATTTCTAAATCCTAACAGTGCCCCGAAGTAATGTACGTAAGTAATTAACACCCTTTTAAAAAAGTGAGACAACTGAGGAAGAGGTTTAATGCGACTTAAAATGCAAAGAAAGTCAGTACCAGCAACTAAATCAGAATTTATTATTTTCTTATTCTTAAAATAATTCTAGATGAGGGGTGGCCAAATTGTGGTTCAGGAGCCACATGTGGTTCCTGGGAAGTTCAGGCATGACTTCCGGGCTAGGCTGGTCCTGGATTATACACTGCTTTAATGGTTTTGTTCACAAAGTAAAGTTGCCGTGTTGGTCCCAAATATAGGCAATAGAGACAAAATAGTACAGTTATATAAGGGGCGTCTCTTTTATTGGACCAACTCCATTTGGTGGAGGTATGAAAGCTTTGGGCCCTCACAGGGTCCTTCATCAGGCAAATCAGGAATTAGAACTACAGACCGAGCAGAGGACTGAGGTATATACAGTATTCGGAAACAATGTCAAATGGAGGGGAGCCCACTGGGCAGGGACCTGACTCCAAAATCTGTGACTGCAAAGCACTGCGTATGCCTAGTAGAGCTAAAGAAATGAGTAGGAGTAGTAGCAGTAGCAGTAGGGAGGAGGGAAAAGAAGCCTCCTTTCCTCGCTTTGCCATTGCTTCCAACACGGTAACCACACTTTCTCTGGATTGAAATGGTAAGTACGGAACACAAACAATGGTTGGAGAAAATGCGAGGTCCAAGTTGTGTGGAAGATAATGCTAGATAATTTTATGAGCTGTTTCCTGACACACCAAGGAACAAATATGAATGCTACTGCGCTGTGGATAAAGGAGATCATTCTATTCCTCCACATACTTTACAGACGAGTAAGACCCAGGATAAGGCCAGTATATAACTTAAATAAAGTATAACAGGATGATCTTTAATCAAGAGAAACAATCTTAATCATGAGAATCTTAATTAATCTTAACCAAGGGAAATGATCTAAGCACAGCTTTTGAGATTTATATTTTTAACCCGAATGTTCTGTTAAACCTGTTGTCTGCAATTTACATAGGCCACATTTATGACAAGCAACAGCAAAACCTGAAGATGAAATACATCCTGCGATTTATATAGGGGGCACCTATCACTCAAGAGTGAATGGATGGGGGAGTGGGGTTCTAGAGACGCGGTTTTATAGGCCCGTGCACCTGGGAGATTTAAAAGCCATAAGCTGAATGGTTCCTCATCATACAGGAATTGAACACTAAGCCGGGCTAGTCTTAAAATCTAATGGGAACATTAAATTTAATTGATAGCAAACAGATTTGGATTCCAGGCCTTTTTCCTAAGCTGATCCAGGCACCGCAGTCTGCTGCATCCAGCCAACCCCAGACGGAATGCTGCATCCATTCTATCTATTTCAGAAACTTATTCTTCTCTTCGTTAAAATACCTTGCGTTGATTTAGTTAGAAATTCCTCATGTTATTATAGACTGTAATGATTTAATAGCTCCAATTAGATCAGGGTTCCTAGAAATAGAGGAGCTGCAGCTCTGCAGACCAGTCCATCAAACCATTTCCAAAGGGTATTAAAAGAGGGTCTGCTGTCACTGTAAGACGACTGAATTGCACACAAAAAAGAGGATTTCAGAGCAAGTATTCCAGTGAACAAGTGGCTCCCTTCCAAGGGTAGAAACACAAGTTTTTCACTGCTCCTTTCTCCAAAAAGCTGGGTTCAGGGTGCATACTTAATGACACCAACTGATTAGTTAATTCAAGATGCTCTATATTTGTGCCTCTATATATGAGTCCTTTAGGGCAGACTGCATCATCATCTATGCTCCTCCAATGTCATTAAGCCATTTTGGCAAGTTGCAGGCAATCACAAGTACAGGACTATAACCGTATCTAGTTACGCACCATACCGCAGTTAAAACAACCACCACGGAGTCATTCATGCCTCTGAATTCTATACTATTGATTATATGCCGTATGTACATACAGTGTGTTATGTAAATTACTATCCACCCCTCTGATGCCATGTAAATAATAAGCATCCTCCATGTCCCATCACGGCCTCCGAGATCTGCTGGGAGTACCCTCTTACATGTACCACCTACCTGTCAAATTCATACAGCAAAGGCTTGCAGAGAGTCACTACCTAGTGGCTTCCCCAGAGTCAAGACGCAGACAGACAGACAGACAGACAGACAGACAGACAGACAGACAGACAGACAGACAGACAGACAGACAGACAGACAGACAGACATCTAATCAGAAATGGGCAGTGATCTGTCAGTTCCAGAGGATTTTAATAGTTTTGGAAACTATCATTTTGGATTGAAAAAAGGCAGAACTTAGAATCATCAAAATATTCAATATCCTCCACATAGTAAATATTTATGAAAATTAATCATAATAGAATATGAATCAGAACAAAAACCAGGACCAGAATCAGTTCCCGATGTCCAAACTGTGGTTAAATTGCAGTTCTTTGTGCAAACTGCTCTTTCATGAAGGAGCCCAATACAAGTGGCACTTATTAGCGGCACTGGCATCAGTACAACCTACTGTAGTGTTGGTGCATCGTAGGTGGGTACACTAAGCTCACAAAGCAAAGGCACATGAAAGGACCATACCCTACTGTGAGACGCCATGGAAGAACAGTGTCATTTGACAGTGCCTTAATGTTAAAAACCCACAGATACAATAATTGTGCTATTGTGTGCAGATGGATTCCACAGTAGAGGAACACCATTGTGGAGTTCCAACAACAATTAACAGACCTGTTGCTTTAAGACAAAAATATATTTACACTGTATCCTATTTTGGCAATGACCATTGCAAACCTGGATGTCTGAGTTGGTGCAGGCATTGCATAAGCTTGTAAAGAAGTCCTGTGCTGGACTTTCAACACTGGAGGTTTAAGTTACTCATCTTTACAAAACCTGCAGGACTGAAAATGTCAAAATGCACAAACCACACGCTTTTCTGCCTACACACACTCTCTCAGCCACAACTCTGACTAAGGAATTTTCAGGCATCAAAATAGGCTAGAAAACCACGCTAGGTGTCCCAAGGTTGTCCATACGTTAGTTCTCCATGAAGTTATCGTAACACATAAACTGCTGTACCATGTGCAGGGCCCCTAGTCTTCCGCGCTGCCGCGAATCGTGGAATTTGCGCAGAATCCTGCCCTGGGCAGGATTGCGCAGAAAATAGGGAAATCCCCGCGGGATTTCCCTTCCTTGCTGTCCAGCCAATCCCGCACCTGCTTTATTCAGGCCGCAAGCCAATCAGGGGCTTGCACGGCCTTTATAAAGCAGGTCGCAACCGCACGTGTTCCTACTTGGTCTCTTGGATTTGCCCAGGGATCGCCTCCGCCGCTGC
>QEPC01003796.1:1942056-1954646 GCA_003113815.1 Sphenodon punctatus | reverse complement strand
ACACGTTGCGCTATTCAGCAGCAAGGCCTCTGGGTGATTTAGGTGCTAACGGAATCCAAACAGGAGACATGTGTTCCTCTGCTCAGTCAGAAGAGGGATGCCTGTGATGTACGGATGGATCACAGAGGAGAAAATACACCTCTTCAAGGCATTAAACTCTACCAAAATGAGCATCTAAGAACAGGGATTCCCAAACTTCTAGCCGTGACACTCCATTTTGGAAGTTAAATATTCTTCCCCAACAACTATAACTGCAAAACAACATAGATGGCACAAATGAAACATTCAAACCTAAATTCCTCTTCTCTCACTCTCTACCCCTTCCCAAAGCTCCCTTTTACTCACCACCTTCTCTGTCCTCCTTCTCTCTGACACCTCCTTTTTCTAACTCCTTTTCCTGGCCCCCTTCTCCATCTCTTCTCCCTCCCTATCCACTTCACTGCCTCTGCCCTGCCCTCCTCTCCTCGCGATCTGGCCTGCCACTCCGCTGTCCCCCGTTCCTACCAGTTCCACTGACATCCTTCCCACCTAGCCAAGGCCCCATCCTCCTCTCAGCCCTGCAGCAGCACCACTCTCATACCCTACAACATTTGACACAGAGAAATAGAGAGACTTCATGTCACCACTAATTTGCATAAATTTGCAGGGGTTTATGAAAATTAACTTTGGACTGAGCTGTAAAAAAAGGTTGTCTGGGTGAGAGGTTCTGTGTACGCATGTTTATATGAGCAGGACTGATGGTTCAAGTTAAAACATCCCATTAAAAAGACAAAATTCTCACAGGGTGTATTGACCCTGGCTCTAAAGTTTGTTTTTAATTTATTTAAACAAATTTTGTTACCCTGCCCCGCCTCCTCCAGGCAGCTCAGGGCGGCTTACATATAAAAACAATAAAACAACAAGTTAAAACAACATGATAAAAGAGAAGACAAAAAGAGTAGATCTGCCTCCCCGCTCCCTAACCCACAACCTCCCATCCTAAACCCCATCTCCCCTGCCAAACGCCTGGCAGAATAGCCAGGTTGTAGTTATACGCCGGAAGGAAGGGAGATCCGGGACCATCTGGGCCTTCGCTGGGAGGAAATTCCACAGCTGAGGTCTGACCACCAAGAACGCCCTCTCCATAATAGTGACCCTCTGGGCCACACAGGGGACCTCGAGCAGGGCACTTGCGGCTGATCGCAGGGGTCACTCCAGAGCACGGAGAGTGAAGCGATCCCGTAGGCAAGTCAGGCCAAGACCATATAGGGCTTTAGAGGTCAACACCAACACCATGAATTGGGCCCGGAAGACTATAGGCAACCAGCGCAGAGCCCAGAGCATCGGTGTAATATGCTCATGGCGGCCCAACCCCGTAAGGAGACAGGCTGCCGCATTCTGCGGACCGTCACAAGGGGTAGCCCCAAGTAGAGTGCATTACAATAGTCCAATCTTGAGGTAATGAAAGCACGGATGATGGTGGCCAGGTAGCTATCTGAAACAGACGGCCAAAGTCGATGCACCAGATGTAATTTGCGAAACACACTCCTTGCCACAGACCTCACCTGGAGATCCACGTGGAGTTGCTCAGACTGCGAATCCAGACAATGACGGGGGCTGCCACATCTGCCACCTCCCACCAACATCACCTCCATTTTGTCAGGATTCAACTTCAGTCAGCTCGCCCTCATCCTGTCTCCTACAGCTGTCAGACACCATGTAAGCACCGGAACTTCCAGGTCTGGGTCGGATGAAGAAGAGAGGCAGAGTTGGGTGTCATCAGCATATTGATGACACTGCACTCCATACCATCGCACGACCTCTCCGAGAAGCTGCCAATACACACTGAACAGGAGAGGGGATAAGACGGAACCTTGCGGGACACCACAGGTGAGATCTCGGGGTGACAAAGAGCAATCCTCAAGCACCACATGCTGAGTTCTTCTGTCCAGGAAAGAGCGGAATGACTCAAGAATGATCCCGGCCACTCCGGCACAGTCCCGCAGGTGAGTCACCACCATCTCAAGGTCAACTGTATCAAAAGAAGCCAACAGTTCTAACAAAATTAGCAGGGTAAAAGAACCTGGTCCAATTCATGGCGCAGGTTGTCGTCTAAAGCCATACGTGCCATCTCAGTGCCATAGCCCAGACAAAAGCAAATTGCGAAGGATCCAGATAGTCAGCGCGGTCAAAATGCTCCCGCAGCTGCTGGGCCACAACCTGCTCAATAGACTTCCTTAAAAAGGGAAGGTTAGAGACTGTCTGCTAACTGGTGAGGGAGCCAATGTCGAGTGATGGCTTTTTGAGCAGAGGCCATACCACCGCCTCCTTGAGGCAGCCTGGCACTCTGCACTCCTGAAGGGAAGCATGAACCACCCCCACCAGCAACGGCCCCAACGTCTCCTGGCTGGCCTTAACCAGCCAGGACAGGCATGGGTCAAGTTCACAAAAGGTGGCCCAAACTGCTCTAAGAACATTTCCCGCCTCAGTGGGTGACACCCACTGAAACTGTTCCCATTAAACTGGACAAGGTGGGGCTTCCACAATCTCTGGTTCACCCATTGTATTAAGTGCAGCATCAAAGTTGTGGTGAATTCGAGTGATTTTATCTGCAAAGTAATCAACGAACATGTCACAGCGGGTACTAGATGACTCCAGTTCCAGGTGGAGAGATGGTGGACCAACAAACCCCCTCACCACCCAGAAAAGCTCCACTGGATGAGATTTAGCGGAGGCTATATGGGCAACAAAAAACTCCTTTTTGGTGCCTTTACAGCTATGGCATAGACATGTAAACAGGCTCTATGTTGCAATGTGTTGGCTTCAACACGCGAGTGATGCCACTGTCGCCCCTCACGCTTCAACACCCCCAGGCCGTCGGTGAACCACAGCGGCCTGAGGAGCCATCACCAAGGGAGCGGACACCGTGGAGCTGTCCGGTTGATGGCCTCTATCAGCAAGATGTTCCATAAAGTCATGAGGTCATCAAGCAGACGGCCGTCAAGATCAGAGCGTAACTCTCTAAGAGCATTCTGGAACCCTTCAGGTTCCATTAGTCTCCAGGGGCAAACCATCCGAATGGGTTCTACACCTCTTCGGAGGCAGACATACGCCAGGAGACATGCTCATAAGGAGATAATGATCCATCCACGACTTTTAGCTTTAAAGATACTAGGGTGCCTCCACACAAGCTCTGGAGAGCACGATCAACATACACCCAGTGGCAGGCAATCACTAGTGTAGGGAGCAGGAAAAATTGTTGCCCACCCCACCCCGCAAAGCGGGCGGGCTGCTGTCAGCCATCCCGCCACGCCCCAGGGCAGGCTGATGCACTGGCCACATGAGAGGGTCCATGTCCTTGTCCCATCCCCTCCCCCGGCCCATCCACTGTCCTGCATCTGGCCGTACGATGGTCGTGCACAACTGGACCTCAGAGCCCTGCAGGGGACTTTGCCGTGCGGTGAAGCAGATGAGGACCAGGCACATGAGCAGCGGCACATTGCTGTGCCTTGGGCAGCCTTACCCCACTTTGGATAAGGCTGCAATGCACTGCGCCCCCGGCCTTTTTCCAAGAATGCAGCACATAGCAGCCAGCTGCCCGTCCCACCATGTGCGGGGGGAGGGGGGGAAAATATGGCTGCCACTAGGCACGCAACGCAACGCAACGCAACGCAACGCGTGGTAAGGCTGCCTGGAGTGGAGTAAACCTGCCCCAGGCATGGTAAGCGCATTTTCCAAGAATGCAGCACAAAGCAACCCACCGGCCCGTCCCACCAGTGCGGGGGGGGGGGGGGGAAATATGGCTGCCACTAGGCACGCAACGCAACGCAACACAACACAACACAACGCGTGGTAAGGCTGCCTGGAGTGGAGTAAACCTGCCCCAGGCATGGTAAGCGCATTGTGTGGCTGCCTCCTCAGAGGATCCCAGGTGTTGGCAGCAACAGTCCTTTCAGCACACTAAAAAATCATCCTTCACCTTCCTACCTTTTTCAGTTTTCGTCTAGCTTCCAGACACACAGCTCCCTCCTGCATGGGTGTTACTTTTCTTTGCTCTTTGCTAGTAATGCTTACACCAAGCTTGTTAAGTGAGAAAAGGTGTCCCACCGCCAACCCTGAGCAATTAATAACCATAAACAATAGCCAAGGCTAGGCTGAGTGGAATAATGAGGTGTTAATAACCCCCTTTGTCTGCTGAATCCTGTACAAACTTTACACCGCAGGGAGCCTGGTACAAGATAATAAAACCTTTTACTGCACTGGGTAAAAAGGAATTATTGGAGGATATGCTCTCCTTCCCCCATCTCCTCTTCCTCCATAGATTCATTGCAATCCACAGTGTGGTTCCATGTTGGTCCCAAGTGACAGAGAGGTTCACAGGGTCAGCCCCAAGGTCTGCGGGGTCATGTGTGAAGTCTTGGCGAAGGGTCTAATTTGCATAATTTGCCCTCAGACCTGCGCACACGCCTTTTCAGCCTCACCATTTACCCCATTTTAAGTGTTTTACTTTTTATTGCTGACTAAGCCGCTCAGAGCTGCCTGTGGCAGAATGGGCGGAGCAAAAATGTCTAAAATAAGTAAAATAAATAAATACAAACTTCTCCCACACAGCACCCCCTCGTCACTTCCATCCCACAGATCCAACTCCCCAACCTTCCCCAGAGAGCGCACCCTCGCCTAGCCCCCACAATTTTCTTCTGACAGTTCCCCTCCTGCCAAGACAGGGAGTAAACAGCAAAAGGAGGAGGGCAGCTTCGGTGTTATGCAATAAACATAAACCACGGGGTGGGGGGGAGGAATCTCCTGCAGCCACCTGGCGCCTCTGAGCCTACGGTGGAAGCGGAAGGGATTAATTTCCACTTGCCTCGAGCCATCCTGGTGCTGGCATCGTTGCACGACTGCTACCTTGCACGGGGGGCGGGGGGAGCTAGTGGCTGCAAGAGGAGGTGGGGGTCTTTTGCTCGGCTCTTGGTCTGCCTGCATCAGCCCTCAAGCTTCCTGCGGTGGTGATGGTTCTGCACCGCACCGATGCTGCAGCCCATTCATCACCTCGTGCAGATCCTACCACACTGCACGCATCTCCTCTGGCTCCAGTGGCAGCTCTGCCCAGCCAGTCAGGGCAGGGTCATGCAGCTGTGCCTGAAAGCTTTGCGCGCAGCCTGAGCCGCGGCCGGCAAAAACGGCAGCAGGCTGGACAGCACCACCGCGGTCCACGGCTGCCTGGCTCAGGAAACGGGGAGAGAATACAGGCTGGGGGAAGTGGGCTGCTGCCCCCAGACCTTCAGGCACGGGAGCCAGGCTGGCACGGGGCTATGTGCAACAGCACATGCCTAGGGCCGGTCTTGGTGGTTCGAATGGTCTCTTTTATTGGACCAACTGTTTTTGCTGGAAATTAAGCAAGCTTTCGGACCTCGCCGGGCCCTTCCTCAGGCATGTAGCAAAGCCAGTAGAAATATATAAACTGAGCAAATGTAGAGCAGGTCTGTATGAGGGGGGCATGGAATAAGTGGGAGTGGATAGGGCAGGGTAGCCAGTGGGGCTGGGGGTGAAGAAAGAGAGGGAGATGTGCCAGACATTTAAAAACAGATGTGAAATCATATATTGGAGTAAGAGACAAAGAGACAATAGTTAGTAGAAAACACACCAAGGCCACAAACAGATGTGTATTCCCTTCACCTGATAAGCTGCTTCCCACTATAACCCCCTACCCATCTGTTTGCCTTCTTTCTGTGTTTCCCACCACCTATTGTCTCTGGGTCCCCATCACCAATATATAATTTTTAAGCTGTTTTTAAATGTCTGGCACATCCCCCTCTCTCTCTTTACCCCCCTCCACACCAGCTACCCTGCCCTATCCACTCCCACTTATTCCATGGCCCCCTCATATACACCTGCCCTACATGTGCTCAGTTTACACATTTCTACTGGCTACACAACATGCCTGAGGAAGGACTCTGTGTGGACCCTTCCTCATGCCTTAGGAAGGACCATATGTTTTTATGGACGGGACTGATGGTTCAAGTTAAAACTCAGGCAGCCTACTAAAGAGTCAAAATTCTCACAGGGTGCACTGACTCTGGCTCTGAAATGTTAGCTTTAAAGATACTCCGGGTGCCTCCACACAAGGGCTCCATCACTGTACACCCAGTGGCAGGCAATCGCTAGCGCAGGAAGCAGGAGGACCCTGGGTGGCTCGAAAGCTTGCTTATTTCCACCGACAAGAGTTGGTCCAATAAGAGAGATCATTTGAACCACTTTGGCTCTCTGGCACCACTCTCTCTGGATTCCATAGATTAAAGTAGAAGGAGCGGCCCTGCTCCCCTCCCCAGACTAGGAAACAAATGCCAGCTGGGGGGGGGGGCGGAATTGATTATTTCACAGCAATTAGTTCGAGGCCAGACTGCACAAAAATCTTGCCTCGTCTATACTGCAGGGGTCGCCGAAACCTGTTCAAATTTATTAATACAAACTGTGGGGGGGTTAAACATGAGGAGTTTGTAAGCTGTTGGAAACATATATTTTGTGTAGAAAATATGGATATTGAATAAAATCGGATTTTAAGGCCGTGAGCCGGACGGATCCCTACTGCAGGCCAGCTTTAGCCCACGTGCTGCCAGCGTCCAGCAGTGTGCAACCCTGGTCTAAAGCATCTTCCTGTCAGCTCACAGGATTTATAGTGTTAGTAGGCAAAGTCCCAGAACCATGAGTCTGTTTAATTAAGGATAAACTGCTACCCCAAAACAGAGGCCTTTTACAGGGACTGGAAAACAAATGGTTTAAAATTATTAAGATCTACATATCCTTCATTCCCCTACATTCAAAGCAATCAATCAAATGTAATCCAGAACACATGGAGGTGCAAAAGTGTTAAAAAGGGCCCATTAAAATGCAAGCCTTTCCAGGTGAGCCACCTAATCTCTCAAACTAAAAGCAGCATAGAGACCGCTCTTGTTATACACAAAATACCATTAGTGTCAATTTATCATGTCTTTTTAAAGGGATATATAGCGTGTTATGAAATTGCCTATTAACTCTAGGAACAACCACCCCAGTGCACTCAAGTGACTGTAATTGGCATTTGGCATTTGAGAGACCTCAGGTTATAATTCCCTCTTATTTATATACAGCTCCGTTTCCTTTACCAACTTCCTAACCTGCTTTTAATAAAATGGTTAACTTGGTATGAGTGAGTGCTCCCTTGCATGCAACCGTGTGTTTTTCTCACCCCCTCCCAAAAATAGACACAATATTTGAAGGACGTTCTTCCCACCTCCAAAGTACTTTAAGAACAGTAAAAAACATTAGACCAAACAAATCTTCCCAACCTGCCTTCATTAACACAGAGGAAACGCCAAAAAAATGGAAGCAAATGAATGGGTAAAGCCAACCATCAACGCATACACAGTATTATCCAATCACTCTAGGTGGTGATTATACCTCTCATTTCTTCCTTCAAATAGTCACCCTTTCTGGTTCTGAAATGACATATGTTTCTCACATCTCTGGCTGCTTTTGTTAACTGTTCCATAATTTGACCTATTTGTAAAGAAATTCTGCCTGTGTTGTTTATAAATTGAGTCCCTTCAATCTATGACTACCTTCATTTTGTTTAAAAATAAGGAAGTTACTATAAATACACATGGGCTGTCTTAAAACAGCATTAATAATGTGAAACTATAGCCACTAAAGCCAGAAATAATTTAGAGGTAAAAACAAAACAGTCTTTGAAATAAGGCACAATATTATTGGGAGCTTAATTTATCCTGCTGTCTCTTATTTAAGCAAAGCACGGAGTTACCTGTTTAACTTTCAATATGGGAACAAACCTCGTTAAAATCAATGTGTTTGTTTTCTTGATCAGTACCAAGTATACTGAATAATATTTGGCATTTCTATCTGCATAAAGCTTGACATCTTTCCAAAGAGAAAGGTTTAAGCGTTCTTTCTTTATAGATGTGATATTAAGGCACAGAGAAGTAAAGTGATTTCCCAAATTTTTTTACAAAGCAGCAGACAATGCAACAATGTAAAATTCTACAGCAGTGGAGCTGGAAACCCCTTTTCCTAAGTCTCAAAGAATCAATTTGCTGTATGTACTGTATTGCCTGTCTTCATAATGGTGAATGTTAAAACACTTTTATTCCAAGTCTTTGCACAGCATACACCTGAAAGAAATGAACACACGCACGTATGGAAACCTGAATCACAATACAATTCAACAAGCAAGCTGTATATTCTCAACAGCGAGCAAGGATAGCCTCTATAGAGTGCAGGAAAAAACACAAACACAGACTCTTCTCTTTAATAAAAACCAAAGAACGCGGTTAACAAACTACCTTGCCAGTGAAGCTTCAGTCTACTCTCAGCCCCTCAATAGTGCAATAAAATCCTATAAAACATCTACACTTGTACAGGGATTAAAAAAAAATAAAAAAATGTACCCCCGACTCTAGCTGTGCCCACAGAGGCATGTTGTAGGCCTGGATCTGGTAGCTGACTTGCACAGTCGAGACTATCAGTGTCAGAAAACAATTGCCTCTTTCCTCACTCTGTTGCAATAGCTGTCTTCCATACAGCTCTCCAGACAACATTAGGATAATATTTTTCCAACCCCTTTGATCTCCCACGAGGCACTGAAGTCCCAGTTTGCATAAGGCCAAGTCCACTCCCGATTTGCCACAGTATGTGCCTAAATCCCTCTGATTTCAACAGAACTTAAAAAGATTTAAGTCAGTCAATCCCAAGCATTTTGCCTGTGTGGTCCCATTTTGAAATTTAAATATAGTTCCATGACTCAAGACAGCAACAAAGTCATGTAAAGTATACAAAATGCCAATTGGCATCTTGAGCCCATATGCAGATCCCATGGACGGGCCTGATCCAGGGAGTTTGGGAACTTCAGGCCTAACAAGCTTAGATTAATTCCTTAGGAATTGGCTTCAGAAGCAGATTTCCCAGGAAAAAAAACGTCTGAAGGAGTAAATGTCATTTAAAATAAAATAAAACCTGACACAATGCCATACCCTCATAACAGTTCCTATTTAGGGATCGCCCCAATTTGGGTACTGAATCCCACTATCCCTCTTTCAGGGGTCAAAGTTTCTCTTTCAGGAGAGAGACAAAAGGGCCAGTAATCAAGCCTCAGGCACCTCTTGCCTGGTGGTCACCCTGGAAATGTACTTGAGAGGGCAATGGGGAGATGATGGGATGACAAGAAACTAAGTGGAATGAGCGTCTGTCCCACTCTATGACCTTGCAATGTTTGGAGATGTAAGTACGTGAGGGGAGTGGCTTACTGCCCATGGGTGGAGCTTATTGGCCAAAGGGTGGGGCTTGCCCCTCTTTTTAGACACTTGAAATGTTGGGAGGTACACAAAGAACACAGCTCTTTCCTCTGCTCAGCCCAGTATAAGCTATGGAGTTGAAATCCCAATGCCATTGAGACCAGTGAGATGTAGGCGCCCTCTCCAATCTGCTATGCAAACCTTGCGAATGAAGGAAGCATTGTGGGGCACACCTGCTGAAGGTGCAAGTGAGAGTTCAAATTAAAGGTGGCCTGAGGTCAGCCTTAAGATCAGACGTCTAAGGGGAGACATGACCGCAGGTTTCAAATATCGAAAAGGATGCCACAAAGAAGACAGTGAATATTTGTCACATGAAACTGAACAAAAGAGAATGGGATTAAAGGTCATCAATGTAGATGGCGGTTAAATAGGAGAAAAAACTTCCTACCAGCGAGAACCACTGAGTAATGGAATAAGCTGCCTAGGGAGGTTGTGGAACTGGGAGGTTTTCAAAATCTGTCCGCAATGCTGTAAGCAGGGATAGCCTGCAATGGAGCAGGGGATGGATTAGATGACCCTTGCGGTCCTTTCTGATCCTAACATTCTATGAAATACAACAAGACTGGGGGGAGGAAGGGGAGGCCTTTTTGTCAATTGAAAACAGATTCTAAATCTGTAAACTTCACCCCCAAGGGCCCCTTAAAAACGCAATCACGTATGGGGTTTTTTTTTAAAAAACAACAACAACCCAAATCCCATTTTTAAAGTTAATTTCTTCATCGCGTACTAAATAAAACTCAACTAACGCTACAAAACGTTGAGAAATTTGCTTTTGGAAGGGTCTGGGCTGAGTGATCAAATGAGTCTGTTTTATCTCAGACATTTATGATGCAACGGATCGAGTCCAGTTCAGGCTGCAGTTGGAATTTGTGGTTCCAGGAACAATAAATATCTCAAAACTTAATTCTACGAGCCATCAATTCCTCGGTTTCTCTCCTTATGTTAAACCCCGGTGTCCAAACTGTTCCTAAGTAAGCGGAAAATATAAACAATTGCTCAATGAAGGCCAGGTCCTTTCACATGCTGAACTCTACACTATGGCCCCGAAGAGCTTTTTAAGGTTGCAGAGAGAGTTCAGTTCAGTGTATGACATTATGAGACAAGAAGAGCTGGGAAGCTTTTAAAACATACGAAAATCTCCCTAGTGCGAACCAGTTAGGCCAGAGGTGGAGAATTTCAGCCCCGGGGCCCCAATATGGGTAGTTTTTACGGGGCCCATTTCCAATTTGGGGATTTGGCCCCTGGATCCAGAGGCTAACCTCCAAGCACTGAAAAACTGAGCTCACGGTAAGGACGCAGAGATGATGGCATGCATCCACAAAAGTCTAGGAGACAGATCCATGACACAGATCTATGCTCTGGATACTCTTTTTCCTGAGTGCACCCTTTAAGCATTCCTCCACACAACTTCTATGCGGTCCATGGAGCTTGTATTCAATTTCTGAAATGGCCCAAGAGGGAAAAGGTTTCCCAGCCTTGAATCAGACTCTACTAAACACACACACACACACACACACACACACACACACACACCTCTCACTTTAATTCTGATACCCATCAGTATAAACTCCCAACTCTTTCTTCTATTATCACTTTCCAGCCTCTGCCATAAAGACAGTTTTTGTATCTGTTCCACGAGCTCTCAGTTCTGCTCATGAATCCCGAGACCAATCGTAAATTCAAGCTCGCAGGACTACAGCTTGCTCTTCATGCAGACACTGCAATCCAATCTTTCTCATAGCGCTGGAGCTATCAGTGTGTTGTAATTTGTTTTTACCCAGGACAGTTCAACCCCAACGCCACATTTGGTTTGCAGCAAACCTCTGCCATGGTCACCCAATTTTCCAGCTGGATTGAGAGAGGCACAAGGAAGCCAAATGACTTGTCCGGGTCATGTAGTGTCAGTGGCGTGGAACAGATTGTCATCCATGATCCTCCAGGCCTTCAATCCTGTTCGAAGCCACATAAGCTCTTAAAAGACGTTCTGCACCAGAGATAAATTGTCTTATTTGTCTACAAATCCTGAAATGATAGTAACCCCACCAGCAGATATATACACACGAGCATTTAAGTTTTCATCCTGTGATGCATCTTCTTGAAACAATATCACAACTTGCATGGTTACTTATATTTTGGGTCCTTCCAACATCTTTCTTTTATTCTTTCCAGATTATGATAACCTGGCATCCTGCAATCCTCTGTTCTTCTACTACACTCTGTACACTGGCAAACACTTCTACCTCGGATGGTATTTCCTTTAGGGCTACCTTATGGGAAATGGAATGCAATTCATTTGCAACTGGAGCTTTGCCATATTTAATTGCTCTAATTTTCTCACTATCTGGTCCATTATGAGCACAAGACATTGAACATTACATTGACCATGGCAGGGAGTGTCCCCTGCCCCCACTAAGATATAAATTGCAATTTATTGAAAATGCTGAAGATGTTAATGTACAGACAACTTTACCCATTAGTAATATACCCACTCTTGGACTACACATAAAGAAAGGCCACAGCACTGGGAGTTAAGAACTCAAATGATAACAGCCGGTTCAGGCTTCTGAACAATTCACTTATCCCCAAAGAATATCAGTCCCTCCATCTGTAAAATGGGGATAGTATTAATTATTACATTATAGAAGTGGAGGGAGAATTAACTGTTTAATACTTTCAAAGATGCAAAGTGCCCTTATAAATCTAAGAATGTTACTCCCTAGGGACCACTTACTACGTCTCCAGTCCTGAAGTACGGCTTGAGACCCACCCATGCTCTCTTCCAATCCCAAGAGCCAATTTCTCCTAAGTTCTTCTGCCTCCCAATAACTTGTCCTATTTACGTTTACTTGGCATGTTTCACAGTCTACTGGTGTTTGACTTTTTCCAAAGCTATTCATGCCTTTTCCCCACCCAGCCTCTTAAATCCCACTTTGCTTTCAAGCCAGATAGCATAAGAACCACAAGAGGGTTCAAATCCTGGTTTTCACGTTCCAATCGCTCCACAACCAAGCTCCCCCTTACCTCTCAGACCTAATTTCCCTACGCACTGCTGCACGCGCTCTCCGCTCTTCCGTTGTCCCCTCCCTCACTCTCCCTCGTTTCTCCTGCTCACCTAACCGCCTTCGACCGTTCTCCCTCGCTGCCCCCCATACCTGGAACTCCCTCCCTGCCCACATCCGCCTTGCCTCCTCCCTCCGCTCCTTCAAATCCCTCCTCAAGACCCACCTTTTCCTTGCTGCCTTTCCCAATGCCTGTTAGTCTTTCCCC
>QEPC01003796.1:1882825-1925276 GCA_003113815.1 Sphenodon punctatus | reverse complement strand
GCATCCGCCTGAATGTTTGTTTGTCTTCTCCCATGTCTCTCCCGCTGTCCCCTCTCCTTGTCTCCCCCTCCTTGTCTTTTAGATTGTAAGCCACAGGTAGGGACCGCAGCTGATTATATGTTCTGTACAGCGCCAGGTTGTTACTGGCGCTTTATAAATGATTAATAATAATAATAATAATAATAATAATAAGGCAAAGTGTGGGGGCATGGACCCTAAGTTAGAAGTGAGCACAATATGGGTGTTTTCAAACGGGATGCATCCACACATGGCCACTCACCATCCATGCCCCCAACTGCTCGCATGATGGTGGTGCATGAGGAGGCACGTTCCCTTGACCCACGCAGCAGCCACACATGACCACACACAGAGCACTTCTGAAATATCTGGAAGGCCCTGTGCAGGTCAGGGTAGCCGCTTTTGTGGATGGGGCAGCCATGTTTGGGAGCCACTCGTTTGAAGAGCTCCCCAAAGCACTTTGAGTGTGTGGGCGCCCCACAGCCACAATGCTCAGCAGCCACGGACCCCCTCCTGAGGCTCACCTTTAAAAACACTATGTGAACATGTGCAGTGTCTTTACTATTTATTTATTTATTATTTAACTCCCTAAGCCCTCCACTCCATGCCAACCAACCCAACCCCAGCTTGGCAAACATCTGGGCAAACAAAAAGGTCTTGCATCTCTTCTGAAAGGCAAGTAGGCTCAGGCTTAGGCGTATCTCCAAAGGGATAGAGTTCCGTAAGTGTGCAGCAGCCACTGAGAATGCCTCTCCGTGTGCCAATATTATGTGCTGCACAAATTAAAGCAGAAGCCTTAACTTACAACTGCCATGCTTTTTGGAACATGAGAGCATCTGTAAGGGCCTTAACTCTTTTAGCTGTTTTAGGAGGGGCGGGGTAAAAAGTCAATAAATAAATAAAATAAATAAATAAAACTCCTCTCTTAAACCAAAGGTTTTTTTTAGATCTAAGAAAATATTTGTGACTGTCTGGGTATCTATAATTGTGAGAGAGACGAAGACAGGTGAGTTTTATTTTTGTTTACCCTCCTTCTGATATTTCATATTCCATGGGTTAAAAACTCATATGTGTGGTACATGCATGCAGCTACATTTTAGAAAATAAGCAGAAAAATATTTACTCTACTTGCAACAAAATCTGAAGGGTAAAAAATAGATGGATTTTTTTAAAAAAATAAAAAAATCCAGCTTGTTTCTGTAATCTCTATAAATATTTAATAGATGTGACCCAGGTCTATAAGAAGTTTTTAAAATGGCATAGAACGACTTCTTGTGACGGGAGGACCAGAACACCTGGAGCCAATATAAAGGCCAACAGACGGTATAAACTCATTTTATGAGTCCTAGAAATCTGCTTCTATGGTCTGCGATTTAACTTAGTCACAACAAGGTTCTGCCTTATAACAGTCCTGTATTAGCCTAATTCATAAGAAGGTGGGTATGGTTTTGCAGAGCCGGTGGAGGAAATATTCATTCTCCAAGGAGATGGAGACTTAAACTATACAGTCTTGACACCTGATCTTGGTTTCCAAGATGGGAGTCTCCAAGCAGAGTGCTCGCAAAACTGTTGCCTGTAGGATGTGGCTGGTAATGGTAAAATAAGAAATGGGAGACTTCGTGAGTGGGGGATACAGTAGCCTAACAGCAAATAGCAGCCTTAGAAACAAAGGAAAGAAGAGATTTATAAATAATATCCAAACATACAAGCGATCTACAAATAAACCATGTGTCAGCATGGTATCACCTCGTACAAGACTCATCATTATAGATCCTGGGTCAAATTCTGATCTAATGTATACTGACACACACATGTGCAAGTCAGTGCAGTTCAGAATCTGACTCTCCATTTGTTTCTACCTTTTAAGCTACCATTTCCCCCGAGAATCACTCCTAAAGTCTCTTGCACACTGGTAAATCTTACTGAAGTCAACGGGGTTTGCATGTGAATCAGGACTGCGGGATTGGGCCGATTATTTAAAAGGTAACTGCGTTGTTATGAGCTTTCTAATAAAAGTCTACAGTTATCCACACAAACTATTTCAGTGCAAATTGGCAGAACAGGTCAGTAAATTGCTGTCAGGGATATAAGGCATTTACATACCTTAAGCATGAGCAACCAATCGGAACTTTTAATCTTTTAACAAGGTACTGCTCAGTGACATAATAATGAAGAAAATGAAGAGTAATGATGTTGGCCACAAAGCTTAGCAAATAAACATTTTTTACACAAATCTAACAATTCCTGACTAGCGCAGCATGCAGAATCCATTCCTGGGCTGCTTCTGGCACCACCGTGACCCGCCTCTCCCAACAAAGCAGACCAAGGGTGAAAATAAACAGAATGATAGCCCCCGTTAGCCTAACCCCACCAGGTGTTCGCCTGCACCCCACCCCCTACAGCCCCTACTCATGACAGCATCGAGGAACATCGTGAGTCCACAATGAGGGCCAGTGCATGCTAATATACACCCAAGCATCTGCCAGGTACGCCTGCATCCAGATCCGCCAGCAACATTGAGTTTCACTTAGCATGACTGCGCGAGAGTGATCAGCTGTGAAGTGGCTGCAGGAGGAGAGAGTGGGGGCAAGAGGAGAAGGTCCTTCCAGCACCCCCGCTCTCTCCTCTCCCTGCCGCTTTACAGCTGATCGCTCTCTTGCAGCCACCTAGCATGCTCTCTCCTCTCGCAGCTACTTCACAGTTGATAGCGTGCTCATGTGGCTGCAAGAGTGCGATGAGCTGTTAACTGGCTGCAAAGAGAGCAGGGGCGCAGGAAGGCCCTTCTCTTGAAGCTGCCTGAGCATGCGAGCACTGCTGCAAGCAAAAGGAGAGCACGATGGAAAGGCGGGTCACGACCAGAAAGAAGTCTTCTCCGGCTGTAACCTCCCTTTCCATCAGAGTCAAGGTGGGGGAGAGGGAAAGGGCTGAGTGGCACTGCCAGAGGCAGCTACCACCAGCACATGAGAAGCGGGCAGGGGGTTGCCCTTTTGTTAGCTCTACCTGCTAAAACATGTAAGTGGGGGCTGCACAAATTGAATACGGACTCCAGCAGGCGAGCTGTCTTGTTAACATTCCTCACCCATTCGTTCTTTGTTGAAGACTAGCTCCTGTCAGTGTCTCCATGCTGGCTTGGGACCCACCCCATTACAAACAGCTGGGGTGGGCGATGGCTTTAAGTCTCAGCATCCTTCAAGGGAAGTATTTAGAAAGCTGTTTGTCTCTGTATATTTCTACTTCGGTGTAACTATTTGCTATTTATAAAAAAAAATAAAAATCCTAATCCCTCCTCCCAAAATGGCCTCGACCTTCATAACCCACAAAAAGTAACCATCATCACTCCAGTTTCACTGGAGTATCTACACATTCTTCAACATGAAACTGATGAGATGACTTACCGCTATAACGTCATCCCAAGCTGTATTTGCGCATATCCAAATTTAGTTAAAACATGGGATAGCACAGAGAAAAGAAACCAGTTTTCAAATCAGGGATAATGTTACCATTCCTAGGCCTAATGCCACTGAATTAAAATACAATTGTTTATAGAACTGCAGCAAAGGACACATTTTCAAAAGCATCTACTAAGTTGGAAGTGGGGGAGGCACCATGGAGAGAGCTGAATATACTTGCTTATACTCTCAAACAGGGACCTGTATTCACTGCATTTGCCCCATTGGTGCAATTCTCAGGTAATTTAGGATTCACCATTTTAGCCTCATTTCCTATGGAAAGAAGGCTAAAAAGGAGTGGGAACCTCAAGCCGAGGGGCCACATGCAGCATTTGGCAAGTTGTTATGTGGCCTCTTGATCCAGTTCCCACCTCCAGCCACTGAAAGACCCATGGCACAAATTTATGACCAGTGCCCTCCTTTTCTTGAGCGCACCCCTTAAGCCCCCCTCCCCAACCCCAACATGTGTGTCCCCCCTGGAGCTTTTACTAATAGACAGAGTGGCCCCCAGGATGGAAAAACATAGATCCTGACATATTTTTATCCACTCCTAACTGATGTAATCACTAAATATGGGTTTGCGTATCAACTCCCTCTTCCTTCAAATTTAACTTTTGATCCCACAAGCCAGTTTCAGTGAAATCTGATGAAGGGGAGCCAAAGGTGAGTAGAAACTCAATATTTTGAAACAATCACTGCACCTCATTATGAAGGGGTTAGTGTCTCTTTTTTACATAAAAAAACCCTATCGACGTCCATTGAGCACAGAGCTTTCCCTTGGGAAACCTGGCTGCGTTAGTTTGGGGAATTTGCTGCACAAAACCACTTGTTCAATCATCAGTGATAGGATGATTATGTAGTCAAAAGAGGGTTCACAGTGTGAGGGAATTAGAAATTATATGTCCATTTCATTATTTTTTAAAAACAGCTGGAAATTCTCAATGTCAGGTTGAGTAATTAGTTATGTTTGAGGTTAAGACTTTTTCTTTTCAGAAACCCTTCAGCCAGTTTGCAGCTTGTAAAAAAAAATAAGTATGGAGCAAAATCTCTTGTGGCATCATTGCTCAAGAATACTGTACATGACAATATTTTAAACCACCTCTTGTAGCTCTTTTCTTCTCTCTCTCTATATTTTTAGAATGACACACCATTTAAAAAAGATACATACAAAAGCTATGCCAATGTGTGACTGAAGTTGTATTATAAACAAAACTTTGTTCAAAGAGGATCGCACAACTAGATGGGGGGGGGATGTGATTAATGGATTCAATCTTGGGCTCTGCTGTGCGACACAGAACAACAATGGGAATGACTTTTTCTGTCCAGTGTCTTAGTTCTTCTTTCTGTGTATTTATATAGCACCAGCAGTATACCTGGTGCTACATTAATCAGAGACACTGGAAAATTAATCAGACAGGTCCCTACTTGAAGTGGGACTTAGTCTAGTAAAGTCAAAAGAGAGGGCAACACAGGGAGAGAGAGGAACACATTCATGAAGTGAATACATTCTGAAAATGAGGATGGTTTTACACAAGACACTCTCCATCAACTACCCACCCACCTCCCATCCACTATACATGTTACAGGGCAACACTGCAGCCCTGCAACATGTATAGCAGGTAGAGAGTGTCTTGGGTGAACACGGCCTGAGTCCACACTACTGGCCCTTTCCAGCCCTTACCATTACTGTGAGAATAATGACCCAATTCTGCACCTTGATTTCTATGCGAGGTGTGTATGCATGGCAGGGTGTGCGGGTATATACAAGCCACAGACCAGAGTGCAGCCAGTGCCACAGTAAAAGTCAATGGGACTTATGCCTGCATAGCAGGCTGCCCAGATTAATAAAATCAGGGTCTATGTTAATTAAATAGCTGTGAGACCATTTAATGAAAGGTGCTATCTACAGCTAGATTCTCCAGTTATCTGAAAAATCAGTTTTAAAAACAAAAATAAACAAAAAATATGGTTCTTGCCTGGGGAATATTCATTACGAAGATATTCAAGTCTGCAACATGTTACTGAAAGTATTTTTCTTTACTTAAAAATAAGTGGCAGCTAGCTTAAACAAAGGACATAAAAAAGTGAGTGGGTGCAATTTGCGCTTTGCAGAAATACTTAAAAAGTTAATCATTGCTAAAACCAGCTTCTCCAGCCCATTAGTTTTGAGCTACTGTCTTAGAACGGCTTTATTTCCTTTCAGTAGTCGAGTTAATACTTAGAGCATTTTCACACAAGACACTCTTCACCCACCATCCATGTTGCAGCGCTGCAGTGTTGCCCTATGGGGGCCCTGTAACATGCAAAGTGGGTGGGGAGTGTATTCTGTGAAAATGCCCTTAATCTCTTTTTAATGCCCTTTGACAGCACTCAAGTCCTCCTACTAACAATGAGGATTAAGGCACAATGTGTTGTTTGTTTTTTGAAAAGTAACAGGATACTTTACCCAAGTCAGGTAAACTGGTCATGAACATAAGCAAGCATCACAACCATAGGGCATTTAGTGTCCACACTAGCTTATCGTGCCAGTGCAAATCCCATTCATTCCAATACGTTGGGGGATCATAAGAATTGCCATACTGGGTCAGACTAATGGTCCATCGAGCCGAGCATCCTATCTCCGACAGAGGCCTATCTCGGTCACTTTGGAGAAGTACCCAACAGGTTATAATGGAGTGATCTATTCCCAGCTCCTGACAATCAAAGGTTACATCCCCCAGCCAACTTTGCTAATAAATAACCATGCTATAATTGTTGTCTTGCCATAGATTCGCTATCAAACGTCTTTAGATTACAATAAAAAAAACATCAGAATAAAAAAAACAAAACCCTCCCTTTCCCCCCCTCCATATCATACTAATAAATAACCATGCTATAATTGTTGTCTTGCCATAGATTCGCTATCAAACCTCTTTAGATTACAATAAAAAAAACATCAGAATAAAAAAAACAAAACCCTCCCTTTCCCCCCCTCCATATCATACCAATACCCGAGGGAGAGCATTTTAACGTCAAGCTATCATTTTTCTAGGTGTCAGTTACATCAACCACATTATTGCTACCTTTTCGAAGGCTAAAAATACTTGTCTTCCAGGAATGTTATTATAGCATTAATATAGCAAAAGGAAAGGCTGCTAGATCGTACGACAGATACTCAAACCCGAGCTAGAATGACAGTTAAAATACCAACAGACAGTAAACACTTCATATGCATTTAACATTAATGTCAGGCAATACCAGGGACGAACAAACAGGAAAGAGAGAGATGGTGTTATATATATATATATATATATATAAAAAGTTTAGACTTGGTACAGCAGAAAAGGCTGGCCAAATAAAATCATTATTTTTAAATGGCACGATTTCAGAGCACACAGTAAATATTAAAATGTTGGTGGCTTCAACCTCAAAATAACAAGGAAATTGACAAGTGCTTATTCGCTTCCACCACATAAAACTGAAAGTTATTGTACAGTCATTATATTGTAAGCCTGTTTTCTCTTTAAGAAATAAATAATTACACCACTGATTTGGATAGCTCCGCCAGTAAGTCTACATGTGGTTTAAGCTAGATAGACAGATGCTCTAAAATTGGCAAGTAGCTCATTCCCACAGGCTATTCAGAAACTGAACTATGGGTGGTTCATAACTCTTTTGCTGCATGCGTCTCAGAGAATAAAAAAATAGGGTCAAGTTTTCAAAAGTGACTTAGACACGACTCAAAATTTGGCCTATAATCTATTCTGTTATACCCACTATAAGTAGGGACCCGTGTTCACTCCATTTCCCCCATTCCTGTGCCAACACGTGGGCCACACATAGTCCACGATTCCATAGCAGCAAGATCAGAAGCAGAATACACACTGTTGCAAGAACAGTACTGCAACATCTAAACTTCCATTTTCAGTATTTATAACTCTAGCTCTTATGGTTGTGAAGAGAATCTTAAACACGGAACAAATTTGAATTGCAACATGGTTATTTATGTTCCCGAGTCTGCAGACAGCCTCAAACATCATAGTATGAACTTCTCCTTTTCATCTCAGTGCATTAACTCTGAAACATGCAAATGCCTTTACTATTAAGCATTTTACGTCAACAAAGGCAAAAGACCCTATTGTGGATAAGGACACAAGGGATTCCTTTTAACAAGGCATATTAACCTGCACAATACAATGGAAAGCCAAACAGATGATTGCCTGGTGATCAGAGAACACCATTGGGGAATCCTGTAACTCTAGTGACCTGGTAATTTAAGAAGCATATTTTTTCTATCTTGAACATAGCTATGGCATACCCTTGTGCACCCTGTTCCTAGCACAGCAGCTTTCTGCATAACGTAGGGTGAAAACGAGATGATCACCTGATGCAATCTGGATTCGGTCTGTACAGCACCCACTCACATGTTGAGTGTCTCCAGCCTAATAAACAGGCAGGCCCTGGCATGTAAGGGCAGCCCCCACTGGCAGCACCAGTGAGAGTGAGAGCATAAAGAGAGGCAGGAAGCGGTCGCTCCTCGAACGCTCTAGGATTTTTGTCTGCAACTCTATGGGGCTAGCAGACCTGTACACATGGAGGTGCCGCACACAACCTGACAGGATGTGGACACGTGGGCACACATCAGTCCATATTTCGGCAGTTACATCTTGTCCAGCGGCTTCGGCTGTATCTTTCAGACTCCGACCTCGCCACTGTCATCCATGCCTTCATCACCTCGAGGCTGGATTACTGCAACGCACTCTACGTGGGGCTGCCCAAGAAGCTGGTCCAGAGGCTGCAGCTGGTGCAGAATGCCGCGCTCCGTCTCCTTACGGGGGCGGGTCACAGGGAGCACATGATACCAGTGCTCGGGGCTCTGCACTGGCTCCCTAATAAAGCACCAGGCCAGGTTCAAGGTGCTGGTTTTAACCTTTAAATCCCTTCACGGCCTGGGTCCTACTTATCTGCGGGACTGTCTCACTCCCCATGTGCCGGTGCAACCCTTGAGATCGTCCGTGGGAGCCTTTTTGGAGGTTCCCCGGGTAAGGTGGGTGACCACCCATGTTAGATCTTTTTCGGTGGCCGCCCCTGTGCTGTGGAATTTGCTCCCGGAGGAGGCTCGGTTGGCTCCCACTCTCCTACTATTTCGGTGTTTATGTAAGACCTGGCTGTTCCACCAGGCTTTTGGCAAGGGGGAGGGGTAGGGTGGGGGTGGAGGGTCTTTTCTCCCCTGTATTTGTATTTTTAACTGTTTCAAATTGTTTTCTTGTGTTATTTTTATATTGTTGTTCGCCGACCTGGGCTGCCCTGTGGGCAGGATGGGCGGGATATAAATTTTATATAAATAAATTAAATAAATAAATAAAAATATTTGCCCGCACAGCGGGCTCCTTCTTCTCCGAGGACCCGCTGTGAGTGGGAACTGCGTGTCCGGTGAGTGGTGACCCCGTGGTCGGTGGGGGTGAACATCGAATAAATGGGTAGGTGGACATCCACTTGGTGTGCGCTAATGACTTGTTTGTTAACACCCAGAGTATGTTATTTGGTGCATTATTTGGTATCAAGGACCTGTGTTCACGGTTTTTCCCATTGTCACCAATGGGGAAAAAGCAGTGAACACAGGTCCCTGATTTATTATTGTTATTATTATTAAGTACTTACATGGCCAGCAACGTACCTGGCACTGTACAATCATTAGTTAAAGATGGGTCCCTGACCCAAGAGGCTCCAACTACATGAATATAATGCTATTCAAATAAAACCAAACAGAGAACCATCAAACTGCAGTATAAACAATAGTGTGGGAGACAGAAATATACTGATCCAGATGTTATCTTTTATTGGACCAACTACTGTTGGAGTATGCAAGCTTTCCTACCATATTTGGTCCAATAACAAAGATCACATGAACTATCTCTTGTTTCCATCTCTTATACTTTGGACCAAGATGGCAACTGTACTCTGGGTGTTAACAAACGAGATGGCAGCCTACACCAGGTAGGTGCTCACCTGCCCGTTTATTAGGTGTTTACCCCCACTGGCCGCATGGCCACCACCCACCTGACACATAGCCCCCCATTCATGTTGGGGTCCCAGAGTATGTGGAGCCCGTTATGCAGGCAAATTCGGGCTAATGTGCACTCACGTATCCACGTCCAGTCAATCAGGTTGCATGCGGCATTGCGTGCACACAAGGGGGGGATGGGCAGAACACGGCAGAGAAGAGCTCCTGCCCATCTATTAGGATAGTCGTGCTAAACCTTTCAGCGGGGACTGCCCAAATGCACAAGAAATACACGCAGGGGGCTGCCCATTTAGTAGGCTTTGCACCAGGGGTGGGGAGCCTTTTCTGTCCTAGGGGCCACATTAAATATTAATATAAGCACCAAGGGCCACACAGATGCTGGGGGCAGGGGTGTTTAACAGGTGTATTAAAAAAAAAAAAAAAAGAGGGGGGCCCAGATCAATAATCTATCCCCTAGCCTTGTGTGCATGTTGTCATCTCTGCTCCATTATCCTGAGCTCAGTTTTTCAGTGCTTGGGGGGTAGAGACTGGATCCAGGAGCCAGATCCAGGCACTGGGAAGGACCACATAAAAACTTGCCGAGGGCCACATTTGGCCCCCGGGTCTGAGGTTCCCCATCCCTGCTCTTCACGCTAAACATGCGAGTGCGGGAATGCACAGCCTGAACTCAGGCTCCAGCGGGCTATCGTCTTTCCTCTCTTTCAATAGTAAGGGAGAAAATGTTTTGGCAAATGTTTTGGCAAATGGACAAAAGAAACCTGACCCTGTGCTTATGGAAAGGTGCTAGGATTGTCATAGGGTTCATTCAGGGTTTCTCAAAATCTCTGTATTTATGATCTCACCTTAAATATCAATCATCAACTTATTCTTATGTTTGGTAAAGTTGGCTGTTGGAGAATGCCTTGTGCACCAGGCCAGGCTACCAGAATAACTATATTATAGAAGCCTGAAAAGATTTGTGTGAAACAGAAGAACGTTAACAGAATTACATAAGCAACTATCACCTATAGCCAGCTGTTGGATTTTTTTTTAAAAAAAATTGTTTAACACACCATATACCTTAGGAGTATTAAGGACTCATGCTATGTCCTCTTGAATTGCAAATTCATGCAAAACTTGATAGATTTTGATGGGCAATAAGTTAACAAATTTATATCTTACCAGTTCATTAGTGACGAACACCTGACAGGGTTTCAATTAGCAGTCACAGTCCAGTTCTAAGTGACTGACATTAACAAAAATAGAAGACATCCCCCTTGTAGGGAGGGAAAGTTCAAGGGCTGAAAGTTAAAACCATAAGTTAAACCATAACTTTAAGGACTGACTAGATCACAGAGACTGAGCTACTGTCTTATGCCTAGACCAAACCTTCAGTCCATGACCTTATTTATTTATTTATTTATTTATTTATTTTACTTGGCCCCTTGCCAGTTCCAAGATCAAGTTTGGCCTGAGGATCTGGTCCCCACTCTCAAGCGCTGAAAATATCCGGTGCAGGTTCCACCAGGTGTTGAGTGTCTCCATCCTATCTGAGAAACCCACAAGTGCATTCACTGCTAGAGCCTGCGCTCTGGAGTAGAAAGGTCCCTCACGAGAGACTCTTGAGAAAATTAAAAAGTTATGGGATAGGAGATAGCGTCTTACCATGGATCAGAATCTGGTTAAAAGATAGAAAGCAAAGGGTTGGACTAAATGGTCAGTTTTCACAATGGAGAGATGTAAAAAGGGGTGTGCCTCAGGGATCTGTATTGGGAGCGGTGCTGTTTAATGTATTCATTAATGATTTGGAAAAGGGTGTTAAGAGCGAGGTGATCAAATCTGCAGACAACACCAAGTTATTCAAGGTAGTTAAAACACGAGCAGACTGTGAGGAACTGCAACAGGATCTTATGACACTGGGTGCCTGGGCATCTAAATGGCAAATGAGATTTAATGTGGACAAGTGCAAAGTGATGCACGTAGGGAAAAATAATCCAAACTATGCGTACACAATGCTGGGTACTAAGCTAGGAGTTACCACTCAGGAAAAGGATCTGGGGGTGGTTGTGGACAATACAATGAAATCCACAGCGCAGTGCGCAGCAGCAGTCAAAAAAGCAAACAGAATGTTAGGAATTATTCGGAAGGGGATAGAGAATAAAACTGAGGATGTCATAATGCCTCTATACAAATCAATGGTGCGACCGCACCTCGAATATTGTGTGCAGTTCTGGTCGCCCCATCTCAAAAAAGACATAGCTGAACTAGAAAAGGTACAGAGAAGGGCAACAAAAATGATCAAGGGCATGGAAGGGCTCCCGTATGAGGAGAGGCTTGGTAGGTTGGGGCTCTTCAGTTTGGAGAAGACACAACTGAGAGGAGATATGATAGAGGTCTATAAAATCATGAGTGGTGTGGAACTAATAAACAAGGAACAGTTATTTACCCTCTCAGCTAGTACTAGAACTAGGGGACATTCCATGAAACTCATGGGTGGCAAGTTTAAAAGAAATAAAAGAAAACATGTTTTCACTCAGCGTATGATTGGGTCATGGAATCTACTGCCAGAGGCTGTGGTAAGGGCCCAGTACCATAGCTGAGTTTAAAAGAGGTTTGGACAAGTTTTTGGAAGATAGGTCCATTAGCAGCTATTAGCCAGGCAGGATCAGGGAACATGACGGGAACTGTGGGAAAACAACAGGGAATGGATTCCCCATTGTGACCTGCTGGGTGCTTCTCCCAAGCCACCGTGATTGGCCACTGTCGGAGACAGGATGGACCATTGGTCTGACCCAGTATGGCACTTCTTATGCTGTTAAAGAGTGAGGACTTAATTCTTCAAGGATGTCAACCAGTAATCCTGCTCTAAGCACGACACCCTAAATCTGATATGAAAAGTAAACTAAACATAGACCCTTTTAAAACGGGCTGCAGATGGGGGGGTTCATGGGCGCACCGCTTGGGGGGGGGGCGGGTGCACACAGACGCACACCCATCCCCCCTGCATGGAGCAACCAGTATTTACACCAGTTGCTCCGCGCGGGGGCAATGGGTGGAGCTGAGTGGGGATGCGTACTATGTGGGAGCACACATGCATGCCCGCCTACCCACCCACCGCCACTGTACAAACAAACAAGACTCACCCACGCATGCCTACACAGTGGACATGCATGGGCGTGTCTCGTTTAATAAGGGCCTAAGACACTGATTCCAAATCGAAAATGGAATGAGATGACATCAGAAAGGAGGTCTCTGCACTGAAGCTGGAAAGAGGTAAAGGGAGATGGCCTCAGAGAAAAACTAACACAGTCACAAGCAGCTGTCCCTGTCCTAAAATCTGTGATGTTTTAACTTTTCAAAACCACAGTGGTAACCACAGTTTTAAGCCTTTTCTTAATATGTTATACAACTATAAATCTTTCCTACAACCTTACTTCTCTTGCATCGTACCGATGATGCCAAGACTGAAGAAATACTACTAGCTTGAAAGGGACAATCCATCTGTGTCGACACCTCTTCAAGTGATGGCATTGACATGGTCACTCCTTGCCCAATCTCATTATCTCTTTTATGAGTCTCTCTTATTTTTTCGTGCAAAGCTGAAGACTTTGTAAGCTGTTAGTTATGGTTATCAAAGCACACTTTTGGTTTCCTAACAATAGCAAACAATAAAAATAGAGTATGAAAGATACAAAATTGTGAGCAAAAAGTTGGGCAGTTGCCGAACAAGCTTTCCATATTGATTTCCTAATACATATTTACTCTGAATTCTATATGTTCATGCTTTATTATGTCGTGTATAATTAAATAGTTGATAGTCTATCAGTCCAGATGAACTAAGACAACAAGGAGCAACCACCTAAGGCCTAAAATGGTTTAGTTGTACAAATATTAATGAAAACCCTTAGAAACATTTAGGAACCAGTTTTTTTTATCTCATTACCATATCAAGGGTCTCCTTGTTAATCACTGTCCAAATTCATTTGGGTTTATTCTGTCACACTTATGCTTACAATTAAATGCCACAAGGTCCCAGTCAGATTAAACAAGCAGTTTTTTTCCCCCTAGTAGGTCTGAGCTTGCAGGACCGGTAATGACAAAGCACACGGAGGTAAAATATATCATAATTAATTAGTGGAGGCCCAAAGACAACCTCTCCCACAAGTCTCAGTGAGCTATTTTAATAGGATTCAACATTTGTTATTTTTCTTACAAAAAATATGAACATGCTAAACTAATATTCAAGGGGTATTTTCATTCGATATAGGAAAAGAACACGCCAAGTTAATCAAATAATTGTTAAATAACCAAGAACAGACACAGGGAAAGGAAATCTTTTTGTAGGACACCTACCATCTCATTGCCATTGCGAATTATTTTCTTTCCTTTACACCTTCGCATGAAGCTAATAGGAATGGCAAAGAAGCAAAGACAGCTTAAAAAACCCAACCCAACCCCACCCCCCACCCCCCTCACTAATGCGACCCTCGCTAGTCTGCCCATGCAGACTAGATTGTTTGGCTTCCTGGCCGTGGTTTCCCAATGTGCACATCAATGTACAATACACAGGTGTTCCCAGTTTATTCCCGCAGTATTTGTCTGGGAGTATGACTCATGACAGTATTTCAATGACTTGTTGGAAAATCCCAACCTGTGGGAATAAAACATATTATAAAAAATACTTGCAACTAGTTATGGTTCCAGCCCTCTTTCTCTACTTCAATGGAGAAAACTAACATTAAACCATTAGACTAATCAAGAACCTACGATGTTAATATACAAAATGGGAGCCGGCTGGTGCATGAGGTCACTCTGTGGAGCCCCCACTCACAGTTGCCACACAATGGATTGTACAAATAGGTCAGCTTTCTGTCCTTCACTATGGTCTGCCGCATGCTGCCCCCCTTCCACCACTAAGTTGTAGTTGCGCTAGTGATGCTCCATGGTACGAAATACATGCAGACGTATTGTGTACCCTAATACATGGGGACAGCCACAAGGGCACCCTATGGCACATGCCAAGTGACGGGCAGCTGCCCCCTGGGCACCCATTACCCCAAATTAGTCCACATAGCATCATCAGTCTTCCCCAGGACAATGCTGTTAGTAGTAACAGCTCTCCCTCTGTTCCCCCTTCCCTGTCTCCCCCTCCCCTTGTCTTTAGATTGTAAGCTCTTGGGCAGGGACCGTGTCTATCTTATTTTCTGTAAAGCGCCAGGTACATCGCTGGCGCTATATAAATGCAAATAATAATAATAATAATAATAATAATTCTCCCAGGGTGAACATCTGGTGACCACTGTACAGATGAGCAAGTGAATCTGGGGTTAATGGGGGCTAACATGAGGTAACATCTGGTCTGTTTGCACCCTAAGCGGGTTATTCTAGGAATGGACAAACTGGGCAGGAAGAAACTCTTATTTCATTTCCTGAAGTGAAGCTTTGGTTCGTTTTCAAAGAAGCACTTCTTTTCTGCCTCTAAAAATGCCCAGTTCTCTTTCACTTTCCCAAAATCCACCGCTAGGCCTATTCCACATCCAATACAACCTTAAAGGTAGCTAATTCACTGTTTTTAAATGCATATTATCTTTTGTGCAATAAATGTTTTGTATTGTGCAATTATGCTTAGCCTTATTCTGCTTCAATTATCAGCAGGCCCATAGTGATGGCATTAGTGATGGCATGTGATGGCATGCAGGCAGACTGCATGACAAGGAAGGCAATTTCATCAGACTAAGAAGCGGGGGGGGGGGGGAGGCAGGGAGAACTGGAACAAATTTTACTTCTTCAAGGAGGTGGGGGATATTTTTCCCCCAGGGGGAGCAGTGTCCCTCTCATGTCCCAAAATGACCACCTTAGCACTCCATCTACCTGTGTCAAATTTTGTACGTACAAAAAGTAGAGAGGTTGAGAGACTAAACTATATTAATAATTACTTAATCCCTTTTAAGCAACAGCTGTAGGTGGGGCTCAGGCCTAGACAGTAGTATAAATTGGGATCCTCTGCGAGAGTCTCTGGTCAAGCGGAGATAGCCTCTGGCAGAGTGAGATGCTGGCAGAGTATTAGGCTACTTCGAAAGTTCAGCCGGAGGGGGAGGAGGCTCATGGGGGCAGGCTCTAAGCTATAACAAGCCTACGGGTGCCACACCTTTGGGAAGCTAATAACTCTAATAAAAATAAAACTAACAAATACAAGAAAAGGAAAGGAAAGGAGGAAGAAAAAGTAGTCATCAGCATAGAGGGCCAGACAATAATAGGAGAGTTCGCTGTGGCAGGCAGCCTGGAGTGATAACTTGGTAGGTGTGAGTTTAGATAAGGCCCCCTCTGCTTCTTGATTCATTCTCTTACCTAACTAGATTAAACTAGAGACCCTCTGCAGTTGAATAACCAGTGAAAAGTGCTGCAGTAGCTAGCTAGCCCCAAAAGAAGGAAGTAACATTAAACCCCTGTTACTAAATCCCTAAACTAAAAGGCCCCAGAGTTCAGCAACTCAGGATACATAAACTTGGTTTATGTTTTCCTCCCTTTAAAAAAAGGAGATGGAGACAGAAATCCAGCAGCAGGATGGAGGCTATCCAGTCTTTTGCACAGAGTGCAATAGTTATTATTAACTTCCTGCTGGGGAGAGGTCGTATGCGTGCACCCGGTGCAAAGAGCTCCTAGTTCTCAGAGAACGCATGCGGTCTCTGGAGGCTAGAGTGGCAAAACTGGAGAAGCTGAGGTAGACAGAGAGGTATACAGAGGAGTCCTTCAGGGACATAGTAGAGTGGCGCCACCTCCACTTTGGCAGCCTCTGTGCTGCCTTGGAGGAGCAAGACCTCCAGGAAGGAGAGCATCAAACTGAAATGGTGGAAAGTGATCCCATAAACTGGGATCTGCCTTCTAGGAGATGTGTTACCCTCCCGCACCAAGGATACATGCCCAGGGGGGGTGGAAACTGAATGGCGGTGGTAGCTGGTGATTAAATTGTTAGAAATGGAGATAGCTGGGTTGCTGGTGGCCGTGAGGACTACATGGTAAATAGCCTGCCTGGTGCAAAGGTAGCAGACCTCACACAGCACCTAGACAGAATTCTAGAGAGTGGTGGGGAGAAGCCAGTTTTCATAGTACATTTATTTTATTTGACAAATTTTTACCCTGCTCTTCCAGCCACAGGCGGCCCAGAGCGGCTCAGGGGGAGATACCCTCTGATTTTGACAGCCGTCTCACTGATGACCTCGTGGCTTTATGGAACACCTTGCTAGCTGAGGCCATTGATCGGACGGCTCCTAGACATCCGCTTCCCAGGCGACAGCACCGCAGGCCTCCTTGGTATACGGAGGACCTGTGGGTGCTGAAGCAGAATGGGCGGCGGTTGGCGCGACGGTGGTGCCGCTCTCGCGCTTAAGCCGACAGATTGCAGCATAGAACTAGTTTACGAGCCTATGCTGTGGCTATGAGGACAGCAAAAAAAGAGTTTCTTGCTGCCCTCATAGCATCCGCTAAGTCCCATGCCGTCCAGTGGAGCTTTTCCGGGTGGTGCGGGGTTGGTCAGTCCTGCCTCCCTCCACCTAGGAGTGGCGTCATCTACGGCATGCTGTGACATGTTTGNCCTAGACATCCGCTTCCCAGGCGACAGCACCGCAGGCCTCCTTGGTATACGGAGGACCTGTGGGTGCTGAAGCAGAATGGGCGGCGGTTGGCGCGGCGGTGGTGCCGCTCTCGCGCTTAAGCCGACAGATTGCAGCATAGAACTAGTTTACGAGCCTATGCTGTGGCTATAAGGACAGCAAAAAAAGAGTTTCTTGCTGCCCTCATAGCATCCACTAAGTCCCATGCCATCCAGTGGAGCTTTTCCGGGTGGTGCGGGGTTGGTCAGTCCTGCCTCCCTCCACCTAGGAGTGGCGTCATCTACGGCATGCTGTGACATGTTTGTGGACTATCTTGCGGATAAAATCGCTCGTATTCACCACGACTTCTATGCTGCACATTACAGTAAGAGAGTCGGAGGTTATGGAAGCCCCATCTTGTCCAGTTTTGTGGGATCAATTCCAGTCAGTGGCGTCCGTCAATGTGATTGGGGTCCTTAGGGCAGTTAGGGCCACTTCTTGTGAGTTAGACCCATGCCCGTCCTGGCAAGTGAAATCTTGCAGGGAGACAATGGGGACATTACTGGCGGGGTGGTCAATGCCTCCCTCCAAGAGGGCAGAGTGCCAGACTGCCTCAAGGAGACAGTGGTGCGGTCTCTGCTCAAGAAACCATCGCTTGATGTTGACTCCCTTGCAAGCTATCGGCCTGTCTCTAACCTTCCCTTTTTAGGGTTAACTGAATTATTGAATGGGTAGTGGCCAAGCAACTGCAGGACATCTGGATCGCATTGGTTTTCTTGATCCCTCCCAAGTGGATGGGACTGTTCTTGAATGGTTCCGCTCATTCCTAGCTAGAAGAACTCAGAGAGTGGTACTCGGAGAATGTTTTTCATCGTATCGAGACCTCTCGTGTGGTGTCCCGCAGGGTTCTGTCTTGTCCCCTCTCCTGTTCAACATGTATATGCAGCCACTTGGTGAGGTGATTAGGAGGTTCGGCGTGCGGTGTCATCAATATGCGGATGACACCCAGCTGTACCTCTCTTTTACACAGACCCAGGCCCTGCAGTCTTGATGCTTACCTGGTGTCTGACTGCTGTGGGGGACTGGATGAGGGCCAACCGACTGAGGTTGTATCCTGACAAGACAGAGGTGATGCTGGTGGGTACGGCGATGGGGGTAATGGCCCCTGTTGTGGACGGGGTCTGTCCCGCATTGGTTCCCGCAGGAGCGGAGTCTGGGGATGCTCCTCAACGTGCAGCTCCGCCTGGATGCCCAGGCGGAGGCTGTGTTGAGAAGTGCCTTTTGCCAATTACATCTGGTGCGGCCGCTTCAGCCGTATGTTTCAAACTTTGACCTGGCCACCCTTATCCATGCTTTCATCACCTCTACACTAGACTATGGTAACGCGCTCTACATGGGGCTACCCATGAAAACAGCTCAGAGGCTGCAGCTAGTGCAGAATGCAGCGGTCCATCTCTTGGTGGGATTGGGCCACCAGGAGCACATAACACCGGTGCTCCATGCTCTGCACTGGCTGCTGATAGCGTTCCAGGACCGCTTCACGGTGTTGGTTTTGACCTATAAAGCCCGAAACTGTCTAGGCCCTGCCTACCTGCGGGACCGCCTCACCCCCCGGGTGCTAGATCACCCCCTGCGGTCGTCCAGGGGTGCCCTGCTCGAGGTCCCCCAAGTTTTCTGGGGGGCCACGAAGGAGAGGACATTCTCAGGGGCCATGCCATGGCTGTGGAACTTCCTTCCGGTGGGGTGCGGCTGGCCCCGGACCTCCCCTGTTTTCGGAAAAGTTGTACGCTCTGGCTGTTCCACCAGGCATTTGGTGGGGGAGAGGGGGGAAAGGGTGGAGGGGGGAGAAGGGTGGGGTGGTGGTGTTAAATGTCGCCCTCCTTTTAACAATAAAAAATAAAAAATAAAATAAACAAACACCAATATTTTTAAAGGGCTCCAAAGGCGATCCAGACTGGTGAGCAAGATGTCGGTGTTGGGCAAAATGGTGAAAATGATTATTAAAGAACAGAATTACTGGGAATATTGATAAATATGGCTTGATGGGAAAGAGCCAACATGAATGTAGCAAAGGGAAGTCATGCCTCACAAATCTATTGGAATCTTTGAGGGTGTAAATATTATAAGCATATGGATGTTGGGGGAGCCAGTTGATATAGTGTATCTGGATTTTCAGAAAGAATTTGATGAGGTCCTTCATGAGAGACACTTGAGAAAATGAACAAGTCATGGGCTAGGAAGCAGTGTCCTACTATACTATGGGTTAGTACAGTGGGTTATGGGATGGGAAACAAAGAGTAGGACTAAATGGTCAGGTTTTCACAATGGAGAGAATAGTGGAGTGCCCCAGAGAGATGTACCCTGATGTTTAATGTATTAATTAATGATCTAGAATAAAGGAGCAAAGAGTGAGGTGATCAAATTTACAGATGACACAAAGTTATGCACAGTAGTTCAAACACAAGCAGACCGTGAAGAATTGCAAGAGGATCTTGTGAGAATGGGTGACTGGGCATCTAAATGGCAGATGAAGTTTAATGTGGACAAGTGTGAAGTGATGCACATAGGGAAAACCATCCAAACTTTATGTACACAATGCTGGGTTCTAAATTAGAAGTTACCACTCAGGAAAAGGACCTAGGCATCATTTTGGACAATACATTGAAATCCTCAGCTCAGTGTGCGGCAGCGGTCAAAAAAGCAAACGATAGGAATTATTCATAAAGGGATACAGAATAAAACTGAAAATATCCTAATGCTACTATATAAATCCATGGTGCAGCCACAGCTTGAGTATTGTGTGCAGTTCTGGTCACCCCATCTCAAAAAAGATATAGTAGAAATGGAAAAGGTACAGAGAAAGGCAACAAAAATGATAAAGGGTACAGAATAACTCCCCTATGAAGAGAGGCTGGGTAGGTTGGGGATCTGCAGCTCGGAGAAGAGATGTCAGAGGGGATATGATAGAAGTTTATGAAATCATGAGTGGTGTGGAACAGGTTAATAGGGAAATGTTATTTCCTCTCTCAAACAGTACTAGAAGAACGGGAAACCTCATGAAACTAACGGGTAGCAGATTTAAAACAAATAAAAGGAAGTATTTTTCACTCAACACACAATTAAGTTGTGGAATTTGTTACCAGAGGATGTGGTCAAGGTCAGTAGTATAGCTGGGTTTAAAAAGGATTGGACAAGTTTCGGGTGCATAGATCCATTATCAGCTATTAGCCAAGTAGGTTTGGGGAATGTAACGCCTTACTGTCAGGAGCTAGGAGTGAACAACAGGGAATGACCTGCTGGGTACTTCCTCCAAGTGACCGACATTGGCCACTGTTGGAGACAGGTGCTGGGCTCGATGGACAATTGGTCTGACCCAGTATGGCACTTCTGATGTTCTTATGTTCTTATTAAATGGATACATTGGGTCCTCACTTTAAGGCCTAAGTCAAAAGAACCATGCGTAGTAACTGCTTTGACAGTTGGCTAAACTGACGATGCCAAAACTAAAACTAGAGGCCCTATGTGTTACAAAGTGCAACAAAAAACGAGCCCTTCCATCTTAAAATTGCTATTAAAAATGATTCATTAAGAAAATTTCAGTCCTTCTAGCTTCAGTACAAGCAAGATGATTGCAAGGCACACCCTGCAAAAGTGAGTCCAATTGGGAAGGGGAATGATGGTAGATTTCATTGTAGACCTGTGATGTAAATTTGTACATATTCAAAATTATTAAATTTTACACGTGACAAAAAACAGTGAAGATTTCCATCCACAGTTATACAAAACAAATACTGGGAATTTCACACAGTTCTTATTAGAATGAACAGTGAAAGATTATAACGATGCTCTACTGATATAGCTGCATTTTTACCAACTAATACTGCCATTCCATTGGGACAGCACAAAAATACACTTTGTCACCTCTGTCCTAGGGTTTGCTGTGCACTCTTCAGTTGTGACCAAGAATCCACATCTACTTATTTCAAACCTGATGTATAAACCTCAAAGCAAACCATTCCACCTCAAGATAATGGCAATGTCATCAATGTTTTGTACACAAATATTAATCCTTACATACCTACTGTAAGAATGACCACCCATATGTAAGACACTCCAACTTACGTTTCATTTCATAAGTTGTGATTGAAAGCGTTCAGCCTACCCAATATGTAAAAACGTTATGCTCCTCACAAATGACACCATCCCAATTATGCTACTATTTTAAAAATCTATCAGGTTTCATTACTTTATGCATCTGTAAAATTTTCTATAAAAGATTTAGGCCAGCTGGAATTAGGTCTCAGATGGGTTACTTGAGATGGCTGAAGGGAGACTGCTGAAGGAGTTGAATGTGAGTCGCAGGTTTGGGTAAAAAGTCACAGAGTTGGAGCAATCTGTGAAAACAGCCACCTCGAGCTGCTCTGTGAGCAGGAGGGAGCGGGATAGAAGAATTTTGAATAAATAAATAAATATTCGTACATAATGTCACAGGAGGGCCAACAGGGCACTTAGTGCATGCTGAGAGCTGAATGACCTGTCAAATATCAGGTCCTGTTACAAAGGGGGAGGGGAAATCACACCCTGATGCTGAACCATGATACGCTACAACACAAGTTTAAAAGCATCCTGACTTACACAAGGTTTAGGTGCAAATGTCAACTTTGTTGCAATTTACCTTTAACAGTTGACTAATTCTCCCCAAAAGATATTATATGGACATGGAGAGGAAATCTTCCCTCTACCCTCTTTCCTATAATTTAGATCATATCCCCATTACTTATCTTTACTCATGAAAGGTAGCATTTTACAGAAATCTATCCAGGATTTGAAGAAAGAAAGTTTTTCTATTATTATTATTTTTATTAAAAAGATGCAAACTTTCTCTAACATCTTTCTAAACCCACTAAGAACCCATTTAATAAATACATAATTGTTAAACCAAAGTAACATATAATCTGTTGCCTTTCACATCACAACACTGACCCTAATCTCAGAGACATAAACAAACATTCATATTTTCTGCAAACTTTAATCATAAAAAAGAATAAAATATATTTCAACATTAATATTTCAGCAAATAGCCATGTGAAGGAGCATGAATGTTTAATTTAGACATCACCTCTGTCACTATATGTTACACATCACACCAATGATCCTCCTTTGGGAATTCCAAAACCTACTCAAGTTTTCAATGTCTAACTGAAAATGATACTCCCCAAGACCCCTCAATAGCCTCTCTCTCCAAAACATGGCTAAATAGTAATATTTTACCATTTGTTATAACCCTCTCTCAGATATATCCTTTTACATTACCCAAGTTCCTCAATCCAGGCTGTCACTTCTACAAAATAAAGTTTAAGCAACATTGCATCATCTGCATACCAGAAAGGACCGTACATCAATAAGGGACAAATTCCAATACCTTACACTTGTTTCGAGTAGCTTCTTGTTCCACAAGGAGTCCCACTAAAGTCAATAAAACTATTGGTGGAGTAAGGAGCTACTTAGTGTAAATATACATCAGAATTCACAATGAGGAGTTTGGAAGGAGATGATAAAGTCGAATCCTTGGGCCTTGATTCTGCTGCATTTATTCACACAAAGCAATACTTTTACTTTCCAAATTCAGTGTTAGTTATTAATTTATTCACATTCATGCCCACCTCTCCCCTAAGACTCAGTTTGGCTTACAACCTATAAAAAGCACATAAAAACATATACAAATCTCTTTAGCCCAACCCACTAAACCATCCCACCCAACCCTATCCCTAGCCTAAATGACTGGCCAAACAAGAAGTTCTTACATCACTTCCAGAAAACAGCAGGCTTGGGTTTGGATGAATCTCCAAGGGAAAGGAGTTTCATACCACTTGAAGAAGTTAGTCTACAGAGAGCGTCGTCGTCATTTCGATTCCAAATACAAGAGATTATAGTTATCTATATAGCAGATTTTAGAGGAGATAAAGTAGTCTGGATGATCTCTTTTATTGGGCAAGAGTATGCTATTGACAAGAGTATGCAATGTTTTGGACCACACAGGGTAGAAAAAACAACATGATGGTGCAGGTAGCATTTGCAGCTTAAGAGGAAGTTTTAAGGACATTCAATTCTTTCTCTTTGTTGAAGCTGTGTCAAGAATGTTAGTGAAACTAAGATCCTCAAGAATTTTTCCCGGGTGCTCTTCTTTCAGTCCTAAATCTGTGCCGTTCCACACTTGGAATTTTGCTCCTGATTTCAATAGTATAAATATACCGGCAAGGAGAGGAATCCAGGGATGGGAACCAAGGAATCAGCTTATCTCCAGGCTATTCATCTTCCTACCTCCAGCTTTTTGTCTAGAGCAACTTTTGTATTGCCTCAGGTCACCTCTCCACACTGTGAAAAGGTATGTACCTTCAAGGAGTGTGATTCGAGGAGCAGCGGGGGATGAAAAGGCTGTAAGAAAAGAACAGTTTAGCTGCCTTCATTTTAGGGCACTTAGTTTCCCTCATTTATGGTGGGGTTTTTGGAAGCCAAAAGGCTTACAACAGTTACCCTTCTATAGAGAGAGGAGGAGTGGTTGCTATGTCAGTCCCAAGCGTACAGTTGATTCAGGCAAAGATGTCACCTTGTCTCCATCTCTAACAGTTACCACTGACTCTTTTAGAATTGATTCTGTACAGCCATTTTTATCAACTTAGACTGCGATGGTTCTCTCTACCCAGTACAAATGATCATCATGAATCTACAGTATTTTAATTATAGGAAAATTGTATTCATTCCGACAGGTTGCCTGATACTGATTTTTAAGTGACATGAGGGGAAGATGATGTTTCACCAGTCTCAAGGTCCCACTTCTTGTCCTTGAACCCCTGAACTTTGGCAAAATGTACAACACACGCCAAGAGGTAGAAAGGAAAGACATACACGGTCTAGGAAGATGGATGTTTTCCCACAGAGGTTGTCATTCAGGATCGCCACCTTCCCCTGTTCTGCAGTCACATTACATAAAAGTCCCTTTGACGCATTCCTTCAACAGTACAACTACGCAATGACCCTTAATCACTCTTGAACTCTCATCTGCTATTGTATCATGAAATGTGTTTATCTGGGATGACTCTAAAAGAGAGCACATTTAGTGTGTCTCAGTGGAACTAGAAGTCATGTTCAGTGAGTGAGTTCACTTATTTGTGTACAACAATATGGTTTCATGAGCACTAGAAATCTGTACATAAGCAGCACCCTAACATTAAGGTTTTGCTCTTAAATCAATGTACACATTAAAAGTCTATAAAAAGGAAGCAAAATGTGAAGTGGCCTTTCGGAAACAGATGCTGCACTCTCTATAAAACCAAAAAATCCAGACTTTCCTAACACCAAATTTTACCTTTAAAAATGAGCTTTAAAAAGTCTGACCTGATGGAGCAAGTGGCATATTTTGTAAAGCAGTTTGGGAGTGAGATTAAATCTCCCCATTCTTTGGGTTAGCTGGGGAAGAAGAAGGAAAAGGATATGGAGCAGAGGTGGGCAAATGGTGGCTCGGAAGCACGGACAGGTGTTCCCTGGCACCCGTACTGCGGCTCTCGCCAAAAAAGGCTTCTTCCTCACCCCTTACTGAAGTCACCACACCCCCTTTCTTAGCGTCATGATGTCACAATGCTCGGAAAGAGGCGTGGTCACCTCAAAAATTGGGTGGGATGAAGGAAGTCACCTGCCTCCTGCCCTCCGCCCCAAATGCAATTCTGCTGGTGCCCTTGGTCACAGTCTAAATACAGACAATCAAGAAAGGAGTGTGGAAAATAAACTGAGTATTGTTTTTGTATATATTTGGAGCTGTGGAGCAGAAGAAATGACTCACTCAAGGTCACGTAGGAACTCTGTGGTGGTGAACTGACCCTCATTCTCCAATGTCCCAGTTCAATGCCTTAACCACTAATATTTCCTTTATTTGTCTCCGTTTTAGTTTCCCACCCCATTACCTGAACTTGCCACAAAATGCTAGCTTCTCCCTCCTCCCCAGTATAAAAATGTGTGGTTGGGGACCAGAGGTAAAGACTGGTTTTAATAGGTGGAATATAAAGGCTTCTCAGAAACACATATATTTTTGTTGACCCCCCCCACCCCCAGATGACATGAATTTGAAAAGCCTGCTGCTGTAGGTGTATACACTGAAGCATTTTTAAGGAGCTGCTTCTACATGATGAATTTAATATGTAAATGAATATACCCTGTTAAAAACTCATATGCTCTTATTTGGCTGTTCTGACATTTAAAAGTGGCTACGGAAGAGTTACGTTCAACCCTTTGAAACCGTGTGCTGTATGAGGATTAACATGAATATACTGCATTGGGGCTATCACTATACAAATCTTGAGTATCCCTGAAAAATTAATGAAAAATGATGCATCACTTAACATTCCAAAGATCTTACATACACAGAATGTGAACATAATTAAATATATAGTGTCTAAGTAGCAGAGCACTCATAAATGAATATGCATGTACACTACTATATTGTAATGCACAAGTGAGGAACCTTTCCCCTCCCTGTGGGCCACTCTGAAAATTAGTACAAGTCTGTGTGTCAGTTAGGAATTGGGGTTTAAGGAGTGTACTCAGGAGGGGGTGAAAGAAGAGGATGGTCCAGATCACTGATCTATCCCGTCCTCCTCCTCTCTTCACCTGAGCTCACTTTCTTTCAAGTACGTAAGGGCAGAGACTGAAAATTACAAGCTGAAATGCATAGCACATTGGCTAGCTATGGATAATACTCACAACTTTGGATAGTCTGCTGTGTGCTCAATTGGTAACCAAGCACGACGTTGGCCATGCCCAATTGGTACCCAATTAGCCAAAATACCAGGTATTTTGGTACCATTACTGAGTAACCAACCGACTTCAAGTAATGGAAAGCTGCTAAACCGGTACAGGAAGCTCCTAAACCGGTACAGGAAGCTGTTAAATCAGTACATCGGGTAGCCTGTTGGGCACTAATTGGGTACCACTAAGAACCCAATGGTACCAGATCAAATCGGGTACCATAATTCCGAGGCGTATACTGTTTTTGCAGGTACTGCATGGGCCAGTACAGGTTTTGCATGGGCCACAACCAAGAACTGGGAAGAGGCCAAATAAGAAACAGCCATGGACCGGATTCCCACAAAGTATGTGTGACTATTTAGATTAAAAAGTAAGGGTGCAGCTGTCCAAGCTGCTGGGGCCCAGTCCCCACATGGCCTCATGGCAGGCAAGCGCAGTCACAATACTGCAGGGCCAGCACGGGGAGCCGGGCAGATGAGCGTGCCCCCTCGTTGGGCAGCTAGGTCACTGCTGGAAATCCTGACACGACTGGGGTGGGCCAAGGCACTGGCCACAGGAGGGGGCAATCGGCCCTGCGCTACCTCCCTCCCCCGGCCTGAGCAAGATATGCCCCCGGCCGTGACAGTGAGCAACAGGCAACAGAGTCCCACTGCGGAGCTTGCCGCATGGCTGGACAAACGCAGCCTTGCCACATGAGTTGCCCCGCTTTGGGAAGCCTTACTCCATTTGGGGTAAGACTACTACAGGACATGTCCTCAGACTTTTTCCAAGGATGCATCACGTAGCATCCAGCTGCTTGTCCCACCCCAGGGCAGGAGGAACATCTGGCAGTCACCGGCCACGCGAACTGCACTGTGTGGCCTGGCTGCCGAAAGTGGGTTAAGGCTACCCAAGGCATGGTAGCCTGCCCACAGAGCCTGGTGTGGCTGCATTCTAAGAGTCATTTTCAGGCTGTTTTCCGATGCCCTCTCCTAAGTACAATTCTTAGTATTAATGAGCGCTGTCCCTGTCTTAAAGGGAAACCTATGCAACATCTTTAAAAAGGCGAGCCTGGGAACAAAAATTCATAGCTCTACTAGATACAAAGAAAAACGGACTCGATTGCAATCTGGGTTTCACAAGCCATTACAGAAATGTGCAAGTCTAATGACTGTCTGCAGCTACAAGATTCTGTACGTTTACTATCAGCAGCTCTTACTCTTCACATCTTGTTATATTCCACCCTTTTGAACTGCGGACCTCCTACTTGGGTTTCATTCACCTTCTCCTTCCCTCCCTTCGCCATTGTTTCCAATCACTGCATATATCTCACCTCTTTGCTCAGTCTACAGTTCTAACTCCTGACCTGCCTGTCGAAGGACCCTGTGAGGTCCGAGAGCTTGCATACCTCCACCAACTGGAGTTGGTCCAATAAAAGATATCACTGTACTACTTTGTACTCACGCAGCCCCAGAGAAGATACTGCACTTGTCTGTGGGCAATCTAGCAAATACACTTGTGGTAGCGGTTTCAGATATGGAAAGAAAGAACATTTCCAGCCAAGGAAGCTGGGCAAAAAGGTTCACTCAAAAGACTTATTAGGCACAAAACAGCAGACATACACCCATAGGAGGCCAGGAATGATTGCTAAGTAGGATTGCAGGGCTCCAAAATCAACCTTAACACCTTATAGGAAACCCGGCAGAAAAAAAAAAGGAACAAGGCTGATGGCAGCATATAAAGTGTACGTACAGAACTGGCCTATTCTTACCATCTAAGCTCCCAAGAAGAAACGAGAATTTTGTACCAATGTCAGGAAAGTAAAACACAACTTACTGAGTAAGACCATATTCACACCTGACGGGGCAGTGCCTTAAAAATGATGCGAGGCAAAGACGTGGCAGCGGGGAGGAGCCCGATGCCGAAAGTAGCACTTGTGTGGACAGGGTTCTGCCATGGCTTTACTTGCACATGACAGGGCTGGATTTTGCGTCTTGTCATGCAGAAGTAAAGCCGCGGCAGAGCCCTGTTCGCACGGGCGCTATGTCCGGCATCGGGCTCCTTCCCGCTGCCACATCTTTGCTTCGTGTCATTTTTTAAAGCGTTGCCCTGTCATGCGTGAATGTGGCTTAAGGGTAAAGGACATTATCTGCAGCCAAGAATTATCACTTTTCCTCAGGAAAACTGGAATTTGTAGTTTTGAAATGGGCTGTAACTGACAATATGGCTACCTTCACTACACATAATTCTTTGTAGCCTACGTTGGTAACAACCCATTAATAAAGATTTTATGCCTAAGTAAGCCTTAATGCCGCCCGCCCACCCCCCGTACTGCAGGATTGTCCGAGTTCAACTTCCAAGATAAACATTAGTGGGGGGGAAAATGTGGAAGCTCTTTTATGCAATCCTACTTCTGATATAGAAGTACATATAAAAGTATTAGGGCTGCAACCCAATTAGAAATTTTAGTTGATTAATCGATTAAAACTTTTTGTCAATTAATCGATTAATTAAAATCTGCTTCGATTTACATACATTTGCATAGATTCTCCTAATTTGCGTGCATTGGGTGAACTTGCCTTCCACTGGAACGCGTTCCCTTGCGCTACGGACTCAGAACTATGGACTGTCAGAAGGTCCTGGCAGCTAACCGATTAATCAGGGGGGGGACAAATTTTAATCGGTTTCAGACAGATGAATCGATTTGATTGATCGATTAATGGTTGCTGTCCTAAAAAGAATATGTTGCCAAATATATTGCCAACACAAGCTTACACTCCTTGTATGCACAAAGCAATGGTACAATATTCTGGTTGATAGCCAGTAGACTTCTCCAAGGGAATTAAATCCATTATCTAAGCTAGTCCAATAGAAGACCCTCTGGCAGCTCAGAACAAAGATCCAGTTTTTTGCAAAAATTATTGTGACACAACCCTAATAACTAATAACCTGTTATGTCCTAATAATGAGGATGTAATATGATATCTACCCTATTGTGTGAATGCCATCAGTTACATTTCAATGAAGATGGAACACTTCATTAGGGAGAAAAAAGGCAAGAAATCAACTGCTCTGATCTGGAAAATACAAGAACGACATGATGGAATGGATGAAGACAAAGTAGTTCAGATTATATCTTTTATTGAACCACCTTTTCTGAACTACTTTGTCTCCATCTTACTTTTGGGACCAACCCAGAAACCACATCTGCTCTCTAGTCTATGGAGAAATGGGACATCGTAGAGGGCACAGAATACTTAGTTTGTGAAGGACTAGTTCTATTGGCTGAACATGAACAGCAAACAATATATTCCTAGTGACTGTATGTGCATCAACACCTAGGAAACTGAGGATCCAAAGGATGAACCTTCAGTCCTCTTCACCTACCCAAAGAAAAATACTAATTACTAATATATTTCTACTCTTGTGGGTTACAGCCCCCAGTGTGGGACAGTAAGCGAAAGAGGCAAAAAGTTGATTTTTGAATCAGCATACCACTCTAGCTCAAAGTGATTCTGGAGCTATCACAGATGAGAAGGGCTGAGAGGATTGGGTTCTAGCCTCAGAGAGGGAAAGAGGTGGGATGGAATGGAGAGCATGGCTCATACCTCCCCTCCTGACAGCTGCCTTAATACAAATGGCCTGGAAGGAATAGAATTAACTGGTAGTCGTGCAGCATCACTGAGATCATGTAAGTCTCCCTGAGCCACTGCTGGAGTGAAGGGCGGGGTAAAAATAATAGCAACAACAACAACAATAATCCTTGCAGATGCTTGAAGAGGAGACTTGTGGCCTTCTGATTAACTTAACCTACCCAACATTGGTCAAACTGAAGACAACTAACCCACCACATCTCTGCTACCATGATCACCGAAGATCTGCTTGTGTCAATCAAGCTTCTTGCACGAAACAAGAATAAGGGAGGACAGAAATGTAGTTTAGTTATAAGTGGAACTTTTTACTAAGTTTGTTCAAGTTTATCTCACTATTAATGTCAGGCAGTAAAAAAAGTAAACAAACGTTGACAACACTCATGATGTTATCTCAAGTTGTTGTTGGTTTTTTTGAACAAGGGTATCTTTAAGATTAAAATTGCAAGACTGACTAAAATACCATTTGTGGGGAGCCTCACCTTTCACTTTTTAATTTTTTTTAAAGAGGTTTCTAGTCTTTCTGGTTTACAGAGGTAAGCCTGAAAGCAGAGTAGCCTAATGACTCAGAAAACAAACAAAAATCAATCAATATTTTTCAAAAAACAAAAATATTTTAAAGACAAACAAGATTTTGGACATCCTAATGAATGATTTTTTTTTATTGTTTATTTATTTATTTTATTTATTTATTTTTAAATTTATATCCCGCCCCTCCTGCCCACAGGGCAGCCCGGGGCGGTAAACAACATTTCATTTAAAACAATAATAAAATTTTAAAACAATTTGTTTGAGATTGGCGACCATGGAATACGGATTCTTGAGAGAATGTGTCTTGTAACAAATCCATGGCTCAAAGTAAGTTCCTTTCTTGGATCTAGCCAGACCCGATTGATTGACCATTAAGGCTGCATTCCCATCTGCGGTGGCGGCAGAGAGAGCTGCAAGGGAAGATGCGGCAGCGGGGAGGAGCCGGATGACAGGAAAAGAGCCGGTGCAAACAAGGATCGGCCGTGGCTTCTCTCGTACATGTCAGAGTGCAAAATTCTGCCCTGACATGCGCAAGAGAAGCCGCAGCTGATCCTCGTTTGCACCGGCTCTTTTCCTGTCATCCGGCTCCTCCCTGCTACCGCATCTTCCCTCGCTGCTCTCTCTGCCGCCACCACCGCCACAGATAATAATAATAATAATAATAATTCATATTATTATTATTATTATTAACAAACATTTATATAGCGCCAGCAGCATACCTGGCACTTTACAAAGTAACAAAATAGACATGGTCCCTGCCCCTAGGGCTTACAGTCTGAGAGACAGGAGCTGGGGAGAGATGTGGGAACAGGGGAAGAGACAAGGGCTCTAACATTCATGAAGATGCGAGGTCTCAAGTGCACGTACTTGGCTGGGTTACGTTGAGAACAGCAGCAGGCAGGTTCATGTGGCAAGGATAAGGGCACACAGACCATAGGTATAGGAAATAGTGGCTCAGCAGGATAAAGGGTCAGACAGAGCAGAGCGAAAGAGGTGAGTTTTAAGGAGAGATTTGAAGGTATGAAGGGAGGGGGCAAGGCGGATGTGGACAGGGAGGGAGTTCCAGGCATGGGGGGCAGCAAGTGAGAAGGGACGAAGGCGCTTAGGGGAGCAGGGAAGGCGTGGAAGGGTGAGAGAAGGGACAGAGGAGGAGCGAAGTGCACGGGCTGGAGTATGGAGGGCGATAAGTGCAGAGAGGTAGGGGGGAGCAAGGTTGTGAAGAGCTTTATAGGTGAAGACTAGGAGCTTGTGCAGGATTCGTTCAGGAAGGGGAAGCCAGTGAAGCGAAGAGAGGAGGGGCTGCACATGGTCGAAGCGACTGGCGAGGTAGATGACCCTGGCAGCAGAGTTTTGGACAGAGATGAGGGGAGAAAGGTGAGACCGGGGAAGGCCAGTGAGAAGGAGGTTACAGTAATCGAGGCGAGAGATGACCAGAGCATGAACAAGAGTTTTGGCAGACGAGACAGAGAGAAAAGGGCGAATCTTAGCAATGTTATGGAGGGAGAAGCGACAGGATTTAGCAACAGAGTCAATGTAGGGTTTAAAAGAAGGCAAATCATTAGACCTGCGATGGGGAACTTATTAGTACAAGCTCCAAGGGCTGCATAAAAGTTGGGAGTGTGGGTGCTTAAGAGGTGTACTCAAGAAAAGGAGGGCCCAGGTCATGGATTTGTGCCATGGATCTGTCCCCTCTCCTTGTGCACATGCCCTCAGTTTTTCAGTGGCTGGAGGTAAGAACTGGATCCAGGGGCCAGATGTAAGAACTGGAAAGGGGCCACAAAAAAACTTGTCAAGGGCCACATTTGGCCTCTGGGCCTGAGGTTCCTACCCCTGCATTAGACTCTCTGTATGCCTCAGTTTTGCATGTAGAAAATACAATGGGGGGAGGGGGGGGAGAACCCTTTCTGATAGTCTTTGCCAGCCTTTTCTGCCTAGATTTTAAGCTTTTTTATGGGAAGGCGACGCAACGCGTTTGCACAGCCCCTATGTACTGTACACGACATGGTCCTGCCCTCCCTTGAAGCCTCTTGGCACCATCATAACATAAAAAATTGAGAAGAGCTTTAAATAAATTTGAACAAATACTTTTATTAAGGATTTCTCGCAACTGTTACGTTACCAATTTAGTGGAAGGTAAAGATGTTTCCCTGTCTGCCTGCCACCCTTCAAAACACTTCCAATCCATACAGTAACATGGTTGTTGGCATGTATTTAATTTACTTTTATTATTTTTTTAAACTTAAAAAAAAATGGTAATAAAAAAAGCATCTTGAATTCTATGAGCAAAAAGAGTTCAGGAGAAAACCCACAGGCTGAATTGTGATGCAAGTCTTGAAAAGTCTGCTTTGTGGCTAGATCAAACTCTGTCGCAATCCATGTGGCGTGAGTGGAAGGTGTTGGGAGGGAATTAAGTCAAATACAGAACCAAGGTGCAGTATGATGAAGGGTACATGGTGCTGACATGCAGAGAAGCTAATGCTGCTAGTTGCAAAAAGGTGTTGAGCATTTATTAAAAGCTATTTAGCCCCTGCACAATGACAGCCTATGTAAAAAAATTTGGAGGCACTAGAGACCAACTGGGCCTCCAATCTCCTCTTCTTTCTGTCTACAATCTCGAAAAGGGGGGAAACAGAAACTGCAACAAGTCTTTCAATTATCTATTCTTTTACTAGAGCCCTTCTTTCCTCATCTCTCTACGCACATTCGTATAGTACTTAGGGGCTGTACAAATGTGTTAAGAGACGCCTTCCCATTAAAAAGCTTAACATCTACGCAGAAAAATTCAGCTGCACAGTCTTGATTACAGTAAATGATCGAGCCCTCACTTGTTGCAAAATAGAGTGCTGCTAATACATGGGACTGGGACCTCACCGGAGCCTGTAGTGGCTCAGCGCAGCTTGCACGCAGCTGCCACTTGCAGGTCCCACGTGGGGAGGGTAACAAACGGGCAGGTGTTTCTCCCTGCTGCAGTTCTCCTACATGCCACCTCCCCCAACTCCAATGAGCTGCGGTCACTCTAGCAACAATTTAGGCTGCGCCTACGCTTCTATGGTGAGGGACGTGCACGGAGACCGTGTTCGCCCCCAACAGATGGGAAGCGGCCCCGTGGGCACCTGTTGCCCCAGTTTTGCCCCCACGGCAGGCTCCATATTTCCTGGGTTCCAAGTGGAGCGGCCCCGAGGCAGCCCAGGGTTGAACATCTGGCGGCTACAGGATCAACGAGCAGGTGAATCCAGGGCTAATGGGGGGTAAAGTCTTGTTTGTTGACACCCATAGTTACCACTGCAGTTCTTGCTCCTGGTAGGAAGCCCCTCTAAAGTTAACAGGGTTGAATATGGTAGGTAATGTTAAGAGAACAATAACCGCATTATACAGTATTTTGGAGGATCTTCTCATGCATCCAGAACACTGGATTTTATTTTATTTTTTTAAATGAAAAACACCTCCAATTCTTAGGAAAAAGCAGTGTTCCAGTAGGGCACACCATGATGCACTGTATTATAGAGGTCAATAAGTAATTCCATTTCAAGTAAGTATAATTAGAAATGAAATGTATTCAGGTTACATTTATAAATCTAAGCAGAATATTCTATAACGTTCTACACACACACACACACCCCTCCGTTCACACACACTTCTCAAAATTCTTACATTATTTTAATTTAAACTTGGCCTTCGCGTCTTCTTTTGGCCAGGCACAAGGCCTTTCGCTTTTGCCCATTCGTGTGCCGATTTTCAAAGTTTCCCTTTCTATTAAATCCTCTACACGCAGAAAACCTTGAACGCTCGATTCAGGCTCGTTGAAGTTAAACGCCACTGCAACAACTGAGGGTAAAGCTCTTTTAAACAGCTCCATAAAACTTTTTATACACTTTTCAGCTCAAACCCCGGGCATTTTTCTTGGGTGACATCAGTGCCGCAATGGCTTTCACTTGCACTTCACAAAAGGACCAAGGCACTTAGAACATCCAGTGTTTTCCTAAACAAAAAAGATCACTACCCTGCAACCTTCAAACTGGGGGAGGAGGGAGGAGCACCATTCCACTTTTATTCTTTTCAACAGAGCAGTTAAGAGAAAACAGCAGGACAGCTATAGATGAAACCTTGTTTGTTAAAATCGTTCAGTGCACCACGCCAAAATCAAGAGTTGGTCCAGGTCATATAATTAACTGAAACTGGAAGCGGAGCCTGGTTCCTTGAACTCTGGGAATACCTCACCCGAGATTTTAACCTTGATGGGATTCTCTTGCACCTGCCACTCTTTATTTTATTTTTTATTCCGCTCTATCCCTTAAGGCTCAGGTGGCTAATAAAAAAGATACAATACAAAATAAAAGCCAGAAAACACATTTTATAATACCATCCCGACAACCGCCCCACCTCCAGGATCTAACCCTACTTGTTAAATACCTAAACAAATAGACCTTACAATGCCTCCGGAAGAAGCTCGAATTTGGGCGTAGGCAAATAAATCTCCAGGGGTAGGGAGTTTCAGAGATATGAAGCAGCCACCAAGAACGCCTCTCTGTGCCTGGGTCATGCAGAATTTGCAAGAGGATGCTCTCAGCTGATCTAAAGAGGATGCGAAAGGACATAAGGAGGAAGGTGGTTCTTTAGATATATAGAGCCTGTGCCATTTAGAGCTTTAGAGGTCAAAACTAGCACCCTGAGTTGTGCCCGGAACGCTATTGGCAACTAGTGCAGACTCTGGGGCACTAGTAACGTGCTCTGAGCACACCCAATCAAAAGGCAAGCCTCCACATTTTTCACAAACTGCAGCCCCCGAAGAGTCTTCAAGGGCAGCCCCACGTAGACCACATTGCACTTAGGTTCCCAATGGCTAGCAGTGGAGAGGGAATGTGTTTTGTTCTCTACTTTCTCTGCAAGAGTGGGTGAAGTGAGTTAATAGAAATGTTTGTGGATAAATTCCTCTGGGAACAGAACGAAGGCAGAACTTCCTCTTATTCCGCCCTGGATAACCAACAGCTACTATTCTTACCTCAGAGTGGAATGCTATCGAATCTCCAGACCCTATCTCATAATCCCAGTTGCACAGAGCAATTCCCTTTGGACATAAACTTCGCAGTGAACAAGTGACAGGCATCCCCTTCAGAGGCTCCAACAGCAGCACTTAATGCAGAGCAATGGGAAAAGATTTGTCCTCAAATAAGTGTTATCCACCTCCATTCATCACAACAGAATATAGACTCTTTGAATGATAAAAGCCTCTATTAATTAAAATTAGTCAGACTTTATGAGAGGGAATTCATGTCTTATACTATTAGCAGATGCACACCAGAAATTAAAAATTAGGCATACCAACAGTGTGTTTACTTTGGACTTTCAAGTCTCTAGTTATAAGTTCACCTTCTTGATCTCGAAATTTGCTGCTGACATCATTTTAAAAAACGTCCTCCTGTATCTCAAATCACTGTGTTCATGTCCAAAGACCAAACAGTGATTAGATCTTTCAAGAGCACAATTTATGTTTGACAGAGAATCGCATTGAGCTTTCCTTTATGGAGCTGCCCAGTAGGTTACCGGCTAATGCTTACTCTTCCTCTTTGCACAAAGGAAACACAATAAAGCTTAAATGAACTTTCCATACCAAATTTGACTAATTTAGTCCTTTTTCTGTTGATGAAGTATAAACATTTCCAATTTTTAGAAACCAATTCATTTGTAAATATTATGCAACAGACGATTGATGACAATAATATATTGCCTCAGAGACTGCTTGCAATTTTTTGTTTGTTTGCTTGTTATAACTACTGCTTTATTTGCTATTTTATCTTCATGGTTTTCAGGGTGCTATTGGTTGCCTAAGTCACGCCATATGTCATAGGTGGGCAAAGTTCCCTAATCCCGAGAGCCATTGATCACAATGGGGCCAAAGAGCCACATGTGGCTCTAGAGCCACAGTTTACCCACTTCTGCTTGTGCTCTGCCAATGACAAACGCCAAAAGAATCATAGAATTAGAGGGCACCTCAGAGGTCATCCAGTCCAACCCTAAATCCGCAGCCACAGCATCCCCAACAGCTGGCTGCCCAGCCTCTGTTTGAAAACCTCCAACAAAGGAGAGCCCATCACCGCCCTAGGCAATTTGTTCCATAGTCTAACAGCTCTTACCGTTAGGAGGTTCTTCCTAACATTTAATTGTAAGCTGCTGTCTTGGAATTTGAGCCCATTATTTCTTGTATTGCCTTCAGGGACAAGAGATAACAAGTCTTTGCCTTCCTCTCTGCGACAGCCCTTGAGGTAGTGGAAGACGGCTATCATGTCTCCCCTTAGTCTTCTCCAGGCTAAACACACCCAGCTCCTTCAACCTTTCCTCACAGGACTTGGTTTCCAGACCCCTGACCATCTTTGTCGTCTTTCTCTGAACCCGTTCCAGTTTGTCAATGTCCTCCATGAAGTGCGGTGCCCAGAACTGGTCACCGTACTCCAGAGGAGGTCTGACCTGCACAGAATAGATGGAACTATTTCTTCTTGTGACTTGGAAATGAATCATTTCCAAGTCACAAGAAGAAATAGTTCCATCTATATAGTTCCATTTCAAATGATGCTTCTGTTAATGCAGCCTAAAACTGCATTAGCTTTTTTGCAGCTGCATCACACTGGCGATTCATGTTCAGTTTGTGTTCAACTACAGCCCCCAGATCCTTTTCACACGTATTGCTGCCAAGCCAGGAATCCCCCAGCCTGTACTTGTACATTTGATTTTTCTTACCTAAATGCAGAACTTTACATTAATCTCTGTTGAACTTCATTTTGTTAGTTTCAGCCCAGTTTTCCATCCTGTCAATATCATTTTGAACTTTATTTCTGTCTTCTAAGATGTTAGCTATCCCTCCCAGTTTTGTGTCATCTGCAAATTTAATACGCATTCCCTACACTCTTTTATCCAAGTCATCCAATAAAGATGTTGAACAGTACTAGGCCCAGGACAGAGCCTTGCAGCACCCCACTCGATACCTCCGTCCAGATTGATGAGGATCCATTGATAAGCACTCTGAGTATGGTTCTTTATCCAGCTGTAAATCTACCTAATGGCATTATCATCTAGCCCACATTTTACCAGCTTGTCAACAAGGATGTCAAAATCTTTGCTGAAATCAAGATATATTATGTTCACAGCATTCCCATGGTCCACTAAACTAGAAACTTGATGAAAACAGGAGATAAGATTAATCTGGCAAGAGTTATTCTTGACAATTCATGCTGGTTTCTAGTAACCACTGCACTGTTTTCTAAATGCTTACAGATTGACTTTATAAATCCGTCCTAGGCTAGCTTTCACAATGGTCACAAAAACCCTTCATTAGCAGATATTTGCAGTCCACCTTCTTCACCTGAATGTTATTTCCAACAAATACTCCTTATTCAAAACATCCAGAAAAACTGAACAGTGATGTGATTATCATGGACTTTAACCCATGGTTTAGTCATTCAGAATTTTTTTTTTTTTTTGCCCACTCCCTACCAACAGAGGTGACACAAGACTGGTAGAACTTATAACACTATTCCATCTACAGCGTTACTTTTTCCATATTACTTAACACACGAAAAGCAAACAGGGATGTGATTCTAGCTCAGTCTCAATCAAAAGGTTTTGCCACCGACTTCCATGGAGCCAGGATTTTAACCACTTTCTACACGTCCAGTAGAAAAGAAGTCTTTTTCCTTGAGAGTTCCTATTTTAAGCAAAACAAAAACAAGGGGAGCGCTACATTCAATTACACAACCAAAAATAAATAAAATCCCACTATTTCAAATTGACAGAAAGAATGATAAATCATGTATTTGGCTACAATTATTACAGCAGTTAAACTCCAAAATACCAAGTCAGCGGCTACTTGATTTGTTAGGAGAATGAAAGAAGATAAACAAGTCAAAGAGCTCTGAATAAAAGGCAATTTAAGAGCAACACAGTGCTTCCTTGAATGCTTTTTTGGCTAGGAGCAATATGCTGCTCCAAAAATCTGTTTTGCATCATCTAAATGCTTGAAACAAGAACACATAATTTAGGCTGGGGGGGGAGGGGGGGATGATGGTTGCCACTTAGCCATAAAGAGAAGCACTAGTGTTAGAAATAGCTTTTCTATGATATTTTTGTTCATGTTCTGGTTTTTGTTTTGTTTTTCCAGCAGAAGTAGTAATTGCTGTGGTTTGCGAGGGGAGTGCTTAGCCCTATTACCCTTTAAACGCTGTATACAAACACCAAAGCTGACTCCAGTAAGGCCTTGCTGAAGCCACATGCAGGTCCGTAGCCACATCCTTGCTTTCAAGATTTTAGGAAGCCTTGTTGGTTTCACCAGAAGGAAAAGATGTGCTCAAGCCAATGGGTGTCACCTTTGATCCAATTTCTTGTCTATCTGAAAGGAAAACTCACTTTTATATCATATAGAGGGATTTTTATGGCCAATAATTTACCAATTATTCTTTCGAAGAGCCAGATATAATGAAGCACTGCAAAAACTGGTTTTCTATTTTCTTTTAGCGCTCTTCAGAGATGGCTTTTATTGTCAGCCTTCTCTTTTTGAACAAGTGTTACAGCTGTGCACAATGTGTTTCAATAGCCATTATGGCTCCCTTTACATATCTGGTAATATTTTCTTTCAGTTTAAAAAGAGAATTTCTATAAGCAGAGAGGTCTCTAACGTGAAGCAATGAGTAGTAGCAGACAAAGATATGCCATCATGACAAGAGTGAAGGAACGTAGATTTTTATGCTCTGTAGATTTGGAATAATGCTTTCATTGTCAAAAACTGTCATCCCTGGCCACCCTCATCCATGCTTTCAGAATCCTGACACTAGACCACTGTAACATGCTCTACATGTGGCTGATTTTCATGACTGTTCAGAGGCTACAGAGGAGGGAAATCATGGTGGTCCACCTTCTGACAGGGTGGGTTGCTGAACACCGATGCTAGAGTCAGCACTGGCTTTCAATAGCTTTCTGGGCCAAAGTGATGGTACTGGGGCAGCTTGCTCCCTATATACTGAAAAATTGCCTCTCCGCCAGTACTATATGGCAAGCCCCCAAATTAGGTAAGAATAACCTCATCGATTCCATCTGTGGGCCAAGCTCATTTGATGTAGGTCATGTAGAGAAATATCCTTGATGGCTACTCCACAATTATGGCACTCCCTTTGCCAGGAGGCTTGCTGAAGCCCAAACATTTTCTGGAAACAATTTAAGACTTTTTTATTTGGTCAAGCATTCAGCAGGACTAGGTTTACTTGAAATAAATTTGCATGGAATTATTTTTAGAGAACATATTTGTCATTTTGTTATTATTTTACATATATTTGTTTTATCCAGTTACTGCGCTGAACCTTGGGATAGGGTGAGCTATATATTGAAACAAATAGACTTCAAGATGAAAAATGTTATTTATGTACCCTCATTCAGCAAACACTGGGTGAAAACAGTTATAAACGCTAACTCCCACTTTAAGACTGCTTTAACATTTCTTATGCATGTTGCAGGGCTGAACTGATACCCTATGCAGCCCTCAACCTGTGGGAAGGTTGGTTGTTTTTTTGGAAGTTTTGTATTTTATAGTTTTTATCTATGCCATGAGCAGCCCTGAGCCTTTTTTAGGGAAAGGCAGCATAGGAACCTTCTTCAAAAGGTCCAGTCTTATGTTTAACTCTCTTTCTGAACAGGAAGGCATTGCTATGACACCATCCAATGCCACTTGTGAATGATGAACGGTTGCTTAATTTGTATCGCTAGCTGGAATTTATTTATTTTTTAAATAAGAGATTCTGCATACATATCTATGATAGCCACAGAAGCCAGGTAATAGGCCAATGTACTAAACTTAACCACACTTCAATGTCTTGACATTGTGGATTCTTGACACTTCCTTTACAATGTTTCCAGTTACCACAAGCCTCCTTGGCGTCTTTTCTCTTCCGTAGCGTTCCATTTTAAAAAAGGATTGGTACATGGTTCAAGAAGATAATCTAGCTTGTTAACTATAAAAATAAGTCAAAATGTAATGGGCCCCCGCAAACATGTGAACAAAATGAAGCGTCTGTTTAAATGGTCAGGTGTGGAAATTCCAGGTAAACAACGCACAGCCTGTGGGGTCAGTTTTCCAAATTGGTATAGGAAAATCACTTTTCCAATTAGTGCAGTGACAAACCTTTAATTGGAGTTGTGAAGAGTGCCCTGCCCCCTTAATTGGGATAACTGCCCAGGCAACATATTGAGCGCAACGCATTCCAACAGCTAAACAATAGGTAAGTGGCACACCTAATCCTTTTAAATGGAATTCCTGGTGTTGGCTAGAAGCCTATTTGTACTAGCTAGCAGATGTGAGCTGGTATTTGCTAGCATAAATTTCCTGCTGTGAGGGCCTTTACTAAAGTCAGGCCATTTCCTTGTTTCATTAGAGCTGTTAAAAGAGTCAATCTGGCCTTAATATAGTTTAAAATGTAATTCTTTCTACAGTTCTTGTCTTTCCTGACCACTGTTTTCTAACACATCGTCATGAACTCTAGAAAGTTCTTCATCATGACATTTTTATTCATTTATTTACCAATTGTTTTGATTTACTATATTCCCCACCCTTTTCCAGTCAGCTCGGGGTACCTCAAAATATTAAAAGCAACCCGAGTTAAAAACACCTTTCCAAAACAATGAGACCAGAGACAGACAATAGAAGGAATCAGATAAAAACCATTTTAAAAAGTAGCCTGCCCCTAATCCCTAGTTCATCCCTGGTCACCAAAAGCCGCCTAAACAAAAATAGTTTATCCTCTTTTCTGGAAGACACACAGGTTCAAGCTTCTGTGAATCCAAAGTGGAGTGAGTTCCAAAGCTGGATAAACAGCTGTTGAGCTGTTTACAGAAGACCTGGCCACTTCCAGATGACTGCAACAGGCATAGGCGAAGAAGCGGGCAGTCCCTAAAATACACTGGGCTCAAGCCATTTGGGGCTTCATAGGGCAAAACCAGCACCTAGTATTGGCCCCACGACGTTATAAGAAGCCAATGCAGAACCTTGTGCAATGGCATATCATGGTCCATTCAGCACCAGCTGCAGCCTCTGAACACTCTTTAAGGGCAACACCATGTAGAGTTTGTTGCAGTAGTCTAGCCTCAAAGTAATGAAGGCTTGGATGAGGGTGGCCAAGGCCAAGTCAGTAAACAAGGGTCACAGCTAAACCTGATGGAGATGGCAAAAAAGGCTCCTAGTGCTATCCCTGCAACCTGAGGATCCAGGCTCAGCAATGAGTCCAAGAGAAGTCCAAGGCTGTGAACCTGAGTGACTAGAGGAGACCAGACCTCATCAATGATAGGTGTCCTTACCCGTTCCTTCCCCAAGTCACAAAAACTGCCAACTATCATTACCTGGATCAACCTCGATTTACCAGTTAATATCCTTTCCCACCTCAAACACTGCAGAATTATTATTATTATTATTAATTATTCACTTTTACCCTTCCATTTCTCTGCCTCTGGCAGCTCTAGGTGGCTTACAATATATCATAAATACAATATTAAATTATATAAAAAAATAAAACCAATAAAAACATTTAAAAAAAGAAAAGCCCATTCTGGTGTGCATATAAAATTCAAACAAAACACACTCCCACCCTTAAACCTCCCCCAAACCCTTCCCCATCACCGAAAACCTGGCGGAAGAGCCATGCCTTACATTGGCGCCTGAAGGTGAGAAGGTTAGGGCTGAGATGGACACCCACCGGGATCCAGTTCCACAGGTGTGGCCACCGAGAACTGTCGGTCCAAGAACCCACCAATCTATAGCAGGAAACCTCAAGGAGGGCCCCCCTGAAGGCTGCAAGGGCCGCCTCGGGTTGTGGGAAGTGATGTGGTCCCTCAGACAGATAGGGTCCAGGCTGTATAAGGCTTTATAGGTTAAGACCAGCATCTTGAATCGGGCCCAGAAAACTATAGGCAGCCAGTGCAGAGCACCAGCTGAATGTGCTCCTGGAGACCCTTCCTCATAAGCAGACAGGCTGCAGCATTCTGCATCAGCTGCAGCTCCGAATCATCACCATTGGCAGTCCCACGTAGAGGGAATTACAGTAATCCAGCTTCGAGTTGACAAATACATGGATAACAGTGGCAATATCAGAGTCTGAGGCGAGACATACAAACGGAGCCGCTGCACCAGATGTAATTGGCAGAAAGCACTCCTGGTGATAGCCAACACCTCCCACTGTCGCCACCCCCCACTCTACTGAAACTGCCCTGGCTAAGATCACCAATGATCTACTTGTCGCTAATTCTAAGCGCCTCTACTCCATTCTTGTCCTCCATCACCTCTCTGCTGCCTTTTACACTGTTGACCACTTGCTTCTATTGGACTCGCTTTACTCTTTGGGCTTCCGTGGCTCTGTCCTTGACTGGTTCTCCTCCTACCTCTCTGACCGCTCCTTTAAAGTCTCGCTCCCCAAGTCAAACTCCTCC